>BLKR01000702.1:0-424135 GCA_011170035.1 Teleogryllus occipitalis
GTGGCGCTGCGGTGGCCAAACATTCGGGCGCGCAGCGGAGCACACGGGTTGCTTCTCTCCTCGCGCCCTCCAGACCTTAGTGCTAGGGACACATGATAGTCCATACCAATGCTTCAAGCGACCGCGAGATTTCCAAGACTAGGGTCTTGCTACCGCTACAGAGGAGGAGGGTGCACGCGGAACAAATAGTGTTTTCGTGTGGGAAAGAGTCATTTATTGTAAATCATGTCTTGTGACACACACACTAGTACTAAACATCAACATTGTTACTTCATACCTTTTTAGATTATTATTTTGTTACAGTCGCGGCTCGTGATTTTCAAAATAGGGAAGGCTGCAAATGCATTGCATTATATTGCATTGCAGTGCATGCATTACATTTATAGAATGCAGGCATTATATTCATAATCTCTTCCGATACAGGCATAAGGGAATAGCACTCCTATCGCAAATTAAGAAAACTAGTTGATGCGCATTGCCACACGCTGAGCTGCATAGTAACGCAATCTGGTGAGCACGCCATTCATCAGACCCAACGCCCACCCTTGAAGGCTGCCTCGCCGCAGCCTTCGTCCGCCGGTAAGCCTGTGCAGTGAAAGCATGACGTCACGCCCTCCTCGTTTTACACAGACCTTATGGCGGAATGAAGTGGGAGCCTAACGCTTTTGCCTTCCCTGTCAACAGCTTCAAATGAGTTACGGATGACCGTTATCGAACTCACAGACAAACATTTTGATATTACTGTTACATAATGTAACTCAGTAAGCCATTATTAATAAATAAATACATTTATGAATATAATTTTTAATTTCTTTCGGGCGGCGATTTCTACAGGAGAGGCTCCGCCTTACAGCCTTTAATGACGAGCCGCGCCTGTTTTGTTACAATTCAATGCAAAATAAAGAGGATTAGATATTCTAACTATCGTATCAGGGTGCAACAGAATGTCTTTCGTTACATCTGTTCCACAGAATTTCGCAATACTCTTCACTTCCATTCAATCAAACGATTCGAACTAAGTCTCTTGATACGTATATAGTAAGTTGACAAAAGTTGCATTATTTTACGTTATGTGCAGTGAATAAAGATAAATGCTACCAAAATCCTGTACTCTGGGCACGAAAAAGAAGATCTTGTAAATATGTACTATTTTGTTCAATACATAATTATTTTCTCCCATATCAGTGATTGTATTCACATTTTATTGAACGTAGAGAGATATACTTTGAGGCGCAGGTTTGCCTTGGATTGTGGAAGCGTAACATGAATAATGTCTGTAAGATATCTTATTGAAAGCTCATTATTGGAACACATCCCATTACTCATTGAAGTAAAGTGAAACATTTGAGACCATGCTAACCAGTGGCGTCTCCTCACTCTGGACCTAGGTCGTTGGCAGAGAACGAAAGTGTTACTACTCTTTTCGGTTACACATTTAGAGTCAAATTGAATTATGTAAACAAAATCCTTATTTATTTTAAATTATAATGTTGGAAGAATGAGGGAAAGATAGTCGCAAAATAACAACAATGAGGTTGTATTTTCTATTGAAAAGAGTAGAATAATACATTTTAAAGTATTTTAAAAAGACATGCTCGGAGCTTTTCAAAAGGAAAAAAATAGTTATTTTCATATTAAGTGTGTGAAGTTTCCGTTTTTTTCATGGTCGAGATTGAGATTTTTTGCCGAGACCGTAGGTCGAGGCAAAAAGTCTCAATCGAGACCATGAAAAGGGCGGAAACTTTACACAGGAAATATGATCAACATTTTTTTCTACAACTGCATAAAAATATAATACAAATAGTTTCGTAAACTTGTTTTGGAAAAAGAAGCCTGGTATTCCGGACAATATAGAAATGCATTTTATAGGGCCATGATTAGTTAAGAGTATCGTAGATAACAAAAACTAAAACCGTGTAAAAAAGACTTTTTTTCACGGTAACAAGATAGTTGTCTTGGCAACGATCTTTTTTAATGACGATTAAAAAATGACGAAGTTCACGTACTGCTAGCGATGCAAAGAAGTTGTCTTTTTTATGCAGTTGTAGAAAAAAAGATTTTTTAAATGTCATTGAGCGTTGACACACGACTTGCACACCCAAAGAAAATGTCAATGATGCCAACATTTCCGTACAGAGAGCGGAAGGTCACGTTTTACAAATTTTGTTTTTCTAAATGGCCAGCCGTTAAGTGTAGATTGTTAACTTAAAAGGCCAGCCGTTAAGTGTAGATTGTAAGAACGGTAATGATAGAAAGTTTTCGATATAGGACGTTACAAATAGGGAATACAGGGATGCCGTTTGTTGCGACAGCTGCACTGTGCTCGCAACCAAACGTTAATTACTAGATTGCGTCTTGTTGTGTGCCAATTAGTATGTATAATGAAGAAATGTGGGAGCTGATCATTTCCTCTCGTGAATTGTGACAATTATTATTTATAACTGTGCCAAGATAAAGAAGATTCCAGGAAAGCACCATAAAACAAGCTTAATTTAAGAAAGGATAGCAGGGCTTCTGCCGATCGCAATGCATAGCTCTCCATGGTGCTAATGATGTTCGACAACTTGAGTTCATGGCCCTCTGTGGGTGGGTGAGCTACTGTGGAGTCTCCAGCATTGCCTGGTGAGGCACATTTCTTTCAAGGGGGATGCAAAGATTCCCTCGAAACAGGGGTAGGGGAAAAACTTCTAGCCAACGAATACTGCGACTTAGACCAAACTTCCGTCAGCCGCGAACCCTGTTTAGGGCTAGTTTATTAGGCACGTTGCGCACAGCCTAGCAAACAGCCATCTCTGGACCACTTTATGCTTAGTTTGAGGTTCTGCTCATGCGCAGAAGATCGAGAACGCTGTTTAGTGCTGTTAAAAGTGCCTATTCTTCGCTAGCTCACGATCGATAAGTGGAAGAGCGTCCGTTACGGGACTTGGCACTCGAAGACGGACTGAATCAGAATGCCGGTTTCACAACTCCTACGCAGGAGGCCACGCGGGCGCGGGGGCGGCGGCTGGAGGAGCGCGGGCGCTGGCGCGGGGACCAGGGAGAGCGCGGGTGAGGATGCGGGGACGCGGGCAAGGGCGAGGGTGAGGGCGAGGGCGAGGGCGTGGGCGTGGGTTTGGGCGAGGGGCGGGCGAGGGCAAGGGCGTGGGCAAGGGCGCGGGCGAGGGCGAGGGCAAGAGCAAGGGCGTGGGTGAGGGTGAGAGCGGGGACGAGGACGGGGGCGAGGCGTGAGGGCGAGGGCGAGGGCGAGGGCGAGGGCGAGGGCGAGGGCGAGGGCGAGGGCGAGGGCGAGGGCGAGGGCGAGGGCGAGGGCGAGGGCGAGGGCGAGTGATGCGGCGAGTAAGGCGAGGGCAAGGGCGAGGGCGAGGGCGAGGGCGAGGGCGAGGGCGAAGGCGAGGCAAGGGCGAGCGCGGGTGAAGGGCGCGGCGAGGCTGAGGGCGAGAGCCGGGACGAGGATGGGGGCGGGGGCGAGGGCGAGGGCGAGGGCGAGGGCGAGGCCAGGGAGGGCGAGGGCGAGGCGAGGGCGAGGGCGAGGGCGAGGGCGAGGGCGAGGGCGAGGGCAAGGGCGAGGGCGAGGGCAAGGGCGAGGGCGAGGGCGAGGGCGAGGGCGAAGGCGAGTGGCAAGGGCGGGAGCGCGTGGCGCGGGCGAGGCTGAGGGCGAGAACGGGGACGATGACGCGGGCGAGGGCGGGGGGGCGAGGGGGGCGGGGGCGGGGGCGCAGGCTAGGGCGACGGCGTGGGCGCGAGCGGGCGCGGGCGAGGGAAAGGGCGTGGGCAAGGGCGAGGGCGAGGGCGAGGGCGAGGGCGAGTCCGTGGGCGAGGGCGTGGGTGAGGGCGAGGGCGAGGGCAAGGGCGAAGGCGTGGGCGAGGGAGAGGGCGGCGGGCGGGAGCGCGAGCGCGGGCGAGGGCGCGAGCGTGGGCCGACGGGCGTGGAGAGAGCGCAGAGCGGAGTGCGAGGCGCATTAGAGGCGATGGGCCGGATAAGAGCCGCCACCGACGCCAGACGCCTCGCCCGCCCTGCGCTCTGGCGGACGCCGTCCAACCAGCCCCACCACCTCATTTCCTTTTCTTAGTTCTCGATCCGAGCACTCGGGACAACAGACAGGTATTTGATATTTCCATGTTGGATGCAGAATCTATTTCCACTAGTGCGGCCGATGAGGAAATAAATTATCATAAATAAGAGCCTTGTCAGTCACTTCCTCATTTTACATATGAGGGGCTGGGAGTAATAACAAGATAAATCACATCAGACTCAGGAAATGTTAATATCTCTATTTGGGTCAATGTGCGTTATTATATTTGTTTTGTTCACACATATGTGTGTAGAGCAGTAACAAGATTAGCCACACTTCTTTCAAAATAGATATTCACTTATTACTGCTCCAAGTCATTCATATCCTCGTATTGTTGTTGTTGTTGTTGTTGTTGTTGTTGTTGTTGTTGATGATGTTGATGTTGATGTTGATGTTGATGTTGCTGTTGATGTTGCCGTTGTTCATGATGATGGTGATGATGGTGATGATGATGATTTTAGTATGTGGCTCTGGGAAATTGGGAATCGGATCACCCGGACATACAAGTTTTCTTATTGGGCAAATGAATTATTGAGAAATGAAGGAATATTACCGATCAGGGCAGTCGCCCGGTAGAATTCCCCTCTAGACAGCGAATGAATTCGAGCTAGCTGACAAGCTAGTGTCTAAAACCCTGCCACCTTCGGGACTCAAACCTAGGCCCTCCCGGTTAGAGACACTTCAGTGACATTATTCGATGCCCTGAGCCACCTCTCCCGGTCGATCATATGCGAAGGAACTTTACCTCCTTATGACAAGGATGTGAGAGGTCCTCATTTGTGGAGCTGTCCTGCCAGCGCCACCTCCTGGCTGGCGATCGGGCGGCGGGGGCGGGAGGGGGCGGGAGGGGGCGGGGCGCCTGCAGCCGGGCTGCTGCGGCCGCCGCCAGGCGCGCAGACGGCCTGCAGACAGACAGAGCGCTCTTTGTGGGCGACGCCTTATCAGCGCTCCGCCCCCGCCGCGCCCCGCCCGGCCCCGCCGCCTCCTCCGCCGCCGCTGTCCGCTTGTATATTTAGCCTGACGTGTTTTTCCTCTATCTGTCTGGCCCTGATTGAGGCCGGGTAATAGATTGGGCTGAGTGCGGCTGAGGCGGCGGTGGCGGCGGTGGCGGCGGTGGCGGCGGCGGGCCGCGCGCGCTTGTCACTGCCTTACATCTCGGCGCGGCGCTCCGCCCGCCCGCTCGCCCGCTCGCCCCCTCCCTATTTCCATCATTATCTATCTAATGCCCGGGCTTAGGTGCGAGCTCTCGAAAGCTTGGATGCGTGCCTATCGCGGGAAGACGCATAATGACGGCCGCTGGAATGCCCCCACGGACCCCGCGCCCGCGCGCGGCCGCTCCCTCGACGCGCGAGCCATGAGGGTCCACCAGTGAGGAATTAATTGGGGCGAGGCAATGAGAGCTGCTCTGGGGCAAAATCTTACCTCATATTCTCATTCGTTCGAATTCTATCGAATAGCATGTCAGTCACAAATACTGCACTGTCCTAGATTGATTGATTGATTTTTTCGTGTTTCCGGGCGCGTCAACTGCTATGGCCATTAGTCCCGTGAGTGTAGTGCATGTTTTTTCTCGAGAGATGGCGGCGAACTTCCCCCGCTGGATGGCGAGATCCGGCACCGACCTACCGTCGGCTAGTGGGGTTTCTCCCCTAACCAGGACTCTTCCACCAGCGGGGCACCGCCCCAGGCGGGACTAGCTCTCAGCTCCCGACCGATCTCCCGGAATATGTGGTAGTGCATGTTAGTGTCAGTGTGTGTGTAAGGGGAGAGGATAGGACGAGAAAGAGGAAGGAAAGATCGCGCGCGGTCCGTGGCCCGTTTGGTAGGGTACTGCTCATATTCTCATACGGTCCAATTCTATCGAATAGTATGTCAGTCTCAAATACTTCACTGTCCTAGTTGTTCGCACGAGAATGGAGATACCACTCATTCATTTTCCGAAATTTTAATATAATTTATTCAGATAGATGAGCTGACTTTCTAGGGATGTCACTTTCACCATTTGGCTAGTAATTGTTAAAATTGGCTCGAATTGTTAAAACCAACTTCGATTTCTCGCTTTTAATTCGTTTTGTTTCACTCGTCGCGAATAGTATTGAGTGTTTTGTGATTTAATTTCTGACCTACATTCTTGTACTGGACCAATTGCTTCTACACCTTCTTATTAGCGTTATTTCTTGGGTTTTCAGTTATTTAGGAGGTTGTTTCCTGTTATATCAGTTTTTACATTATTTTTGAGATCTTACATTTGTGTAATTTGCTGAGAGAAACTATTTTTATTTTAATATAAGACGTGGACATCTCCATACAATATTCTGTGCGCAGTTGTAAATTGATCCAGACCCGCCAGCCAAGGTGAATGATTGTAGATACATTCTCCGTGTTACAATCATCTTTCAGTTCTGATTCACTTTCTATGATGAGAAATGTTCATTTTCTGAGCTCACCCTCATTTTCTCTTTCAATAACATCTGAGCAGTTGCCCCCTTAAGTTTTCGTTTATATCTTTAAATCGCTACCTTGCGTTCCTTCTATTCGTTCTCCCCCTTCATCATCATTAAATACTTCCACTGTATCTAATTTTTCATCTGTCTCGCCCCTTTTCTTCTACCTGCTTCCCATACCCTTCCCTGAGTTGATTAGTCCCTGATCGCTATCAGTCTCTTCTCATTCATTGGTAAAATAAAGGTGCACTTTTGTTTTGTTTTTACCCATTCTCCGACACCTTTCGTTGAATATTTCTGTGCCGTGTGTCCGCTTGTTTGAAAACCCATCTGGAAGTTTCCCGCACCGCTCCGCTTCCTGAATTGTGTCGGTTCGTGTGTGTTAGATTGTTATGCGTGACTTCGGAAACGGGAACGTCTTCATTCTACTTAGCGCGGAAGACTCCGTCTCATTGGGAGGCTGTTTTGGGGGCGGCGACTCAGAAGAACGTCTTTCTTTGTTGCGGCTGACGTATTTAGAGCTGGCAGGCCTGATTACTTAACGCGAGGGTTACTTCGTTTATGGGCTGTAAAGGCGCGGGCCGGGTGTCGCCGGTTTGTGAATGAGGCGAGGACATCGGTGCTCGTTAGGCCCCGACTCGGACTGCGCCGCGCGCCGCGGTAGCCCCGACGAGCGCAGCGGCCGGGTGGAATTTGGAGGGGGCCGCTCCGGGCCCTCTTCGCTCCACCTGGCGCAGTCGCTTCTTCTCATTCGATTAATATGAATTCTTGTATACTCAGTCTTCTGATGGAAATCGCAGTTTAATGTTGAGCATGTACGTCTATACAAGAATAAACCCATTTGAATTTACTATTATTATTATTATTATTATTATTATTATTATTATTATTATTATTATTATTATTATTGGCGAATTCTCCCCAGAAATGGATGACGTTAAGCAAGTAACTCCATCAATTTTTCTTTGAGTTCTTCTTGTTGATCCAAAAGGCTTTCATTCTTTCCGAGAAGACTCGTATACGTTCTTCTGACCATTTTGGTCTGTACTGTTTTTGTTTAGGTTGCTCTGACATTATTATAATTTTTATTATTATTATTATTATTATTATTATTATTATTATTATTATTATTATTATTATTATTTGCATATCGGATATTTCTGAGCACGCTACACGTTCTCTTCCGACACAGACATATTCTATCATGGAGAGAGACGTATGTAATTATGGGGATCAGCTTTGCCACTGTATTCTCTGGTAAGATGAGATTGTTACGCTTTGAATTATGAAGTGATAGGATGATGATGAGGGATGAAGGGACAATCGCAAATACAACCATACTTAAGCAGGACTCGAACCTACAGCCTCTTCGGTGCAGGCGACGGCTGTCACAACCGCCTGTGCCACAGGGTGGGCTTCGGCTTCTTCTTCTTCTTCTTCTTCTTCTTCTTCTTATTATTATTATTATTATTATTATTATTATTATTATTATTATTATTACTATTATTATTATTATTACAATTATTATCATATTCCACCACTAGCTGCGAAGAAAAGGAGGAGCCCCACTTAAATGTAGAAGTACATGATTCTTCAGTCACTAATATTAAGATATGTGGTGTATTTTGATGTATGGCTTGTAGTGTTTTTTAGCTTTATGAAAAGCAACCCAAATTTATTGAATTCAAAGTCTAACGTTAATCTTTATAAAATATATTAAAAGAAATTGCAGAAATATTTAGTATCATATATTTTTTAATCTTTCACGGTGTTTGATTTCCAACAATTTAAAAGTGTGGATATTTTGCAAACATTGTCACAAAACACGCACGAATCGCTAACTTCCTTGCTTAAAGTGAGACATTAAATGAGTATTTCAGTTGTCTTCACAGATTTAATAAAATATTTGTTTTTATAATAAACCTTAAATTAATAAAAGGACGTCGATGCGATCTCAGATTACAAATTGCAATACTTACTTTTCCGAGTCAATGTTTCAGACAGAAAAAGCGCCTGTAGAGCGAGATACATAATGTTTGAGCCCTTTAATAAGCACGGTGCATTGTAAGGTTTTCAATGCTAATATTCAAAAATACAACTCCCCGTTTCATCCTCCTCCACGCAGCCATTCTTTGATATTGTTCCAAATTTCTCCTTCCCGTAATCACCGGTGTGTGGCCACGCACCACCGTGTGTAACTGTCACTAAATCCACAGCGGTCTCTGCCAACATAACTCGAAGGAGAATAAGGACAGACGTAGCTAGCGTTCAAATAAAAGTGCATTGACCACGACATCGAAGCCGTTTACCATTGCGATTGAAGGGAGGAAGGCGAAGATGTGCAGGTGCTCCGATTTGCGGCAAAGGTGAACTCGGCTTCTCTGCAATGATTCTGAAGCTGGGGCTTCCTTAACACGGAAAAACTTTCTTTCAGTGTTACTTGCGCGAAAAATTACCGGTCAGTTTGTAAAAGGATTTTATGAAGAAACTGTCGTGCGAAATGTTCCGTGCAAGAACCATATAGTTGGATCACAGTGTTCCAGGTGGCACCTTGAAATAATGAAATGATGGTACCGTTTGCTTACGTCCCTCTGTGTGCTTATGGTGCCGGGTGTTTGCGTTCTGTTGCCTTAGCTAACTCATGCAATTCACACATTGCAAATAATATACATACCATCAAAACCACTACCTCATTACCATCGCCACCATCACGAGAATGTAAATTCCGAAAGAAACTCAAAAGCCAAATCCTCAGGTACACGATACGCCCTGCGATATTTACTTTCGCGAAGCTAGCGCTACTTTCGATATCCAGATGAAACATGTTCACTATGAAATCATCCGAATTTCGTACAGGACGTGGAAAACACGTTGATTTCCTCACCCCATTTCCATAGCGCGACGTGGAATGTATAAAAATTGCACGTCATTTTTTGTGACAATTTTCTAACAAAAACTAGTGATGCTAAATCAGCATGTACTTTCCCGCTCGTATTTTCACGCATATTTTTTTCTAAATTTAGCAACTAGATTTATTGTTCACTGTTGTCCAACATGTTCACTGATTGTTGGTTTTGTGGTAGCTCAGTCTCGTCTGATGCCTCTTACTTCGCTCTGTGATAGTCTCTGCCATAGTTGAGATGTTCAAGTCTTTATACAAGTTATTGTCGGTTACGAACCACGGCGCGTTGCATAAGTATCTCAAGGTTTTTGTTTCAAATCTTCTCAGGATCTCCAAATTTGACTTTCTGGCTGTACCCCACAGTTCTATGCCGTAAGTCCATGTTGGCTTGATTATTGCTTTGTACAGTAATATTTTGTTGTATAGACTAAAGCGTGTATAGACTAAAGCATGTATAGAATAAAGCGTGTATAGACTAAAGCGTGAACATATTCTAGATTTACCCTTTAGATTCACTTAATAGTTACTTATGACTTGTATACCATTTACCAATTGTTACAAGTGAAAAGATTGTAAATTAGCAGTATTGAAAAAGAAAAGGAAAAAAACCTAGATTTATTCACTTTTTCGTTACCAGGGCCCTGTAATACGAGTTTCTCTGCTGAAAATTCGCACAGCGTTACGTAACTTTCTCTCTACTCCGTAGCGAGAAACTAAAAAAGAAACAAGGAAAAATGCTCCTTGGAAAACCGGCTTCAAGGAAACTTGTCCTGCACGAGCATCGCCCGCGCAGCCCGCACTGCTTCATGCGCTGAATCCTGCAGCTTCGTCCGCCGCGAGTCCTGCCGCGCCTGCAGTCTCCGCGGCAGCCGCCAGGCGCCTTGCCGCGATAACCGCGCCGCCTGGCGCAGCCCCTTATCTGCAGGAGACGATTTGTATTCCATCCCGCGGAGCCTTATCTCCGCGGTCTGCCACGCCGCAGGCGGAGAGAAGGCAGATCCACGCCAGACTGACAGGGAGAAGTGAAAGCAAAAAGCGCGGACTACAGAATTTACGTTAAGTCTCTGCTTTAGAATCTTAATTAATATGTATCAAGATGTATAACGAAGTTTTCAGTTTATAGTATTATACAGTCAACTCCGGTTATAGTGAACTTCTGGGGACTGACATGTGTGGGTTCACTATAACAGAGGTTCACTACACTCGATGATCTCAAAATTAAATGGAATTTATCCACAATAATTTATTTTATGAATACACAGCAGAAATCATTAACACTACAGACTCAAAAGACAATATATTTATTTGTACGTAAAATAAATTATTTTCAATTGTTTGTTTCGAACATTCTTCATTAGATCCTTCACCAGAGTTTGTGCTCTCCCCATTCTTGATTTTGTATAGTCCTCTGTCTCGAAGTGTGGTAATGCAGTCACCTTTCAATGCCTCTTGCACCGTAGGAACATCATCTCACTCTCCTCTCCCTTTCACTCGCGTAATAACATACGAGATCCAATTAATTTCCAGGACTTATTTCCTACGTTCACTATAGCCGAGGTTCAGGTTCACTATAACCGAATCATCTTATCCTTACTTATTATTTTAGTGAAACGGGACCAGTGACCAATGACCAGGGACCAGTCACTATAACCGAGGGTTCACTACTTTCACTAATGCTCTAAATCAGGGATTAATGATATTGACACGAAACATATAAACAAGTATTTGCGTTTGAATATCACCTTCGTTTGTGAATCAGTAATTCCTGATATATATATATATATATATATATATATATATATATATATATATATAGAGAGAGAGAGAGAGAGAGAGAGAGAGAGAGAGAGTTTAGGTGACACAATCCAAAATATTATTCTTCGCACTTACAATAAGCTCTAAAAAACTTTTATTATTTAAGCAGTATTTAGAAAACATAACTACATATATTGTTCTCAATACAATGAAGTAGATTCTTGAATTTACATCCTAAAGACCGCTATACTCGGTGCAGTTTTCGTGCAGATTGGACGTACAGAAATCATGCAGTCCAGACTGCAGAATTTCTGCATAAAAACCTTTGAAAATATTCGTAATTTTTCATGCAGAAAGCTTCCAATTTCACTCAAGCGCCTCTAGCGGCAGAAGTGTTCACTAACGGACTTGTTTACCCGACGCGACGGTAATCGGCCATTCCTATTTTGGAGTAAGGTGTGTCAAGTTGCGATCGTATGAAGTTATATTGTGATAAACTACCTCTTTCTCTATTCCCGCCTCACTATTTTTCTTCGCTATGCTCCTCATGGTTAATGAATTCTTAATACAGGTCACAGTCAGAACGCACGCACAGAAATACCGCGACAGAAAGTACTCACACTGCGCAATTCAATTGAAGAGCTCAGTAAAACAAGGGCCTATCCCACAGTTTCTCGATAATAGAGTTATTAGCATTAAACAAAACTTCAAATATTATTCTTTTAGTATAATATAATATTTAAATCCAGTATGGACTTCTATGCAAATGTACCGTGTTTAAAAGTTAAAAATTGTATTGATTATATGAGAGAAGTTCAGGTAAACCCCTCATTATCTCAGAACTCTGTCAGTTTGGAATGGACCCTTGTTCTACTGAGCCCTACAATTGTGTCCCGGTAGACTCCCTGGCGGCGTTTGTAGCGATCCTTGCAGAATTCATAGAGAAAACGTACAGATCGTTTATGCGCGACTTTTGGCTTTTATGTTTCTAGTTTGGGATCTAGGAGATCTGTACAGAAACTTTATGAGAATCTACACGAAAACTGTACATGTATACCGGCCTTAAGAAGATAATGACATCGATGTTTATAACGTATTTGATCTTCCGTAAAAATAAATCTGTAAGAATGTCATTTCCAGCACTTACAGTGGCAGCTTAACACATGTGGAAAGAGCTAGAACAATCACTGTTTTTGGTTGATACAAAATGAATGTTAACATGTGATACAAAATTAATCATATCTGAAATGCGTACGGTCAGTTTTATTTTTAGGATGTTTTCCGCTGATGCGCCTCAGACCTCTGGAGGGTTTCTTTGCCCACTGTTCACCAGAGCAATTGCGGACCCCTCAAGTTGGTTCTTTCGGGTTGGCGTAAGGCGAGTTTTTCTGCGATTCAACACGAAAGACACAGGGTGGCCACGTTGTGGAAAACATGGAAAACTGGAAAAAATCGGGGAATTGAATTGCTAGGAGAAAGTTAAGGGAAAAATCAGGGAATTTGTAGAAGAATCGTTGGAAGTCAGAGAAAATTTAGTGATCGTTATACAACTAAATATTATTCCTAATATAATAGTACAGGACTATTTTTTGCTCAATTTCTATTTGATGAGTTTGTTTTAATCGGGATTTTATCACGTTGAAATCAGAGATGACAAATAGATTTTGCTTTAATATTTTCTCTAAATAGTTTGAAATTATAAATCAGTGAAACATTTTTAAAATGCTCTGAAAAAACGAGAACAATCAGGAATATTTTTGGAGGAATTGAGTTTTCACTCAGAGTCACAGGGCGGGAGTGGGCGGGAGTGGAATTGGTGATCCTTCCCAAGGCGACAGGCAATCCGTGCTCGCTTCAGCCCCATCCGTAACGCAGGCCAAAGGCGCCGAGTTTGCGTTGGAGTCCGGCGCGCAATTCTTTAAAATTATTAATGTAAATCTGTAAAAAATGAACATTTCAAAAACAAAATTCAGTCCTGAAGCAAATACGATGGGGGTATATACAGCCTTCCGCCCACCGATCTTTCAAATTGGCAGTCCCGTGCCCGAGCCTTGGGGTACACCGCTCGAGGGCGCTCGCGTGCGGCGCGACAGGGCGTTCGGTTTGGGCGGCGGCGGCGGCTCCGGAAGCGGCGGCGGCGGCAGGAGCGCCCTCACCACAGAGCGCGCATTGTCCGTGCGGCCCCCGGGCTATCTGCACCGCTGTGTGCTTTCCGATAAGGCGATAGCGTCGGCCGGCGCGGCGCAGCTAGCGTCCTCCGCCGCCGCCGTGGCCAGTGGTTGCCCGGACGCCGGCGCCGCCGCCTCCGCCGCCTCCACCGCCGCCACCGCCCGCTGACCACGCGCTGGGCAGTAGGAGCTGCCGCTGCTCGTCCTCCGGAGGGGGGGCGTGCCCACGTGCGCGTGTGTGTGTATTTGTGTGTGCGCGCGGGGATCTGTGAGCGCCTTTGGAGACAGCGACCGCCGACGCTCAAGCAGTAAGTGCCATCGCTTGCTGGCCGCTCTGCCATCCCATTTCTTTGGATTTTTTTTCTGGACGTTGCTTATTAAATATCCTGGATTGCAAACGGACGAGTGTCCTCTTTCCTTTGTGATCGCGCGCTGGAAAATTAATATTGTTTTCCTTGCCAAGGGCTCAATTAATTCATGTCTAGGTGCCTCATTTATTATTTCTACTCCGTCAAATATTCCAATCAAGGAATCTAAATGAAGAAAATTACAAAACGTTGATAAGATCGTTATTAGGATAGTCAAACTGTGTGCCGGAAGTGAAGATGGTCTTCGTTTCGTCGATTCCCGCACCCTGCTGCAGTTGTGGTCACCCCTCTGGATAAAGCTGTCAATTAGCACCTACTGTTCCAATCGTTTTCGTGTTTGACAATTGTGTCTTGGGGGAGGAGGCGGTACCGCTGCGCTAGACCGCCTTTGCCACGTGGTCGCTGCGCGTGCACTTCGTTGCATATCGTTTGTCGCACGGGTCCCTTTATTCGATCACTTCGCAGTCATGGCACTGAGGGTTAGAAGTTACGTCATCAAGATATTCGCTGCTTCATCTCAGTGGTGAGGAACTACTGGCGGCGACACCATGTGACTCAAATGTCAAGCTGGAAGAAGATTGGTACAGCGTGCACTAATGGATAAATGTGAATGAAACACTGATACTGCGTTAATAACACCATCTGTAATTGTTTTCATTCGTAATTTGTAGCTGTTTTGTGAGGTACTTCTTGCGGAAATCTAGAATTAACTTTACATCGTTCGCCTATCTGTATAGATGTTAATGTCACGCGCGATATTGCTGAAACCCTCTAATTGAAAAAAGATGATTAAATAATTTATAGAAATTTGAGGAAATGTTTAAAATTTAAAGCAATTATAAGACTTAATTAATATTACAACATTCTCCATATTAAGAAGCGAAAGGAATCCAAAAAATACAGATATTTTTAGGCCATTCAATAGTAATACAGGGTATGTGATTGTTCCTGGACGGTTTTCTATAATTCCTAACTATACAATTCTTGCCCAAGAAACAAAAATTTTGTCTTCAGGGTTTCTGGAATTCATGTAATTTTGAATAGTGTACTAAAGTTGATTATCGCGATGTTAGGATCCATATTATGCAATTTAATTGTCAGAAGAAAGAGCCGTTCCGTTCTGGGCATTGCCACTCAGTAAACGTACTTTTATATTATTATTATTATTATTATTATTATTATTATTATTATTAAATAATTATAATAATATATTATTAATTTAAATAATAATAATAATAATTATTATTATTATTATTAATGTTATAATGTTCGTTGCCGTTTTTGCGGGAGGAAAGGTGGCACAAAGTAGCCGGAAGCTTCTAACGCTGAGGAACAAGGATTAACCTTGCAAGGCTGCAAATCTTTCTATTGATGCAAAAAAGGTAATTCTAATAAAGCGTTAGAATAATACCTGAAGTATCGGCGCATCAGGAATATTTCATTCACAATTAATATGTGGCCAAAAATGGCATAATTCTAATTTTCTCCTGGTGCTGATCGGAGAAACCACGGAAAACTACCGATCAGAGCAGCCGGCCGCTAGACGTCTCCTCCAGACAGCGACTGAATTCGACCTAGCTGAAAAGCTAGTGTCGAAAATCTTACCGCCGTCAAGACTCAAACCTAGGACCTCCCGGTCAGAGGCGCTGCAGTGACATCAGTTGATGCATTGAGCTACCGCTCCCGGTATGATGGTTTGAATTTGGCTCATTTTCGTGTATTTTGCGTGAGCCGATTATCATTTTTATTTGTTGAGGGGGTAGTGTAGCACAGAGGCAAACGTGCGCTGGACGAGGCCTAGGGGCGCCGTCCCTGCGACCTGGGAGGTGGGCGTGTCCGGTGAGGTTGACCGGACTCCTCGGCGCCCACCGCATCCCGAAGCGGCTCGTAAACGCTGCAGAGCGGTCCCCGCGCGCGCCCAAGAGGGATGGGCGCATCACGATGTTCATCTGATACGCAATTCAATTGGGGCTTTCGGGGACCTCGAGAAATCCAGCCCGCATAAATTAAAAGCTGGACCGTTAAGTGAATTAAACGTGTTTCACAAACGACTACTGCATTTTTTCACCGTTAGTCGTAGTTTTCACTGGATTACTCCATTGGTATCTGTGGTTTTGGGAATTGTAGGTCTATTAAGTTTTGATGTAGTTATTGTTTCTACGTAGAGAAACATAGTTGGTCGTGCGGTATTCAGAAAATTTAATTTTACGGATTTTTTTCATTCCTGGATGTATCTTCTGAGAATAAATCATAGAAAGAATTCTAGGTGAAGGTAACGTGCTCAGTTCTCTAAGAATATTCAAATTATGAATAAACAGCGAAGATAATATCCTAAGTGATCTAGATTTTTTTTTGGTATTTATTTTTGTGAAGAAAAATCGTGAAAGATAGAGAGACCTTTGCAAGCACCTACGTACAAAGAGCAAACTATTCATTCATATTCCATTTAGGAAGTCCCTTTCTGGAATCGTCTTTACTCTTTAAATCGTTTGTCTTTATCGGCAATACTTTCGTATATTTAGATACATGCGGAAAGGTTTTGACCCTGTAGCCCCTGAATATCGTGGTAAGGATGCCAGGTCGTTTCCCATCCAATCATCATCCTATTAATTTATCACATCATTCATGACTGATGATGTGGTCTCTTGTCCTGAAAATGCCTTAAAGGCTAGGCCATGTCCCTCGCCTAAACCCAGTGGACAGTTTGGCACTCAATATGACTGCGATGTGTTATTGATGGAAACAAAGAAGAGGATCAGGATCAGGGAGTGGAGACGTTTGGACCAACTCAAATTGCATTGGATGCACAGGCCTCGCAGCGCCAAAGCACCCGTCGACCGTCGCTGCCCTCACCTTCCACCCTCCACTCTTCACCCTCCACTCCCTTCAACCTTCACCCTTCACCCTGCACTCTTCACCATCCATATTCATCCTTCAGCCTTCACTCTCCAACCCCTCATCCACCACTCGTCACTCTTTACTCCTCTCCTTCATCCTCCACCCTCCACCATGCATCTTCATCCTTCATCCTTCACTGTCCAACCCCTCATCCACCACGCGTCACTCTTCACTCCTGTCCTTCATCCTCCACCCTCCACTCTTCACCCTTTCTCTGCTACTTCTTTATACTGCCATTCCTTCACCCCTTATCCTTTCCCTTCGCTCCTCTCCGCTCTCGCGCCATCACCCCGCCGTCCCCGCCACTCGACCCTCCTCCACCCCGCTCCCCACCCGCCTCCCCTCCCTCGCGCGGAATGCAGCTCTCGGCCCCGCCCCCTCGCCTGCGACCGGCAGCGCCGTGTTAACTTTATGGAACGGCGCGACCATCGGCCGGCCAGATTTTTCCCGCGCGCGTCCGCATCCGCGGCGGCGGCGGCCGGGGGTGTCGGCGGCGGGTGGTAATGGAGTCGTAAAGCGCGTCGATAGCGGCGGCGGCGGCCGGGGGCGGCTCAGGACGCCCCGCCGGTAATTAGCGACGCCGACGGAGGAGCGTCGCCGCAGCGCCGCCGCCGCCGCCGCCGCCGCCGCCGCCGCAGTCGCCGCGCGCTGAATATGTATGCGCCAATATCGCGAATGCAAATTTCGATCGGACACCTCCAATAACTTGGCTGCGGAGGCAGCGAGCGGCGCGATGCGATGCGATGCGGCGCGGAGCGGAGCGGCGGCGTGGGCGCGCGGGCGGCGGCGGGGCGGGGGCGGGGCGAGGACATTGAGTCGTCACGCGCGCCGCTGCATCGGCCGTGCGACCGCCGCCGCCCCCAGTGGTGGCGCTGGGTGCAGGCGTCTCCTAGAGGCTAGTTATGCAGAGCTGCAACGCTGCCGCCACTTAATTTTTTTCTCGTAAAAAACTGAGAAATAAATCGTAATTCACAATCACATTCATATTTCACTGAGCCTGTTGGCGTTCCTGTGATCTCTATTACAAGTTCGTGTTCATTGTTCTCATTCGTTATTTTGCCTCAAAAAAATACATCGCCACTGTGATATCGTAGATCAGAAGTCCTTATTGGTCATCTTTACCAGCCAGGCGATATTACGACGTATTATGAAACAAATGAATGTTATGAGAATATGTTTCGTTCCTGTTCTTAGTAAAAAAACAACAAGTATGTTCCTCGTATACTCACTGTTTTCTCCATAGGCATAGCGTATACTTCGACGTGATATTTTGTCAAATAAAGTTGTAAATGTAAAGACTGATATCACAATAAATTACAACAAAGTATACACAGGCAAGAATACTCCGAATACTACCGTTTCAGACGAAAGAATAGCTATTATGTGTATTTTCATTTTTAGATGGCTTTTGATTATTAAAATTGTATTGCTGATAGATATCGGCGGAGTTGTCGAAAACAGATTATCGGGAATTTAAATTCCAAAACAAGAATATATTCCTGTACTATATAGTATTGTGAATTTCCTTGAAATGAGGTGAGATATCCCAAACTTGTATTTTGAGGGCGAAGAGAGATTAATGTTGTGAATAAATCGAAAAAAATGAATTGTAAGATTGGATCATTTAGAAGTAATTGTACGAGTTCATTCAAACGCAATAACACAACGTTGAAGAGTTCGTTCATTTCTGCATTTCTTAGGAAATAACACACACCACAAACGTCACTATTTTCCTGCTGTGGTAGAACTAGGAAGGAAACGGGTTAATTCTTTACATTGCCGATTATTGATCTCGCGCATATTTCTTGAGACGGTCGCGTCTTCCTTGAGTCTCTCTATTGTTTATTTTCTTTTCTGTATGTTTTCTAAATCGAACATTTCACTAAAACGTAATCGTAATTTGCGTTTAACAACAATTTACACATCGTTCGTCCCGCACCAATTTATCAGTTACATCGCTACCTGCGTTCTTCCCTTCCCACTTAAAACCCAATTGAGTGAAAACCGTTGCTCAACCCGAACAGTTAGCACGCGTAAAATGCTACAATTAATAATCCATAACGCCGCGGACACACACACGCACAAAAAAACGCAACAACGAGCGTCCAGTGACAGCGCCATAAGAGCGAAATCGGTTGCCCGTCCCCCGCCCCGCTGCGCTCTTAATCCTTCCACCTGCGGGGAAAAAATGTATCGCGACGCGCGGCGGACGAGAGCGCTCGTTTAAAAGTGATTACGCACCCGTCCATTCATCGCGGGCGTTTTGACGCGTCCATATCGCCAATTGAATTAATCGGCGGCGAACGGCAGGCCTCCCCGCCCGCGCGCAATTAGTGACCTTTTCGACTGAATTTTCGAGCGGCGCGCCGATCGATCGACCCCCCCCCCCCGCGGGCGCAAGGGGGGGGGGAGGGGGCGCGCTTTCGATAATCGCCCCCGGCGCCCTGTTGCGCGCTGGGCGAACAAGCGGACGGGGCTGGGGGGGGGGGGTGGGGGGGACTTGAGTTTGGGGCGGGGTTCCGGGGGATGGTAGTTTAGACGAAATTGCTGGCGTGCAGTGGCCGGTCGGTTGTGTGGAAAGTACGCGGTGTTTTCGAAAGCGTTCGGTGGAGACAATGTCGACTCGCAGATGGGCAAGAGAGGAGAGGTAAATGCTGACGGTTCACCAGGCGAAGGTCTTGAATCTACATGATCCGTTTTCTTTGTTTCTTCTTCTTCTTCTTCTTCTTCTTATTGTTATTATTATTAACTGGAGCATACATTTTCTATTTATTTTGAAAATAAAATTGTACAGTGTTGCAATTCAAATATTATATGAGTGCATAGTGAATATGCGTTTTTGTGTTCTGTCTTGTGTAATAAATCAGGTCCGCATTGGTCAGTAATTTCTTAGGCTTAGAGTGGTCCGGGATCTCTGTCTTCACGGCCCCAGGATGGATGACACATTTTTTAACCATTGTAATCCAAATATACAGCTGTATTTTCAAAGGTCAAAACCCCTATGGGGTTTTATGGAATACTCTAGTATTTCAGTTTACTAGTACATTAATTTACTGTGCGAATCTTCAAAAAAACAAGACTTCATAACACAAACTTCCATTAGAGTTGCGACATCGATACCGATTTTTTCAAAACATTAATGTTTCTGTAAAATATTATATATCTATAAATTTCTATATCGATAATGTAAGCATTTGTGTAATGAAGCCGATATTTTTTGTGCTCGATGTTTTGTTCGTGGATGAAAATTTCCCATCATCACAAATTTATATAAGTTAAAATATGAAATAATAATTGCTGATACCTGTTGTCTGTTCACATGTTGGAACCACACGAAGGCCACCCTCGAGCAGACTATTCTGCGCCCGAAATGATCGTGAAGTTCTTCGCCTTTCTTCATATTTGGCTCATGGAAAGGCGTTGTTAAACTTCGTTTTCTGTTAAATTTTCAATATAAATCAATATACATGGCCACTGTCAAATTAAATTTTGTTCCGCACGAATTAATTTTAGAGTTTACTAAACTAGCTTTGAAGAATCGATGTTTAATAATATCGATGGGTTTTCATGCATTATTAAAATCGATGATTTAATTTCGAAAATCGATGTTTGGTAATATCGATGATTTGCTGTCGATGTTGCATGGATAAAGGGATAATGCAATCTAACACGTGTTGAAACTGATGAAAAAAAAACACGTGACTCCTTTCTTAATGAGTGAAGTGGATGTTACTTTATTATAGATTAATCAAAAGAGAATCTAATGAATGAAATGGATTTTTTAAATTTTTTAAACCGACAATTTCTGTCATGTATAATGCAATATATCAAAACAAATATTCGTTATTAAAACATCCTAGTTTGAAAGAGGAATACCAGTAAGCCGTTACATCGCCCCATTCCTCAGACCGGAGTTGCCTCTAGACAGCCGTGCCCCGTCCCCTCCATCCGCCCCTCCCCCACTCCCCCCGGCCGCCGCCACCGTAGCAGCCATTGTCAGTCCCATTCCGCTGCCACCGCGACGTAGCTTCCCATCGCGTCCGGCCCCTCCCCCCTTGCTGCCCTTCCCTTCTCCGTGGTTATTATTACTTCCCGTGTCGTCAATTCCACGGCCGCGTCTTCGGCGCCTTTTCTTCCGCCTCCGCCCCCCCCTCCGCTTCTTCTTTCTTCCGCGACGGAAACACCGGCGCGACAAATTGTTTCGTTCTCGACGGCGCCGGATTTCCGCAGCGGAGAGAGAAAGAAAAAAGCGTGGTGGGCTTAAGATCGTTTTTTGTCAGTGTCGTCGTCTCTTTCACGGACGAAAAATGGGTAATAACCCACGTTAACAATTTTTCCTTTCCGGGGGAAAGACTGAGGGGCTGTGGTGGACTTGGCCCCCTCCGCGCGCTCCGGAAAAAGGCCCCTGCGGCGCCTCCACCCCCGCCTCCCACCTGCCTCTGACCCCGCACCCGTCTCCGCCCCCGGCTCAAGCTTTTCCACGCCCCGCGCCCACCCTCGCTTTTCCCCACTCCGCCTTACCTTTCCCCTCTACGCCTCGCTCCGCCGCCCCGCCTCTTCCCACCTAGCTCCGCCCCGCCACCCCCTCCACCATGCACAAGCTCCCCGACTACGCCGGCTCCGTCAGCATCATCTCACCCCCCCTCCCCGTCATCAGTCCCGACCCCTTCCTGCCTCTGGCCAGGATCTCGGCTCACTCTTTTCCTCGTCCCTCGCTTTTCCCCGCTCCGCCCGACCTAGCCCCGCCCCTCTACCCCCACCCCCACCGCCGTGCTATTGCTTCGCGCTGTCTCCGCTCCCCGCCTTCGCCGGTTCCATCACCATAGTCTCGCTCTCGCCCCTGCCTCCCCTTCCCACCAGGGCCGTCATGAGCCCCGCCCCGCCCCCATCCACTCCGCTCTGCCCCGCCCCTCCCACCTAGCTCTGACCCGTTCCTCCCATCCCCTCGACGTGCCAGTGCTTCGCCCTGTCCCCGCTACGCCCGTGCTCCCTGTCCACGCCTGTTCCATCACTTCCAACATCGTTTGGCCCCTTCCCCTGCCCCTACCCCCGGACGTCATCACCCCGCCCCGGCCCGCCCCTCCCCGCTACAGCCCGCCCCTTTCGCGCCGCTCCCCCGCGCGTCCCCTGACTCAGCGTTTGGCAAAGGCCTCAATTTGCCCGGCTCTCTAATTACTCTGTCAGTGGCTGTTCCCATTATTTTTCCTTATTTACTTCCATAACGAACAGCCGCTCCGCGCCCTGCGCCGCGACCCTCGGGCCTGCCGCTGGCGGCGGCGACAGGTACCGCTGCAGGAGCCCTCGCGGCCACCAGGTGCCAAGCAACGAGCACCTTGGATGGCGATTGCACTCGTATTGCGGTTAGTGGGAAGAGAAAGAATATTCACTTCTGTTTGACTCAGTGTGAGTCAGTCATTGCAAGCAAACGCTTCTCAACGGGAACGTTTTGGATGAACTTGAAACCGATGTGACACCGATTCTGTGAATAATAACCGTATGCTTACGTCGTTTCTTTTATTTTGGTGACTGCCAAGCTTCCCAAGTTACCAAAATTATACATCATAAAACCAGTTGCGATTTACATTTGTTTCATATTTGCATAATTGTAAACAATTATTTCTCGGTGTAAATTTCTAAATGGTTAATTTTATGTTACTGGTAGTAAAAGTGATATTTCATTTTGAGAGTAGGAAATGTTGAGATACGAGACCGATAGACCGAAAGCCACCGCCTTAAGAGCAAAAGAAAATCCCATTTACATCTTCTGATGTCATACAAATTAAATTTTAAAAAAACAATAACGATAAATCGCATTAGAAGTTCCTCACTGGAATCGAGCCTGTGACATTGCCTTACCTAACATGCAATGGACTTTGATAAAATTATATCATAAAAACCGTGCCAATCATCACATTGATTTCTCGATTGTAAAATAGTGATATTAAACTAGTGAGATGTACGTAATTTGTTTTTTTTTTATGTTTCTGTCTCTGATCCGCATTTTCCTATACTAAAGTTTTATTGGCCGTCGTGTAAGTAAATGTTGCCATACATGGTCTGAAGGATCACGTTGTAACCTACGTGCCACGAAGCTAATAGAGAGAGACAAGCTCCCAAACTCCTTTCCGACCCTCCTCCCGTATGAAGACAGATGTTCGAGTGGAGAGAAGCTCATTTGTAACTCCGCTTGAGAGAGGACGGGGAGGGTTGGTGGTGAACGACAGCGTTTTGTCAGTGCAAATGGAGAGGAGACTCATAATATCTAATGGATTACGTTGATTTTGCAGTCACAAATGTCGTTAAAAGCTTCGATGTTTTACGTTAAAATTTGTCATTCACTGGAGACAGCTGGATATTGGTCTGTCAAATGTGGAAAAATATTTACGGTTATCAATTTTTGTCGAATTTTATTTTAATTATCACGTGCAGCAATATTATTGATCTCCGAAAAATGTTGAGTCTGAAGTGTTCAACGACTAAACTGGTTGGAATGAATTTCGTGCGTTTCGTTTTTTGTATTAGATGCGGAAAGGCTAAAGGGCGGTCATTGGTGCCCCCATTCATCTTTTCCCGCTATAATCGGCTAACTTTTCACGTAGTGCTGGCTAGGAATAGGAAAGAAACGAGAATCTGCATAGAAAATAATCGAGAAAGGAAGGGAATTTTCTGAGACGAACAATTCCTCCGGCCGTCGGGTGATTAGCAGGTATTTGTCAAACTGATTGCCAACGCAATAGAACCTCACAAGAAGAAAACAAGAAAAAAATGTTGCTGCCTCTGATGATGAAGAAAAGAAGTACCCACCCCCTCCTGCTCGAAAATTCTATTCCTTCGTGCTCCCCAGCCGTGTTCCTACACTGATCGAGTAAAGTGTTGAGCTCCATAAGCGCCCCTACTCTTAGACTCCGCATCGTCCTCCCGCTTCTTCTCCTCGCCACTACCGTCTTCATATCGAGCGTTTCGCGGGTGGGCGGGGCAAAGCGAGGGGGGGGGGCGGGAGGCGAGCGAGGCGAGCAGGCGCGCAACGGAGGTCAGCTTGTTTTCTTAATTGATTAATTACGCCGATGCTATCGGCGCGTTATGACGACGATAATAAACTTTTCAGCGCCGCCTCGCCTCGGCGTGGCGTGGCGTGGCGTGGCGCGGGGTGGCGGGCGCCGGGCGGCGGTTGGGTCGGGGGACGGCGCGCCGCGAGAGTGAGTGGACGAACGAGGCTGCCAGCGCGAAGCGGCGGGGGATACGCCTCTGGGCGAGCAGCGCCTTTGTTTGCGCGGCTATCGCCCATCGCCCATCGCCGTCGCCCATCGCCCGCGGCGGGCGCCGCCGCCACCGCCGTGGTCGGTTAATTAAATGGGACTATCGCGAGGCATCGACGTTGCGCCTTCCAGGAACGAACGTGCGGCGTGTAACACTGCAGCCGCGGCGCCCGCGCCCGCGCCGGCTCCCTGCTCCCAGCACACAGCATCCGGCGCCAAGGACTCGACACCCGGCGTCACACTGCATCGCTCACCTACGCCGGCTGCCTACGCCGGGCCCCTCTGCTGGCTCTCATGCCGGCTCCCTACGCGGGCTCCTCGCGGGCTCCCTACGCTAGCTCCCTACGCTAGTTTCCTATGCTAGCTCCTACGCTAGTTCCTTACGCCAGCACCCTTACACCAGCCCTTACGCTAGCTCCCTACGCTAGTTCCCTACGCTAGTTCCCTACGCTAGTTCTCTACGCTAGTTCCCTATGCTAGTTCCCTACGCTAGCTCCCTACGCCAGCACCCTACGCTAGCTCCCTACGCTAGTTCCCTATGCTAGCTCCCTACGCCAGCACCCTACGCTAGCTTCCTACGCGGGCTCCCTACGCTAGCTTCCCACGCGGGCTTCCTACTCTAGCTCCCCACGCTAGCTCTCTACGCTTGCTCCCTAAGTTAGCTCCCTACGCTAGCTCCCTACGCTAGCTCCCTACGCTAGCTCCCTACGCCAGCACCCTACGCTAGCTCCCTACGCGGGCTCCCTACGCTAGCTTCCCACGCGGGCTTCCTACTCTAGCTCCCCACGCTAGCTCTCTACGCTGGCTTCCAACGCTGGCTCCCTAAGCTAGCTCTCAACGCCGGCTTCCAATACTGGATTTCAGGCTACTAGCAATGACTTCCACCACCGGCACACAGCACCAGCTCCCAGCAGCGGCTTCCCTACCACTAGTTTCCAACACTCCCGCCCAACATCCTCGGCAGACTCGATGCACCGGCTCTGGAGCTGACACTTGCGACAGCGCTGGCGGCGTCAGTGGTAATGGAAAATGACACGCGCTCGACGTTAAGGGAGGTGGAACGTAGGCGGAGGGGCCGTGCCGGGGGCGGTGGAAGGAGAGCAGGGGGGAGGGGCCGCTGGCGCCGGCGGGTGCGGTACGGGGCGGGCGCGGGGCCGAGATCACCTCCCAGTTGCGGCGTCGCCGGGGGCGGTAAATACCGCGTTGAAGCGCGCCAACCAGCGCAGGTGCTCCGTGAAGGCCCCATTGTGCGGCGACCAACGGGCGCGCTCCCCGCGGGAACTCAGGCGTCGACGGCATCTTCTGTCACTCGGACTATCTACGAGCGCTGTAGCATGCCCTGTCTGTGCAAGCAGCTGCATTTCACTACTTCTTACACATCACCCGCGTACCAGGGGAATGGAATGTACACTTGCCATTTATATGCAACTAGCTGACCCGGCGAACTCTGTTCCGCCTTAACAGCCGGTCCCATCTTTTTCTCGCGTCGCACTCACTGTGAGAAACTGTGCTATCCTTGTTGCACTACGTACGTGCAAAAACGTGCGTTCTCACACAGGAACGCTGTCGAACGGGATAAATAGTATCCTATGTCCGTCTCCTGGCTCTAAGCTTCCTGCTCACCAATTTTCAGCCAAATCGGTACAGCCGTTCTTGAGTTATAAATAGTGTAACTAACACGACTTTCTTTTATATATATATATATACTAGCTGACCCGGCGAACTCTGTTCCGCCTTAACAGTCGGTCCCATCTTTTTTTCGCGTCGCACTCACTGTGAGAAACTGTACTATCTGTACTATCCTTGTTGCACTCGTGATAATAAAGCTATTGCAGATTTGTGTTTTTCTCTCAAACAAAGAAGAATTTCAAAAAAAAACGCTCTGATATTAAATAGATAATAAAAAATCTATTACGTAGCAGAGCGTTTTTTTTTGGAATTGATTTTTGTTTAAGAGAGAAATACAAAGCTGTAATAATAGGGATTGGCTGTTAAAGGCAATAAATAAGCAGATTTTGGAATTTATTAAGTTAAATTGTTTATTAGAAAATGCAAATAAAAAAATTAAGTAGATTAATCATTCATTACTGTTCCTGTATTTTGGTGCATTGGTTTATTTATTTATTTATTTATTTATTTATTTACGTCAAAAAAACAGTTAAAAACTGCGTATGACGGGCTATGGGGAAAGTGAATTGTGTGCACATTTTCAAAATTCTGTGATCCTTACACTAAATCATATACTACTTAAGTTTTGAATTTTGAAAGGGAGAAAAAAAAAAAAACTCCCATGTAATAAAATCGATTTTCAAGGATAAATAAGCAATAAATTTTGAATTTTGAAAGGGAGAAAAAAAACAAAAAAAAACTCCCATGTAATAAAATCGATTTTCAAAGATAAATAAGTAATAAATTTTGAATTTTGAAAGGAGAAAAAAAACAAAAAACTCCCATGTAATAAAATCTATTTTCAAGGATAAGCAATAAATTTTGGCTCTTATTACTTCCTGCCGCGACAACGTGGAAACGATAATTTGAATAATTGTATTTCCCACTGAATTCTAGAAGACGCACAGAAAATGAACTACATTTATGTCCAGAAGCTAAAACAAGGGGCCATCTCAGCATTTGCTCAATGGATCAGGGAAACTGGACGAAAACCTTGATCGAGATGGGGGTCATTGACCCGGAAGCTGTAGTACAATAGTTGTTACAGGTTGTTTATACTCATTTATACAGTCCAAATGGTAATTAATGGATGTTATGTATCATTGTTAAAATAATGTTACTTTTCAGATGCTCAGTATAGTCTCTAATTGTATAGAAACAGTTATGCAGCAGAAACATGATTTCTACTTGTGATTTAAACTTTTCTATTGAATTTAATTGTTTAATGTCATCTGGCAAAGTGTTGTAAAATAATGTACATGTATTGTATGTGAATTTTTTGTAATGAGCTGTTGATACTGTCATCTGATGAATATGATTTCTACGTCGAGTGTTATAGTAATAGACTTCGGCATTTTCTGAAAATATATTCCCGCCCTTAAGCAAGTCATTTTTTACAAAAACCACTGATTCGTAAATAAAAAGACACGGTAATGGTAGAATTCCTAGATTTATGAAGATAGGTGAAGTATTGTGAAGTATATATGGGTATAACGTAAGTATATAATAGGTGTAGTATTATAGTAGTATTTAGTATAGTAGTATAGTAGTATAGTAGTATAGTAGTATAGTAGTATTATAGTAGTATTTATTGTAGTAGTAAGATTGGTGAAGTATATATGGGTATAACGTAAGTATATAATAGGTGTAGTATATATAGATATAACGGCGAACGAAAAGCGGCTATCATTATCGCCTTCTGTTATCAGTGCGGCGTTACAACAATGGGTTACAACAGGCAACAATGACCGCTAACATGCGAAATCACGCGAAAACGTGCGTTCTCACACAGGAACGCTGTCGAACGGGATAAACAGTATCCTATGTCCGTCTCCTGGCCCTAAGCTTCCTGCTCAACAACTTTCAGCCAAATCGGTACAGCCGTTCTTGAGTTATAAATAGTGTAACTAACACGACTTTCTTTTATATATATAGATGATATTGGGGTAAAGAGGAACTTTGATTCATGAAGATCTTGCTTTACGAAGACATGGGGTCTAGTGAATAAAATGTAGACATTTGCTAATAGTGATAAGCTTTGTCAAAAGTAATTGCTACTAAGCATTTAGTAAATGCAATAGCATTTGCTCAAAATTGTGTGAATGATCTTTTGCTAATGAAATGAAGTAAATGTTAGAAAATTGAAGTATATGCTTGTTAATTGTCAGCAAAAGCGGTTGACTGCCTCCTTGTGGTTGCATTGTGGATACTCAATGCGCGTAAGATGTTTTGAACATTGGCTTTACATTTAGTCTCTTTCGTATTTTTAGCATTTAGCATTTTTCTGCTTTATTCACTAATACTCAATAATTTCCTAACTTTTATCGTGTAAAAGCATTTACTACCTTCTTATTTCGTCCATGAAAATGAAGAAATATATTAAATGGAAAATTAGAAAATACTTTTATGTAAAACTGCTAAGAAAGAAATGCATTTATCAGTGGCAAGGGATACAATACTTGGCCAAAGATACATAACTCAAACATATTGATCGATTAATCGTTCACTGTAGTCTATTACGGTTGAATACCTCATTGCCCGCCAATCGTCACCTGTATTCTCGTAGATGTACTTGGGGTACACCGCGGTCGGAAAAAATTGTGTTATTTCTGCTGGCGCAACAAGCGACAAATTGTGGTTTCTTGTGGAGCCGGGGCCGCCGCACGACCTTTCTCCCCTGCGCCGCATCGCGCGACCGGCGGCCGCGACCACCCCGCCAGCGGTCAGCGACTGCAGGCGAACCTGTCTCTCTCATGAAACTTTCATCCTCCCCCCGCCCCGCCGCCGCCGCCGCCAGGCAGCGCGCACTTTGTAGCAGGCTGTCGCCGGTAGCGGCGATACATCACTCGCGGACTCGCGCGCGGAGCGGGTGGGACGGCGGCCGGCGGCCGGCGGGGATGGCCGGTGACAGTCAAAGGGTGGTTGGGTGGCGGGCCGGCGAAGAGTCGGAAGGTGGATGGGTGGCGGGGCGGCGAAGAGTCGTAGGGTGCATGGGTGGCGAAGGTTTGGAGGGTGGATGGGTGGCGGCCCGGCGGGCAGTCGAAGGGTGGATGGGTGGCGGGGCGGCGGGCATTCCAAGGGTGGATGGGGGCGGCAAAGAGTCGGAGGGAGGATGGGTGGAGGGGCGGCGAAGTGTCGGAGGGTGGATGGGTGGCGGGGCGGCGAAGTGTCAGAGGGTGGATGGGTGGCGGGCCGACGAAGAGTCGTAGGGTGCATGGGTGGCGAAGGTTTGGAGGGTGGATGGGTGGCGGCCCGGCGGGCAGTCGAAGGGTGGATGGGTGGCGGGGCGGCGGGCATTCCAAGGGTGGATGGGGGCGGCGAAGAGTCGGAGGGAGGATGGGTGGAGGGGCGGCGAAGTGTCGGAGGGAGGGTGGGTGGCGGGCCGGCAGGCAGTCGAAGGGTGGATGAGTGGCGTGAAGGCGGGCAATCGAAGGGTGGTTGGGTGGCGGGGCGGCGAAGAGTCGGAGGGTGGATGGGTGGCGGGGTGGCGGTCGGTCGAAGGGTGGATGGGTGGCGGGCCGGCGGGCAGTCGGGAGGGTGGATGGGTGGCCGGCAATCGAAGGGTGGATGGGTGGCGAGGTGTCACAGGACACGGCGTGGTTGCGGGGGCGGAGTTCGGGGTGGAGGACCGCAGCTGATGAGGTGGATCGATGGGGTGGTCGCTGAGTTTTCCCTGTAAAGTCAGTCGCCGCTTCCTGCGGAAGGAAATACCCCCGGGCGACCGTTTAGGCTTCGGGGATCCCGAGCCCTCCTGCCGGATCGCATGCTGAGAAAAGGAGGAAGACTACAGCATTTTTCTCTCTGATTCTATCGCTTCGACCCCTTTAGAATTTGTATCGAATGATTTCCTTGTGTGTTGTGTTGCAGAGTACCTCCTATTCTTTCGACTACAGATTTGAAGATTTTGATGTGCTTATGTCTGTGTTGTTCAAGAAATGCCCCTGAAAGTGTAATATGAGCCTTTTTTTGTGGAATGTAAGACCAAATAAAAATATGCAATAAATATGTCACTGTAATAATGCGATTCTTTTTATATAAGAAAAAACATGTATTTTCCATTAAAATGCAGGATTAGAGACGTCAATAATGCAAATGAAAAAAAAAGCCATTTTTCTACAGGGAAGAATAATGTGCCGTTTTGGGGCCAGTTGCCGAAGTGCATTAGTTTCTATTGTAGAAAATGATTTTTCGTAAGATGATAGAGTATTGCTGTCTACACTTTTGTAAACATCACTAACAAAGATGCGCACCACCACTTTCACAGAAAAATACTTAAACAGCTGAAACTTCTGTAGTTGCCAATAATTTACTTAATCGATAGCTACAAAGTCTTGACTGAGGATTTCGCCCTTCGCCCTTGGCGATCGCTTACCTGCCTTGTTTATTATAACTGTGTTAATCAACAGAAACCAATTTAATACTTATAGAAGTAATAGGTTTTTACAACTTTGAAATAGATACAATAGTTGGATTCGCTAGATAGCTGGATACAATAAATAGATGCACTACATAAATTGCTTATCATTCCTTCATAAATCTATTCCATATGTCTTCATTTTAATAACCTCTGTACTCATAAAATCAATCTATTATTCCATCAATACTTCTAATTACTTCATAATATGTAAATTTCATAATCTTCAGACTGTACTATACACTTTCCTGAATCTCTCCAACATGCCAATTCTTTCCATTGCCCTCTAATATCCACCTTAGCTTTTCCTAAACACTCCACCCTTCCCACACTCTTCATCAAACACCCGACATCTTTGTAACATGTGTTACAAGCTCCCTCTTCCATATCACAGAAACTACATTTCTCCCCTTGCTGTTTAACCAATATCTACTTGTTCTGGTTTCATTTCCAAATCTATATCTTACTTTTAGGCTTCCTATAGAATCTCTTCTGTCACTTTTCTTACATTTCTCTTTTCAATAATTAGGGATGTTGTTCACTGGAATAAATTTATACTATTTGATATAAAATGAATTTCTTATCTTTTTTTATCTGCCTACGATAACTGATCATTAGCCCTTCTAATCAATTACTTAACTACATAGATTCCTTCTCCTCTTAATCTTTCCACTTCCACCAATGAATAATCTTCACATTTCAAAAGTTTCCTTTCTCTTTCCCTATCAGATTTCTCGAACTCTTTTTCTCATCTAATTTCCACCAAACTTGCCTTAAGAGCGCAATTCCATTCTTTGTACTAATCCTTTCCCTCATACTTACGTGCTATTTTAACCATCTCTATTCTCAGTTTTGCCTCCTAGTTTCCATCATATTGTATTAAAATTTTTTATGAGAATTGTAATATTTGTATAGAATCTATCTGCGTCCATAGTAGCTCTAAAACTTTTTTTTTATTACTTAAATCGAAACCCTTGTGTAAAATGTTTCACTTTTGTGAAATGACTGTTCAAATCGTGTATGCAACAATAAATGCCATGTCGTAATCGGAGACTTTCTATTCATGTGGGAGTATGATAACCGCCTTTCGAAGACGAACTTGAACCGTGAAAGAATGCATCTTTGATGCGTATTACAAGTATGACGTTTGAAGGAAAGGTGGGCTTTATGGTTGCGTCATATCTTTGCTACCGTTTTAGGTTTAAGTTCGGTTTTACCGATTGATGCACTTATCGGGCAACGGTTTCCCAAAAGATCTTAGGAGCAGCGACATAAATGTGCACCTCAACGGATATGTCATCATGTATGCGTCATCCAGACGCTTCGTTTCCTTAACCTGTCCATTCCTCCAGACTTTCCCCTGAATTGCACTAGCAACCGCACCCCTGAATGCTGCAGAAGTCCAGCCGCCTCCAGCAGAGTATCTCCAACATTAATTCTCTCCCTTTGCTCCAGCGAAGAAGCTAAAAGCGCACGCCCTACGCATGAACTGAGCGTCTTACATTAGGATCACCTTCGGTAGCACCTGAACATCTCCGGGTTTATCCTCCGCCGCTCCTGCAGCACCCGGGCGCCGCCTCACCCCCCCCCCTCCGCCGAACCAGCCGCTGTCCGAGACCCTCTGTTTATGGATTATCGGCCATGTTTTACTCCAAGGCGGAGCGAGGCTACTCTTCAAGCGTTATCAGCGCCAGACTGGGAGCCGAGTCGAACCTGACAACAAACGGACATGTAACAGAAGTGGGCCGGATACGTCCTTTTGGTTTTATACCCACACTCTCTCACACACACACACATACATTCACACAACGCCAAAAAAGAAGAAACGAAAAAAGATCGGGGCGCGTAATACAAAAAAATATATATAGAAAGCCGGAGGAAAATAAAGATCTCCATCTTTAATTAGAAAGGCAGGCTATTAGGGCCGGGAGGCTGTGGGCGCGGCCGTGTCCAGGGGCGGATAAGCATCGAGAGCGGCGGCGGTGGCGGCCGCGGACCCGGTGCGGCGTCGGCCGCCGATGCTATCGGCCCGGATGCCAAGTTTTATTAATTACCTTCAGGATGGAGAGCGGGTAAGGTTTACGGCGGGCGGGCGGCGGCGGCGGCGGGCCCGCCACCGCGAGATTAGCGTCCGCGATCCGGCCGACCGCCGCCGCGATAAATCACGTGACATCTCGCGGCGGCCGCCGCCGCGTGGAGCGCTGCGCTCTAAATCAAGATTACGGATCGCCTTGAGTGACTGCTTTGTCTCTACAAGATGCGGGAGGCGCGATAGCCTTAGGCCCTGAATTGGGGCGGAGGCGACTCTCGGGGCTCGAACGGGGGACTCTCGACCGCCCGCACGGCGGAGGAGGCGCTGCTACGGCCTTCGGGAGGGGTGGGGGTGGGGGACAGGAGAGCGGAGGCGTTTGCTCTCCTGCAATGCGCTACGCACGTGTGTTGAGGATGAAGTCTTCCCGGCGTTCTCGGAGACATTGCTTCTTATGTTGCTTTGCACACTTCTTTAGTTTTTATCGATTTATTTGTTTATTTAACTTTAAAACATTTAGACATTGTGGAACGTATGGGGAGAAGAACAATCCACCTACGTTTCTGTCAGCTCCGAATTCGTTTCTTCCTCTCTTGTATACTATTGGATATCATATTCTGACTTCCAACAAGAATAAAATTGATTGTCAAAAACGCATGTTCATTATATCATTCGAAGGCATTCAAATGCAGGAACTAAGTGATGTGAAAATTAGTATTGATTATTATTGATTAAAAATTATTATTAATGATTAGAAGTAAACAATACGTTCTTCAAATTTTTTTTGAAATTGTAAAAAAGTTAAGTTTGAGTTTAACAAAATTGTCAATTTAACAAAAGTGAGGATTGGCACTTGGAAGACAGCACAACAGTTCTCCAGAAACCATCAAACTGAGTGTTCAGTCTGCGTAGCGAAGTTCAAGTGACAATTTCATATGTACTTTAGTTAGAACGTAACTGCTTGAAAATAACGAAATACGGGGCGCCTCGAGTACGTGCGAGTTCCCATTGCAGCGGGAACGAATCTGCTTCGCCGCGACCGGCGGCCCGCCGCGCCGCGCGTTGGAGTCTCCGGGAAGGCCAGGCGGAGCCGATCGCCGATGGCCTTGGCGCCTTCCCAATAGACGCTCTCGACATCACTGCTTCTCTGCGCTTGCTTGCCGGTGACGTTCTGTGCACGTGTGGAAATCGCACAAAAATTCTGGCTTCAGGTTTTGCCAGAAATTTCCTTCCAAAAGGTTCCCGAACCGGGAAATTGCAGTTTTTTTCTTTTTTCTTATAAAATCCTCTTCGCCCGCGAGTGGACTGTGAAGATAGGGATTTGGGTACCTGGTTTAAGTTTAATCCAGATCTAATTTCAATCTAATTAGGACGTATGCGAAATATGTTCGTAAAGAGGAAATGTTATATCAGTCGAAGACCAGTTCAAGTTACGGTCCAAGTTTAATTTAGGTTTTCAGTTCGGATGATTCTCAAATTTAAGTCGGTGTGACAACGCTGCATGTCGTACTGTTTGACGTTTTCCGGTGAGCTGTTTAAAATAAAATCAGGAAGCGTTGTCTGAATTATAGAATTTTTTCAAGATTCCCACAGGTAAACTTTAAATTACCTTCTGCAGGTTCATTAATACAGTAGATATTGCGCTATGGAAAGTTCTGTACAGACTTAACTCAATAATTCATTAATTTCACGATATTTAAAGATATAAATCTTCGTGACTGTTCATCATTTTCATTACTGGAAAAAATATTGGTTTTTACATTGATATGAAATTTTAAAAAATCGTTGTTCATCGTATTAAAATATTTGTGTTTGTATATTCAAAAATATTTTGACATTAAAATGATTTATGAATTTCGTTGCATTAACGTTTATGGAAGTCTTGTATCGAAAAGAAATGTTTTATGATGGATAAGGAATTGTCTTTACAAAATGTCAACTCTCATATTTTGTTGATTATTTTCAATTCTCTCTAATTGTAACTCAACCAATGAATTTTGAAATTGATAAAGTATTGTCGTAATACAACACAAAACTGGGATATCTTGTGGAAAATTGAGATAGGGCTGTGACATTTTTCGGGCATCTTTCAGAAGAAATTGCATGAATTATGAAACTGTTGAATACAAAAGAGAACAAAATGTCTCGCAGATGAAGATGGATTTGCAGTGTCGTTTGTAAACGTATGGCAAAAATAATTTCTTGTGTAAACGTATTTTATTCAGACTTGCACACACAACCGCTTTTGATGTAGGAGATGCCAGACATGTAGGTACTCTGGCGATGTAAGGTTCTCATACCCCGTGATTCATGATAGCCTACTGCAAACGCCCAGCGAGTGTTTGAACAGTGCATGTCCAACCGCGTGGTGATGGGAGGGCGATAGGCGCGCAGCCTGCCGCTGCGAGCTACAACTTTTCCAGAAACCGCCGACGAGTGAATCTCCTCATCTGCTGACGGCTGCTTTGGCTCCGGCCGCAGCGCACGGATCAGCTCGGGCTGAACCGATATTAACCTAAATAAAAGCCGGCCTGCGCTGCCCGTCCCAGACGCGAGCGCCGCGACCGAGCCTTTTGTGAAAGGCGCCTTCTATCGCATTGAGCGCATCTCCCTCCGCTGCAAAACCTCGGCGCGCGCGTCGCGGGCGCGATCTGCCACGCACTTTTATCATCCGCATGCATTTCGAAATCCTAAATTCTTAAAAAACGCGCGCCACGCCGGAGAAGGGGCTCCGCTAAAAAATAAAGGAGCGCCGTTGCATTCTTAATAGAGGCCTATCAAGCGATCGTTAGCCGTGCATTTCCATCTGCTGCCGCCGCCGCCGCCGCCGCGGCAGCGCGAGTGCTTTGTGTGGCCATTGTGGCGCGCGGGCGCAGCTGCGTTCTCGCGCTGCGCGCCGACGCCATGTTTGGACGCGGCGGCGCCGTTTGGATTCCGCGAACGCGCGGCCGCCGCAACTTGCCAACTTTTGTGATTTAAACGGCGGTGATTGATGCAGATAATGGAGAATAAGAAACTTTTACGCGCGGGCGAGCACACGCACACGCGGCCTCGAGGCGACAGCGCCGCCGCCGCCGCCGCCGCCGTTGGCCACGACCAACAAAACGACAGCAAATCAGAGGCGGCCACAGCAGCGGAAAGGCCGAGCCTGTCCGTTATGTACGGGACGACCGCCGCCGCCGTTGTGGACGCGATACAGCGTAAATAGAAACGCGGGCAAAAAAGAGGAATTTCAAAAAGCCCCGCCCCCCGTCCCGCCCCTCCGGCTTCGCCTCCCTGTCGCCCGGCCGCGCTCGTGGCCCTCCCCGTGGAAGGGTACGCGTCTGAAATTATACTCGGGGGACAATAAAACAAGTACCCTATCAGATTTCTGATTTAGGCAAGAACGCCGCGGTTTCTTATAGGCGGCGGAGACGCCGTCGCCGCGGCGGAAAGGAGATGCCGGCGAGAGGAAGGGCGGGCCGGGGCGCGTGGGAGGAAAGAGGGGGTGGGGGCATTGTCCGCTGTGATCGAAGAAGTGTCGTTGGGGAGTGGGCGTGGCGTGGCGTGCCGGCACGAAGGCGTCCGCGCGCGCGCGACCTGTGAAGTCGGCCACCTCGCCAAATTGCTGTGCTCGCTTCCTTTTTACGCGTGCGTTTTTCCTCCCCGCCCCTCCGGCCGCTCCGCGCCGCCGGCGCGGCCTCCTGCGCCGTGAATACCAAAGGCGCGAGCGGCCATGTTGATTATGTTATAAAATTATAAACGCGGCAATTCGTCTCCTCGCGTCTGCGCTCGAGTTACGGCGGTCGAGCCGCACGCGAACAAAAGTTAGGGATGGACGTGCGGTCGAGAAAAACGTTAAGGAGGCGGGTTGCGCTGCTGCCAAAGTAGTTTTTAGTTTCTCGCTACCGCTTCCGGAGTAGAGAGAGAGTTTTGAAATGCTGCGCGAAGAAACGGCGAATTTTCGGCAGAAAAACTCTTATTGCCGCGGCTTGGTGACAATAGAGTGGATAATTCCTGTTTCTAAATTTAGAAAAAAATGTCTAACACGTGGTGTAAAACACAACCCACATTTTGGTACGGATACCGAAAAATCGATTGGTACCAATGCCTTGATACCGAAAAATGGATTGATGGCAAAAAGTCTCTGTCCGTCTGCAAACAACGCTAGCGGCTAAATCGTTCAGCCGATTTTCTCCAAAATTGTTATTCCGCAATCCATCTGGCTGATGTCGCCACCCGTTTAATTTGATACCTATATTTTAATTTTGGGGGGTACTTTACATGAAGCCCCTGGGACATTTTCAAACAAAATGGCTCCATCGATTTTGATTAAATTATGTTGTTGTATAGTGTAAAGAACGTTTAAGGTGCAGGTCTCATTTTTGTCAAAAACTGATTTTTCGAAAATTGCAAAACTTCAAAATTTTTTCAGCGTCTTGCCACAACTTCATTTATAAAAATAAAATTTTATCTCAGTTAAATCTGTTCTTTAAAAATAGATTTTGGTATGAAGTCATGTATAATTTTTCAAAAATTTGAGTACTTTTCGCATAATTTTGTGTGAAAGTATGGGCGAGATTGTACGTGCTGTTTTAGCACCACTAGTGTCTCCAGGTAATCATAGAACAGCAATGTAATCGTCATAAATTGATACGTAAATTTCCAACAATATTTCACGAGTAGTTTGATTATTTTCTTCGTGTACTTCAGGGACGTGACCATTATCTTGAAGCGTTTTAGTATGTTTCATACTTACTAATTGCAGTTTTTAAATTTAATGTTGAACTGAACGCAATTTTCTAGTAAGCAATAGAAAGGGGGCGGCTTTGTACGTTGTTTAGTGTGTACTAGTGCTTGACCAATCACGCGGTGTATCAACGCAATGAAATTTGGATACATAACGTTATAAGATATTCGGGTTGAGATGTTTAATTAAGATTTCATTGAAAAGTAACGAACCTACTTGCACTACACATGAAAGAGTATGTTGTAATTTTAAATTTCACGATAAACGAAGATATCTGTATCATATTACACGGTTCATTTCAGAGATTTAACAAACCTAAACTTCCATAACCGATAGAAATTGATCTCTTTGTTAAAATGATCTCCTCGTAGTCATTCATTTTCATGATATCCGTGAAATGCTTAGCGAACTCCTAAGATGAACTTTCGAGACAAAGCAATCTATATATTTAAAACACTAAGGTTTTCTTTTAGAAAGAAATTTGAGCTTTCTCCTCAACAAAATTTCGTGATACTTTTTTCTTTAAACGAAAGATACTGGGCCCTAGCTGAAAAGTGAAATGTAGACTTTATATTCCATAGTCATATTGTTTAAAAGGTTACATTTTAAACGTATGAACAAATTTAAAATAAATTTACGTCTACGACAGAACTTGAAGAATGCGAAGACCGCTCCCAACGAGCTTAATAACATTATAGTCGCCGCCAAGTTAACCGGAAAAGATTGAATACAATTTCTAATTGTTTAAGAATTATAACACCACAATAAATGATGCGTGAGTTGAAGAAGGAGGTGGGGAGCGTTTGCAACACAGTGGGCGGAGTCATCCCGTAAATTAGCTTTTCACGCGTAGCATTACCCTGCGGGTTAGAGTAAGGAGAAAAACACTTAGAGACTAGAACAGAATGAAAGTTCAATACATCGAGGGAATAATAAGAATATAAGAGAACAATGCAACATTGTGGATGAAGAGAACGTCTTCAGGTTGGACGAAACACAAGTAATACCGGTTCAAGTAGTAATAATTCTATTAGTAATACCGATCAATACCAAGCAAATCCCGGATCAATACCATAACAAGCGGGTCACGTACAGCGCGCGATCTTCCCTTCCTCATCCTTGTCTCCCCATCTCATACATGCTGTACACTACCACGCTTGTCGTAAGTCCAGCCGGGCGCTAAGTGATTACTCGGCTGAGGTGGTACACCGCTGGGGGGAGATTCCTCACGTGGAGAAAGGGCAAGCTGTCGTATGTCGGCGCCGGATCTCACGTTAGAGCGGACGTGGAACCCCACCACTGCGCTTTAATATCGTGGTAACTTGAATAAATCAATACCGTGGCTTTAGACATGTAGATAATTTATTTAATTTGCTTTGGGCATTTCGCCGGGTGGCAAATTCTTTACACTTACACATCTAATACCATAATATAATAACGAATATTAAAATAATACAATTCAATACATAGTTCAAAATTATTCCATTTAAGGCATGCCTACTAAATGCAGAGGCCCTTCACAGACTACTAAATCTTTATATACTTAGACTTTATCTAAAGTCACATACATCCACTGAGTCCACTCTTCATTTGACCCCCCCCCCCCAAAAAAAACAACAAATTACGTACCGAAGACGCCCACGGCGAGCGGTCCGAAAGGCGAGGGAACGCCCGCTAACACCCCCACCCCCAGGCTTCCATGGTCTCTAGAGAACGCGCCCCGCGCGCGTTCATCGCTTTTGATTGATTGATTGATTGATTGGTGATTGCGGGCAAGGACGTCACATGAACGAGCACGCGAATCGCCTTCGGAACCGGGGGCACGCGGCGATATCGGCCTACCAAAGTCATTCGTGTCACACGGGGGAAACAAAAGAGAAAAAATGTCTTGTGAATGCGGCGAGTTGGGCGAAACACGCGTGTGCAAATCTTTCAGGTCATAAAGCACGTGATAAAAACGTAACACTGTTTCTCGATTTGTTGTAACCTAAACTTAGGCCAAAATTTAAATAATAAAGCGTACTATTGAGATGTATCATCACATTCTTGCTGATCTTCTCCGACAAAAGTTTTGTAGTCTCTTTGGAAGATTTTTTAATGCGTTTTAACATTACTCTTTTTGGTTTTTAAATACTTTCGGCATATCAAAGTGCATCACCTCCGCGCTCACTGCACAAGTCATCAAGAGCCCACTCGAACTGAAACTTCTCATACGCCTTCTTTCATCCCGCCATGATCGCCTCCTGTGCATCCTCCAGAAATCGGAGCGCGGAGCTTCCTTCGCCGAGGGCATTACGTGCCCTTGCAGAGCGCAAGCGTGCTCCGAGCACGCACGTGCTCCGTTTGACAGCTCTGCCCTAAGGTCATTAGTCCCGTAAGTATAATGCAAGTCACGGGACGCGCAGAGTATACTGCGGAGGCACGTATTTTCAACCCCGCGCCTGGCGACACAGCAAGGCCATCATGGGGTCGCGAGCGAGTTCTAAGGACTGTAGAGCTATGCGTGGGCTCGCCGCCGCCGCCGCCGCCGCCGCCTCCGCCTCCGCCTCCGCCTCCGCCTCCGCCTCCGCCTCCGCCTCCGCCTCCGCCTCCGCCTCCGCCTCCACCCTCGCCTTCGCCACCGCCTCCGCAGCCGCCTTCATCGTCGTCGTCGCCGCGGTCGCCACCGCCGCCGCCTCCACCGTCGCCTCCGCCTTCGCCACTGCCTCCGCCACCGCCTTCATCGTCGTCTTCGCCGCGGTCGCCACCGCCGCCGCCTCCACCGTCGCCTCCGCCTTCGCCACTGCCTCCGCCACCGCCTTCATCGTCGTCGCCGCCACCGTAGCCGCCACCGCCTCTACCCTCACCTTCGCCTTCGCCACCGCCTCCGCCGCCGATATTCATCGCCGTAGCCACCACCGCCGCCGCCTCCAGCGCCGCCTCCAGCGCCGCCTCCAGCGTCGCCTCCAGCGTCGCCAGCAGCGTCGCCGCAACGCCGCCGCCACCGCTGCTGCCGCCGCTACCGCCGTCGCTGCCTCCGCCGCCACCGCCAGCGCCGCCGCAATGCTGCCGCCACCACCGCCGCTTCCTCCATCGTCGCCATCGCCGTCGCCGCCGCCGCCGCCGCCGCCGCCGCCGCCGCCGCCGCGCACAGCTTCATTAGCGCCCGCGCCGACAGCCCCCGCGCGCCAGCCACGCGATAGCATCGCCCGGGCGAGGGCGCTGGCGGCGGAGGATCGCTCAGCGGCCTGGCCTTTCCTCCTCGCCGCGACCGTCGCGAAAACGCGGCTGCGCACAACGGTGTGGTAGCGCAGCTGCGCCGCGCTCGGAGCTTCCTTGAGGGCGGGCCTTGGCTCTGCAGGCGTGGGGAAGGGTGCTCCTCTCCGCCGGACGCTTAGAGGTGCTTAGAGCTGGGGAACTGCCCCTCTGGGGAGATATCTGGAGAAGGGAAAAAGGCGTGTAGGTCGGCAGGAGAGGATCATCGCCACGACGCTTTAATGAGTTACATCACTAGGAAACACGGAATACTCACCCATTCAGACCTCACGAGTAGTAAGAATTACCTCTAACATTGCGGATGGAGAGCGAAGCCAGGAATTCAAAAAATGTGGAACGAATAACTGTTTGCTGAAGGAAAAGCTAGGCAAACGAGGGAATGTTTCCGGGCGTTGTCTTCTTGCGCTACTGTTTGCTTGTGCAGCGTATGCAGTTGGATATATGTCGAGGAGAAAAATGCCACGCGATGGGTGCTTTATGTTTGGCGCTATCATGGTCGAAGAGCCTGAACTGTCACCAGGGGCGCCCAAAGAACATCAGGGTCTTGGGTTTGTTGATCCACGGGGGCCCGTCATTTCAAACCAAAAATTCCCTCCTCCCCCCCACTCATAAACAGTTATTTTCTCCATGCATCAGAAATAACTTATAGTATTAAATTTGGCTTGGAGATAGATATATTTCTCATTTCTTTTGAATGAAAATTTCGGGGCCTGGGGCAAGTTGAACCAGCTGCCCCACCACCCTTCTGGACGCCCCTGACTGTCATCGACACCGATCCCGGGGCGACGGTGGAAAAGCTGCTCAACCAAACAGTCTTATAGCAGAGGTGCAGCTGCCAATCAAATTTTAGCCCATGGGCAGCAGATGTTTTTTGTTTCAATGCGATAAACTTATAGATTGTTAGTCATGTAGTCCAAAGTTTTCCATTGCTCTCCTCACCCAGACAGGAAGAGCCAAAGCGCTCACCTACTCTCTACGCCACACCTTTCCATTTGCCCCAGCCACAGAGTTAGTGGCATTTCTGCGAAAACTACACTTGCTTATGCCTTCACCGAACCGGAACACCGGTCTTGGGTTTCGAGCCCGGGACCTGATACGCGGAAAGCAAGAGCGCTAGACTTGAGCCATCTGGTGACTCAATGTAGATCAACACTTCCGTGGTCGCTGTCACCAAATTCGAATTACTTTTATTTGAGCAAACAAAAATTCCTTGCTTCTTTCTAGTTACACAGTTAACCAGAAATAAAAAGACACCCAATTTACAGAATTCCATTGCTTTTTTTATTTCTCGGTTAATTTTTCTTTCTGCACAAATACATTCATTACTTTTGTAAATAATAAACAATTTACATGTTTCTGGAGTGTTTGTATGCTTCTGCAATGCAAATTTTTGCTTAGAAAGCATTTTCTCAAGCGAATTTTTCAGTGCTTATTGCGGCTCATCCCTTCGGAATATTCAAGTAGTTCATTAGACAAAATATATTTAAAATTGTCTTAAGATCTTGTTTTCCAATTTTAGACTATCCCTCCGCGGAGACGATGCACATCTCTGTATCTCTCCACCATGCTTATCTTTTCATCTTTGACCTCTAATAACCACCACACCGTATCCTGAACATTCTACCTTTCCCACATTCTTCCGTCCTCAAAATCTTGACATCTCTGTAGTAGAACCTTCCAGTATTACTCTTCTTTTTGATAGAGCCTACATTTTTCCCTTCAGTATTTAACCAACATTTCCGCGCTCTGATTTCATTTCCTAACATCTATCTTGCTAACCTTCTTCTGTCAGTTTCATTACATTTTATTTTCAAATAATTATAAATATCATCCACGTGAATAAATTTATCCCATTTGTTTTAAATGAGTTTTTATATTTTCATTATCTTCCTGCAATAACTGATCTTTATCCCTTCACATCAATTATTCACTTAAATCAATCCTTTTACTTCTTAACTTTAGACTTCCTTCAAAATAACGTTTATAATTCCAAAAACGTTCACTTTCTAAGATTTATCAGTCTCTTTGTTCTTATCTCATTCCCAACAAACTTGCCTTAACTCATTTCCCTTCCCTCTACTAATCCTTTCCTCATACTTCCATGCAGATTTATCCATCTCTATTCTCATTTTTTACGTCTTTGACTCCCATCTTACCATGTAACCGGGTGTGCGATAGTCTACTCCCATGTACCACCTTAAAAATCTTTCATCTCTTCTTCCAGTTTCCTCTTTCCCTTCCATCCCGAAATTTCGGCTCCTCCACTCTCAAAATAGACTATTTATACCACTATTTATCTTCAACCCATAGAAGTGGTTATTTTCTCCAAAATATTGAGTAAATAAAAAATCAAAAAGTTGCCTTCACTTACTATTAGTACTCACAGTTTTAACTAAATTTCGGAATTGCATATATACCTAGTAGCAGTAGTACGTGATTTCGCAAGGCCGAGAAGAGGATGTTTCGCATCATTCCGTGAAAGATACCCGAATTAATCTCGCAAGTAAAGACGGCTCTCAATCAGCCCGAAATGTGACGTGGGAACACACTCATTGGCGTTGCTCCCGCCCGTCGCCTGGCCAGCGCGAGCGCTCCAGGGGAATGCCAGCTGTCGCGGAGCAGCCGCGTTGATCGGCCGTCGGGCGCGGGGCAGGGCGTTGCGACGCCGCGAGCGCTATCGCGTGGGAGCAATCGGAGGCTCCGGCGAAGGAGGCGCGCCCGCGGCGGCTGGGCGAAGCTGCCGAAGCGGCGGTTGACGGGCCGGCAACCCACGCGGAAATATTCTCAAGTGGGTAATTATTCACCTGGAATTTTGAAAAAAATTGGAAAAAAATTCCAATTTAACGTATTTATTACCATCATCAAACTGGTGAAAAAAATTATTTTCGAAATCGACCAAAATTATTATTGTACATTGGAACTTCGCGTGCAATGCGCAGTTGTGGCCTCGCGCAATGCGTTTATCGCGAGCTGGCTGTGTCCCGTTGTATCCAAAAGAACCGATAATGGACCGGTGTATTTTTCGAAGGTTCCGAGGTAAACAAGGGAATGACAAAACAGACTTTGAGTCAAGCACGTAAGAGGAGCACGCTGCTCGCAGCAGAACTGCATTGTTTATACCGTTCTCACGTTTTTCTTCAACACAACTTAAATGGAATAAACAATTACCTGACCCCGACCCATTGTGACCAGACCCCCACTCACCCCCACCTGACCCCCACATTACCTGATCCCCACTCACCTGAAATACATACGTATTTCTCGGTCCTGAGCAGTTGGAGCCGAAAGCGGCGTCGGAATGGCTTTCGAACGGATAGAAGAAACGGGAAGGGTCATGGTAACTGTAATGAAAAAACTGTTGATTATTGTTAGAGGCCCGCCGCCGCCGCCACCGCCGCCACCACGCCCCACTCCCCGCGTCTAGTCGCAGTGCCAATCAGGGCCACCCCCACTGCCGTCATCACCGCCACCCTCAAAAGCCGCGGCCACCACGGCCGCCATCATCTCCACCTCCCACGCGCCCGCCCCGCCCCCACCGCCTGTCGCGCGCTATCTGCTGTCAGCGCCGGGGAGGGGCGTGGGCGCGGGCGTGGGCGCGGACGCGTCGTCTTCGTTTGCGTCGCCAGATGGACGGCGGATAGCGCGCGCTTATTTTGCCTCCATTGACACCTCTCGGATTTACATTCGGGCGGCGGAAGGGCGATGGGCGGGCTGGGGGCTCCCATATCCGCCCAATTAAATCGCATCTCGCCCCGCGGAGGCAGCGGGGCGACGGGCGGCCGCCGGGACTCGTCGCACCTCGCGCGACAGGCGACAGGGCGGCGGCGGCGGCGGCGGCGGCGGAGGCGGCGGCGGAGGCGGCGGCGGAGGCGGCGGCGGAGGCGGAGGCGGTGGCGGAGGCGGAGGCGGAGGCGGTGGCGGAGGCGGAGGCGGAGGCGGTGGCGGAGGCGGAGGCGGAGGCGGAGGCGGAGGCGGAGGCGGAGGCGGAGGCGGAGGCGGAGGCGGAGGCGGAGGGGCCCAGTCGCCCTGCTCAGCGAGCGAAGTCCCGTCCAAACGCACTTCAAAATCACCCCTAACTAAAATGGCCAAATCACCGTTTTCAGGAATGTAGATTTCCTTTGTGCTTTTCACGTGCGGAATCGTCTGCGGATTAAGCAGCAAGCTAAAATTTCCTTTAATTGTAGTTCACTTTGTAAATAATAAAAATAATAGTAATATTCAAAATTCGCAAGTAATTCCGGAAAGGTTTTTCAGTTTTCATCTTGAATTTAGTTCACATGTCTAAATAAGTTGCTGATTATTATTCGGATGATTGAATACTTCTGCAGTTCATTTTAGTTGAACTTGAAATGAGTGAGATTTTTTTTGTCATGTGTTACCAATAGTGATGATAACATTAAGTTGTAGGCCTAATTGTATTATTACAATTATTTATTAGTAGTATTTTTACTCTTATTATATTATAGTCTTTAATTCTGTTTTAGAAAGAGACGCCTAAATTGTTGGCACATCCGTTGTCCTGAATGCCCGTACCTAATCACTAAAGCCTCATCTCAAACGTCAGAATTCTCAAGAAGAAACCGGTTCATCTCTCTTCGTGATTACGGCGAGAACTTCTTCTCTTGCATGAAGAGACAGTGTAGCAAGATTGATTGGAGAATAAAATCTTTCAAGTACGACGAGATGAAAATATTTCAAAATAATATTGCATGAGTTGATAGGATGACTCAAGAATTCAAGATGATTGAATGACGTTTTATATAAATACGAAAGTATATTTTAGTTAGATCATAATTCGCTCAAATCTAATGTAAAAATTTGGGCTACTCTAGTTACCACCTCCCGATGAAAAACTCGCACTACATGCGCCCGAAATCATTAACAATCAATCATTCAATCAACCATCCCATTATACTTACATGCTCTACACTACCACTGGCGCCGGGCCTCGCCATCCTGCGGCGGAAGATACCTACCTCCCGCACGGCGGGAGGTACCTACCATACGGAGGAAGATGCAACTACCTCCCGCATTAAAACACGCACCATACTTACGAGACGCATTACTAGCGAACGGGTTTTCACGTAAATACATATTTTTACAGAAACAAGGTACTTGCATTCAGTAATATTCTATAGTGTTTACAAAACATTTTGAATGTATTAGAACTATTTTTACTTTACATATTTTTAAATATTTTGGTTTAATTTCATGCTTTTACATATTTTACCTATTATTACATAATTTGTAACATTTTAATATATTTATACGTCGAAACGGAACATTTCAAATGCGAGTTTGCGATATATCATCTTTGTTATCAATGTATCATCTTCATAACTGAAATCATCTTTCTTACAAAGCAATGCAATGCACTTCAGTGTCTAGCGGACATTCTTAATGGATTGTCGAACTTACTTCCTCTCCTCTACTTATTAATAAAACGGGTATTCGGTATCAAGGATGAGCGGATGTGTTGTCAAGCAGAAGTAATTTCAATCATATGCTTATTGATGTTTCATAGACCCCATGCGTAACTCGATTAAAAACTAATAAATATTTGTACAAATCATAGTCTTATCGCGATGTTCGAGTAGGCTGGGGGCTATGTCCTCCTCAAACTCCTGGATCCATCACAGACACCACGGTACTACTGTTAAAATGAGCACTAATTCACTTTAAACAACAGTGTGTATGACGTATTTTATATTTTGAAAGAATCTAGTTTACAATTATTTTTGTAGAGGTGGAACTTTCTTTCAGTCTTTTCAATCCACGTTAAGATGTAATCAGCAGTGTTCTGTGTTTGGAAAATGCTTATATAGAGGAATGATAAACACTATAATCATTTTAAATTTACATTAAAAAAAATTCTTACATGTTTTAGAAAATATAAATACATATATATGTACATATTTTACCTTTTTATTACAATAAATTCTGTTCCCTACTTATGACCTTAGTTGACGCGCTCGGAAACACCAATTAATCAGTCAATATACTCCACTTCCGGAGTTTGACGGCATAATCGCGTGTACGTCTCCTGATTCGTCCGTCGCAGCGGTCGTGGCCTCAGTCGGTCGGTCGGGCGGCGGCGGCGGACGGCGGTTCTTTGTGGCGCGAGGAGCGCAACCCAGCGCCGTCTCGCGGCGGGGCGGCGCGGCGCGGGGGCGGCGCGGGGGCGGCGCGATAGCCGTGCTGAAACGACCCTGGGCCCCGCGCGTACTCCATTAGCCACCATAAATAAGCATCGGGCTCCGTGGGCTCGATGCCATCGCCTAGCGCTCGCTCGCGCGCGCGCGCGCGCGCCTCCGCTCGAGCGAATCCTCCCACCGCCCCCGCCCCCGCCCCCGCTCACCCTGATTTGTTGCTGGCCATGGCGGCCGCGCGCCTTCACTCTGCGTCGCGCCGGGCGAGCTGAAATGCGATCGGCCCGTGAACTGTTTTATGTACGCAGGCCGACGCTCTCCCGAGACTCCGGGCGCGGTCACTGCTGTGTAAAACATCACTCTTTGCCTTGTTCTGGGCGACGTAAACTGCCATTTTATTCTCAGATGTGCTGAATGTACTGTTGAGAAGTATATTTTATTGCTAGGATTCCATGAAAGCCGTGTATTTTACTGTTAAGATTCCACGAAAGCCATGTATTTGACTGCTAAGGCACCAAGAAAGTGTTTTACTTTTAAGGCACCATTAAAATCACAAAAGACATGTTTTGTGTGAGCAGATACGCAATATTGAGACATTTCATTTACACACTTTCCTTTGCGTATGCGTAGGTAGTTTTAGTGAATAAGATTATGAATGGATCTCGAAAATAGAGAAAAAATTACTCAGAGTAATTAACGCTACCCTCACCTGGGGCTCTGAGCTTTTTCTATCGTGGATGCAATCTAATATTTTACTCTTCCCTACTAATTTCTCTTACCATTACTTACATTTCTTTAATGAATTATTGTAACTCATTCACAGGATGATCCAAAACTGCTTCTGGACCACCTAGGTGTGGATTGGCTTATTCTCGATGATGCCATTTCTGCGAAAGGAAATGTGAAAACGGTCATCGTTTGGAAATGTTCAGCAAAAAATTACAGTGGTTGGCAAAACATTACGATGAGTCAGAGACTTACGAAACTCTATCTCGCGATAGAGTGCGTAGCCCTCATAAACATGCTAACATTTTTTTGCCGCACGATAATTCATGCGTGTAGAATGCGAATGTATTGGTTAGTTGGCTGTCCGGGAGACGCTGCGTCCTAGGCATGTTTGCAAACTTTTCGGCCGACATACTGCGACAAATGCGCGGAAATGGATTGCACACGGGTTTATTAAGAGTGAGGTCTCCTTCCACCCGCCTGCGTGATGGTCGGGCAGTCGGTCAATTATTGCACTCGTAAACCCGTGTGCAGTCCAGCTCCGCGCATTTTGCCCTGAGGAAGGTCGCAGTATGTCGGCCGAAGCGCTGGCAACTGGTATCGAAAGTTTTGTCTCTAGGGCCCCTTTTTCGCTGGTGGGATAAGCTTACGATTTCTCAGAAACAGAAAAACACGATATATGTTATTTCTATCATGGCGCAGGTGCATTCACAGGTCCGACGGTAATTTTAAAGCATCCTGTATTATGAATCAAAATTTGCTTTGAATCAAACTTTGGATTTTTTACCTTAAAATGATTCATGCATATCTTGTTTTTTGACTTAAAGATGTGGCCACTGGTGTAGACTACAAATATTAGATAAAAAGCAAGCGGTTCAAAGGCAAAAACTAGTAAGTCTCTTTTGTGTTTGGTTTTTGACGAATCTTTTCTTCTATAGTACACAAAAACTGGGTTAGATCGACGCCTTTATGATGACCATTTCCAACAACATAATTCCATTAAATGAATTAGGCTGAATTCAAAAGACTTGATCTACGTCATAGACTGCACAGTTAAGAAACTAATTGCTAACTTGCCGACTGTTGCTTTGTATTAATCACGTTTTTTAAATGATAGATAATTCATCGCCTTTGTAGTGTGTCTAATAAAGTGATAAAAATAACTGTTAATTGCTCGTATCAACATGTTAGTTTATACATCTGTTGTGCTGTACGTTTTCAGTGTTTAAATGCAACCAGGAAATAAATGTGATTACTTTGCTTCATCGTAGATTTATGCGTACAAAATGCAGTCTAATTGAAAATATAAAGTTTTTATCTTAATTCATAAGTGAAAATGGTCAGTTCCATTGGTGGAATGTATTATAGTAGATTGAGCGAGTCAGCAGAAGTTAGTGTAGCTAAAAGCTTTTACATTTGGAAGATAACTATGGAAATCACGACCATCGTAAACTTAGCGATAGTTCCGATAACAATTTGACAACAGTTTGAGTGTTAAAAGACTCTTAAAAGGTTTTAGTTGTGACCCTTGATGTCTTGCAAGTTGAACACGTCTGATCTAGTTCATCACTTCCGAATATCATGAGTGATGTCACTGGATGATTCGTGTTTCGTATGAGCCACGGAATTAAAAGGTAATGAAAGTACGCTAAACGCTATCTATTCTGGTTTGAAAACTTGCGAATATCTTATTAATTTTAATTGTGATTTCTGAGAGCTCATTCGCACTTGCTTCTGAATCACATTTTGGGCTCTCGAGGAGGCCGCGAGCGAGGGCGTGCACCGTCGGGGGACAACGGGGTGGTCTCCCAGCGGACATCACTGCAAGTGTAGAGGTTGAACCGCCATCGACTCCTGTGCCAGCAATTCGATAGTTATTTTTAATATTACTCACCGCATCCATCAGATCTTAGGCCTGTTGCTGCTTCTCTAGAATAATTCCCTACCCAAGGATAAGGAATCACAAACCCCTGGGTAGTTAGTTGGTTAGTTGGTGATTCCGGGCGCGTCAACAGCTTAGGTCATTATTCCCGTAAGTGTAGTGCATGTTTTACATAGCTTAGATGGTGGTGATCTTTCTCCGCTGGATGGCGAGATCCGGCGCCGACCTACCGTCGGCTAGCGGTGTTTCCCCTAACCAGGACTCTCCCACCAGCGGGGCACTGCCGCAGCCGGGACAATTTCTACGTCCCCGGCCGGTCTCCCGGCATGTGTAGTGCATGTTAGTGTAAGTGTGTGTGTAAGGGGTGAGGAAAGGACAAGGAAGAGGAATGAAAGATCGCGCTCGACCCGTGGCCCGTTCGTTAGGTACTGTTCCGGCTTTCGCTTGGTGTTGATCGGAGAAACCACGGAAAACTACCGGTTAGAGCAGTCGGCCGCTAGAATTTTCCTCCAGACAACGATTGAATTCGACCTAGCTGAAAAGTTAGTGTCGAAAAGCCTGCCGCTGTCAGGACTCTAACCTAGGACCTCCCGGTCAGAGGCGCTGCAGTGACATCAGTTGATATACTGAGCTTCCGCTCCTCAAACCCCTATGTAGAATGTTGAGCTGTGTCCAGTAATGCGGTCCATAACAAATGGTGATTGGCGTGCTAGACCCACATTAAGACAAAGAATACTAAATTGCTCCGTCAGGTCTGGGGCTATGGCCCCAAGTACCACATTTACCATTGGAACAACCGTTACCCTCTGTTTCTGAAATCTTTCGAGCACTATCTGAAGACCGTGATATTTCATTATTTATTCTTTCTCCTTCGAATCCACTCTGGAATCTGCTGGGATGACCACGTTTACCTGCTGTCATACCTGCTTCTCTTCAAAAGACGGTGAGGTTAGGTATGTTATGATCCAACGATCATCTCCGTGGAATTTTAAATTCCATAGTATTTTCTCATTAGGATGGATACCTTGTCTTCCAGCTTGAGATCCTGCTGTTACCTGGTAGCTATGCGTCATGCACAGAGACAGTGTAGCAAAGTAGACACTCTCTGACGCCGTAGTTGAAATCGATTTGGGCAATCTTCCTAGAGGCACTGATTAACATTCTGAATTTCCTTCAAGTTATTTGCGTAGTTTCTGCTTGCGTTGTTTAGTCTATTTTCTTTCGAGTGAACTTGTTTCTCAGGGCCTGTTCTAGGGCTGCTAGTACCTGAATCATCCTCTAGAGAGAGTACTACCCATCATTATCATCATCATTTGGACTCGGATGAGGTCGTATTTTTAACGATTATGGCTATCGTTTATTACTCTACAAATCAAATCTGTTATTTTTTCAAAGCACAATAATACAAAAGAATTTTATTTCATTCGAAGATTAAGAGTGCTTTTTAATAACCACTAATTTGCTGTTACAGTACCTCTACGGTATCCAGTAGCTATAATCCTGCAGATACTAGGTTGTTTGGTTACTTGGCATTTTGGGTCAATAGTCCGACTTTGCCGGCCAGCTAACTTTGTTCCCCATGCCTGGGCCTAGTTAAATTCCCACGCTTGGGGTGTAAGAGCGACATGCGGTGAACATATCGCATTCCTTTCACCGTAACTAGCAAACGCCGCCTGCCTGAGCTTTTCTTCGTCACACCGGTACAGAAACCTGGACGATTTTAAAGGAAATCTACAACCCTGACCCTTTTTGCCCCGACCCGAACACGGGACCAAATCGCGGGAAGCTAGCCCATGACCCATCCTAGAGGCCCTAGTAGATACTTTCTAGGGGTTTTTAATCCATTCTCCACAGCACTCGGGACGGTGGAGCAGCAAACATGACTTGACCTAACGTATTGTTTATTTTATTAAATTAAAAAAAAATCAAATCAAATATTACACTCGGTGATGAAGATACTTTATCGTCTTACTAATCAATGACTAATTATCATCATCATTGTCTACGTGGGGGTGGGGCGAGGGGCGAGGCGGGCTCGTCTCCTCCAGCCGCGCCGCGCCGCCAGCGCCGTGGGTGGCGTGGCGCGTCATCGCCGGGGGCGGGTTTTTGCCCCCGGCCCCCTCGCATCCTCCCCTCCCCTCCCCTTCGCCTCCGCGTCTCCTCGTATTTCAAATCGAACGCGGAGTTAAGGCTGAGATTTATTGCGCCGATGAGCGGCGGGCGATTGCCGGGGTATTTTTGCGGCGAGGGGGCGGGGGCAGGCGGGGGGCGGGGCGCTATTAGGCGGACGTGCTCCGGAGGGTGGGCGATGGACGGCGGGCGACGTGCGCGCGATGGTGGGCGATGCCCGGGGCCTGCTTCGGTGGGAACAGGCGCCGCTCCGCCTCGCGCCGCCCCGCACCGCCCGCACCGCCACTCTCCGCTTCGTCCCACCTCGCCCCGCCTCGCCTCGCCCTGCCTCGCTCCGCCTCTCCCCGCCCTTCCCCGCCCTGCCCCCGCCCCGCCCCTCCCGCCGCCACGCCCTGCCCTCCCCGCCTCGCCTCGCGCCCTCCCCGCCTCGCCCCGCCTCCCTCCCCGCCTCGCCCCGCCTCCCTCCCCGCCTCGCCCCCCCGCGCCCTGCCTCGCCCCGCCTCGCCCCGCCTCGCCCCGCCTCGCCCCGCCTCGCCCCGCCTCGCCCCGCACGGCGCGCGCCTGGCGGATGGACTGCGCGACCCTTCTGCGAAAGGGACCTGCAAAAACGTCAGACCACAAGCAATTGAAAGGCGTATTTCTGAAGAGACATACCGGTTTAGGTGGCTCAGGGCATCAACTGATGTCGCTGCGGAGCCTTTGATCGAGGAGTCGTGCGATTCGAGTCCCGACGGTGGCAGGATTTGCAACAATAGCTTTTCAGCCAGGTCGAATTCAGCCGCTCTCCGGAGGAGAATTCTAGCGGCCGGCTGCTCTGATCGATAGGTTTCCGTGCTTTCTCTGATCAACACCACGCGAATGCCGAAGAAGTACCCAAATGACCACGGACCGGTCGTGATCTTTCATTCCTCTTCCTTGTCCTATCCTCACTCTTTACTTACACACACTTACACTTACATGCACTACACTGCCACATAGAGGCATGGCACACTATGGTATGCCAGACACGGCATGTGCCATGAACGCCACTCACGAGGGGGGCTATTTACTGTGTACCCGCTGAAACAACAACAACAACAACAACAACAACAACAACAACATCCCTAATTTGAATTATCGTAACAGAGGTGCAAATTCAATGCTTGCCATGGCGCCTGCATTTCTAGATTCGCCTGTGCTACCACACATGCCTGGAGAACAGTTTGAAGCTTACAACTAGTCGCGGCTGGGGCGGGGACCCGCTGGTGGGAGATACCTGGTTGGGGAAACCTGACAAGCTGACGTGAAGTCTGCGCCGTATCTTAACATCCAGCAGGGGGAAATCACCGCCTCCCCACAAGGGAAAACATGCACTATACTTACAGAGCTAATGACCTTGGCAGTTGACGCGCGCGTAATTACTAATCTATCAGCCAATCAAAAGAGACATATCTCCATATGCTTTTGCCTTCTAATTTTACAACCAAACAGTGTATTGGCCACAGCAATGCAATGAATCTCTACATTACCAAGGGGGGTTCAGAGCACAGCTTAAACCTTTCTATTGCTTTTTGTCTATTTTGCTAAATTAATACATTAATGTAAGTAATAATTGGCATTGTATTCATTTAAACAAAAAAAATATATTTCTAGCATCAAAATGTGACTTTAATGAAAAAAACTTATTACAATTTTATGTCAAATAAAAGCTTATGTATCTTCATTACATAACAGTGAATGAACTAAATCTTAAATTACTACAAATGTTTCCAAAATTTATTCTGAAAGTTCAGTTTTCCGATGAATAATCCTGATTTTTTACCCGCAGTCAAAGTTGCTGTATTAACTCAAATTCTAAGAAACACTTGCGATAAGTCGCAACATATTTTGTACGAAAAGTACACATTTACCATTTTAGTTAACTTAAGTTTACCAGTTAACTTAAAATAATGAACGAACAATATGGGTGGGTCTGCACACCCCTCAGTTCGTCTTTATAAAATGGTTCCCTCGTAACCACTTTCTGGAACCACCCTTGATGCGTGTGCCTGATGTGTGTGTGTGTGTTTGCGCGCGCGCGTGTGTGTGTGTGTGTGTGTGTGTGTGTCATTGGTATACCAAAGGGATGCGGCATCGATGTCGAACGTTTTCAAAACATCGTTGTCTTCCGTGGTTAATATTTTCTTTTTTTGTGAAAGAAATCCTATCATAATAAAAACTTGTACTAATTGTGAGATATCCATAAATTGGACATTCTTCAGATCACAGTGCGGATGGGTGAAAAATAAAATGTTTGAAAACATCGATGGTTTTGAGGCGATGTTTCATTAGCATCGGTATTTTAATTTTGAACATGGACGGTTGGTAACATCGATGTTTTGCTGGCGACGTCGCATCCCTGGTGTGCCAGAGTGCCCGCGTCTCCCGGGTGCTTGGGAGGTCTGTGCAGCTCCCGCGCTGCCGACCGCTGCCCGCAAAAAACCTCCGGCATTAGCTTTGGAAATGGGCTCCTTGAACCAGTGGCCAACAGGGCTTACGTCTTGTTCGGGCTTCAACTTCACCAATGATTTGTGTGTCTTGTCTCGCGGTACTTGCCTTACTGGTTCCAGACTGGCGGAAGGGTTCGCTGTTTTCCTCGTATGTCTGCGATGGGAACGACATCGGCAAATCGCCACATTCATCTCCAGAATACACCAACTTTCTCATGAAATGCTTAAAATGAAGCCAGACGCTCCCGTCGACAGCTAGAGGACTCAATTTTTACTTGAGTGATGTGTTCGGGAGATATAAGGTGAACAGAAATTGATGAATGTTCACTTAAAAATTCTCAAAAAGCCTGAAAATACGGTATTGGAATGTAAAAATACAACCAATAGAATTTAAATTATAAACCCTCTCATAAGATCCGTCACTTAGGTCGTTTCAATTTGAAATGAGTAGACTCGTTTATATAACCAGAGCAGCTGGAAACAGTATTGATACTTATTGAACCCATGTGCAAATTAGTGTCTTTGCCAAACCTGTGTCTTAAATACGTGACTGCTATCTTGCTATCTTGGAATTAGGCTCCCCGAGCAAAGACCAAAGGTCTGCAAAAAAGTTGGAAAAATAGTGGTTGCTGCATACCTAACTCGGCAGCAGACGGAGGTCAGAAACCCACACACCAACTCGTTAACCTCCACTTTCTCCGGTGCCACAGTATATTGAGAACATTCCTTTGCCCCAGCAAACTGGTTACATTCTTTGGTTTGCCGGTGACGTGTATTACCATCTATTCAGCTTAATTCTCTCTATTCCTTTACATTGACATAAATTTAAAATATTGAAATTCACTTTAAAAGTTTCATGAACAATGATTTCATTCTTTTCAAACAGATCGAGCCCAACGGAGTGGATTTTCGTCAACAGCTCTGTTGCTGAGACTGACGATGCCACTACCTTTATATACGAGAATTCTAGATGCTGGCTGTCTTAAGAGTCGTTTCCATGGTTTCCCCTGATAAATTCCAAGAGGATGTCGATGTAATACCTAAAAGAATGGACCACGTCTCCTGCGCTATCTTTCCATCTTCACGGGCTACGTCCCCACTACCCTCCCAAAGGTATTCATCAATCAGAGTATTAATAAATAAACATGTAAATAAATAATCATGTAAATAAATAAACAAATAAATAAATAATTCACCCTCGATAGACTGGCTTAGGTGGCTTAGGGCATCAATTGATGTCACTCCAGAGCCTCTGACCGAGAGGTAATTGGATTCGACTCCCGACAGCGGTATGATTGTCGTTACCAGCTCTATAGCCAGGTCTAATTCATCCGCCGTCTGGAGATTCGTGGCCACGGTAGTTTTCCGTGGTTTCTCCCAACTATACCTTTCGAATGCTTGAGCAATATCGTAACAAACGAGCTAGGGATCGCGCGCGATGTTTCCTTCCTCTTCCTTGTATCGTCACTCCTTACTTACATACACACGCGCGTACGTGCACTACACCACCGCACATGTTTGGAGACCAGACGGGAGCTTAGAGCTTTTCCGGGTTGGAGCAATGCCCCGCTGGTGAGAGATAACTGATTCTGGAAAACCACCGCTAGCCAACGTGTAGGTCGGCGCTGGATCTCACCATCCAGCTGGGGAAGATCATTGCCACATCCCGCAACAGCAAAAATATTCCCTACACTTACGGGAGTAATGACCTTAGCAGTTGATGCGCTCGGAACGCTAATCAAGCAAGCAAGCAAGCAAGCAATGTCCCTCGAAAGGTTGATTTTTGATCGTGGGTCGTTGGTCGCGCTCTTGGAGGAAGTCGAGCGGAGGTTGAGCGGCCGCTGCTCATCCGCACCCGTTCGCTTCGCTTCGCTTCGCTTCGCGCCGAGGCGTCGCGTGGTGTGGCGGGGGTCGCCTAACGGCACAGGGCCCCGTTAGCAGGCGATGTGTGGAGAATGTCAACGCGGCCGGCGCAAGCGCAGCCAACGCACGCAGACGGCGGGAGTCGATCGCCGCGAAGCAGCCACCGGGCCGTTTTCGCAGCTGCCCACCCGCCTCCTGCCGCCTGCTGCCCCCCGCTCCTCTCCCACCGCCCCCCGCCTCCGCTCGCCGCCCCCTCACAGCCTCCTTCCCTCCTTGCACCCTCCTCGCCCGTCACACGACGCGCGTCGCCGCTCGCCACCCGGCGCCTGCCGCCCGCCTTTCCCTCCCTCCCCCCCGCTGCTCGCCGCCCCCTCCCTACGTGCCGCCCGTCGCCCCCCGCTCGTCCCCGCCGCCCCCTTACAGCCTCCTTCCCTCCCTCTCACAGCCTCCTTCTCTCCCCTCCCCGCCCCCTCCCTACCCCCTCACTACCCCCTAACTGCCCCCTCACTGCCCCATCCCTGCCCCATCCCTGTCCCATCCCTGCCCCATTCCTGCCCCATTCCTGCCCCATCCCTGCCCCATCCCTGCCCCATCCCTGCCCCATTCCTGCCCCATCCCTGCACTATCCCTGCACTATCCCTGCACAATCCCTGCCCCTTCCCTGTCAGTTGTGCTGCCAATGTTACACAAATTATTGTTCAGGCAAAAGAGATCATGAAATATATAAGATATCCTGTTAACACTCCGCTGGCCTACCCACTGGCGGATCCACGGGAAGGGCATCGGGGCCATGCCCCCCCCCTAAAAAAAACAATGGTTCCTACAGTATTCGTTTATCTTTATTTTGGCAAAATTGATTTAAATATTAATTTATGTTCAAATTATGTAATTATTTAAAAAATAATATTGTATAGTTTCGTATCTACAGTACATAACATAATGTATAATAGAATAAATATATTTATTGTGTAAAAAAATCTCCCCTCTCAAAAAATACTCCTTCCCCCCCACCCCCCAAAAATGTGGTCGGCTGCATCCTACCCCACCCCAAGTGACAGCATTTTGCAATTTTCATATTAGGCGCAGGTGGTGCTCTTCGTGTTCTCGTCGAATGTGAGAACTTTTCAGTGTATACTTCGTTGGTGTTGGAGAAAAGGGAATTAGGATTTTTGAAATTTGTTTTGAAAGCTTTTGTGAAAGTTGTGTTATAGTGTTTAGCAAGTTGTACAAGACAAAATTTACAATCCACTTTGCAAACATGGAATTAAAATGTGAATTTATTATGTTATTTAATATTCCCTCCTTTCAAATTGTCATACGAAATTGTAATTTCATTTTTCTTCAAACCCTTGTTTATGAGAACTCGCTTTTACCCGAACTATCGAATTATTTTTCTACCTCATGTAAATAGATTTCCTTGTCTTTTCTCTAAAACTGATGGCTCATACCATGTCAACCTTACAGTGGCTTCAGAATGTTTTATGTTCACTTGTGATTTGTGCCGTAATCGTCACGTTTCTTATATGAAGTCGGGAATTGGTGAGAGTGTGTTTCGTAGTGAGTGTTAATAGAGAGGTGCTTGTTTGCGTTGCAGGTGAGGACGACGAGTGGGGCAGCGACGCGGAGGCGGACCGCGCGCCGGGCGACGCCCCCGGCCTCGTGCCCGACGCCGCCGCCGCCCCCGGCCTCGCCCCCGCCTCCGACGCCGCGCCGCCGCCCTCGCCCTCGGCCGGTGCGTCGCCGCAGCCGCCAGCCCCGCCCCCGCCCGCGCAGGCGGCGCCTGGGGACGCGGAGGGCGACGCCAGCCCGCGCGCCTCCCCGCCCACCCCCGCCCCCGCCCCCACGCCCACGCCCCCACCCCCGCCCGCGCAGCCCCGCCTCCGCCTCAACGCCAGCCTCGCCACCGACCCCGCCCTGCGCGCCGAGGCGGCCGCCCCCGCCAAGCCCCCCGACGAAGCCCCCTCCAGCCCCCCGCCCCCGCCCCCCGCCCCCTGCACCCCCGCCCCCGCAGACGTCGACTTCATCCCCGCGCTGCCGCCCGGGTTCCCAGCAGGTACGTGCATCACCACACCGCACGCGGTTCCTACAGTGGACTCTGCCTAATTCGAAGGAAACTTCTCTTTTACCTTTCACGTTGTTACTCAAAAAAAGGCTAAATTGTTAATTCCAATATTGCAAAGTTTCTTTCGAATAAATGGAATGCCCGAGTTCGTTGGTAGATTCAGAAATAGCAAAGAAAATTATCGTTTCAATTACTGAAGGAACGGATTCCAGAATACACTTTCTACGAGAAAAGTGAGATTGTAAAGAGAAAGAGACTTCACGTTCATTATTATACATGAATAAACCAATTGAACATTTAACACATGAGAAAAATGCAACCACATTGTCGGAGAGTCAAGTGTACCGCATTTTGGAAGGAAAAGTTGACGTGCTTCAGTAGAAATAACGAGTAAAATAAATTTTATATGTACCATTTATATGTACTGTTTTAAGGGACCAGTTGAACACTGCCACGTATCAAGTACCTGAGTTTTAATATACCTGTTAATTTTTTTAACTGTTGTTTAACTTATTTTCGTGATCTTGCAATTCGAATTAAAAAGAGTCCACTGTAGCAACAAAGAAATAAAGTGAGACCATCTATAATAAAGAAACAGTGTATATGTTATTATTTTGAGACTTGCGACGTTTATAATGTAGCTCTATTTGTATAATATTTCATTCATCAATTAAACAAATAGCAAACTTTGTCCAATGTCTCCAATGCCTTATTATCCTATTAATATGATAAATTATGTATTAAAATAAATGTGTTAGCTGCTAGTCAATACAAATAGCGATTAGGGATGTTGCGATACCTAAATAAACGCTGTTTGCTATATATACCGACAACGAAACGAATATTCCTATAGTAACATCGAATCTCCAGTATGGATACTCCCAGTAACGATTTTTATCGATAAGTTATCAAGTAAAATATTGGAGTTTTTTGCATGAGGAGCGTTAGCACCTAAACGTATGAACTCTGCACATGCCCCTTCTTGAACTCGAAATGATTTCGGAGCCACACTATTCGGCGGCAGTGTGGGCTGCTAACTTCATCATCAATCATACAATTAGATGTGTCTGTGATATTAGTTAGATTTATTGATTAATATAACGTTTTGGCATATATTGGGTGTCCAGGGAGGAAACAACGAAACTTAGAAAATAAGCAAATTTCTTTCCTGTCACTTCTCCAACATTTACCGTTAATTCTTGCCAACGTTGTAGAGTTAGTAAGGAATAGTTGTAACTGCCTCACATACGAGAATCGGTTTGTTGGAGATGGAACAACCCGAACGCGGCCATTTTACCGTTTGTAAGGTGACCGTAGAGACCCCTACAGGCGTGCACTATGTATGAAGGTATAAGGTCGTACCTTAGACCTAAGGTAAGACGTAATGACTTCAAGGTCCGTCACGTGACTGTTAGTGCATAACGTCGCTACCTTACGCGAGGCGCTGAAACTCCCTAATAGGTCGCCCCTCTCTTTTCACCGTGCATCGAGTGCCTAATAGCGCAAGTATCGCAGCGTGCCTAATCGCGCCGCCGGCGGGAGCCGAGTGGGGCGGTTGGGGAGCCAAGGGTACTGAGTGGGGGGCGGTGGTGTGCGCAGCGCTCGCGGGGGGCTTCTACTGCCTGCCCCCCGCCCTGGCCGAGGGCGCCGCCGCCGCAGCCGCCGCCGCCGCGGCCGCCGCCGCCGCAGCAGCAGCCCTCCAGCCGCAGCGGGCCAAGCTGCCCGACCAGGCCCCGCCCCCACCCCCGCCGCCAGAGGCGCGCCCAGGTGAGCGAGGGGGCGAATGGTGGTGACGCACCTTTTGCACCAAATCGGCTTTGAAGGAATTACACGGGCACACAATAAAAGAAGTTGTCAGACCCAAACACTTGACACATGTTTCTCCATGTATTTCAACCCGCTGAAGTCAGAATTGCTCCACTATCCTCCAGTTTCTTTTTAATTGCGAAACACCACCGTGAAGTTGTAGATTGTAAATTTCCTTTTTTTCCCCTTGTTTTTTCCCATCGATTAAAAAAGAACTGGAAAGTGATGGCGCAGTTCTGGCTTCATATTCGGATTCAGCGCGTCGAAGTACATACAGAAACATGTGTCAAGTCTTTGGGTCGGCCAACTTTTTTTCATTTTGTGTGCCTGTGTTACAGGCGTTGTTATTGCCAATAATATTATTACATGAGCAGCTTTCGATGGCTTAGCTTCATCAGTTTCCTGCTGTTCGGAAGCCACAAAATGACTAGTCGGAGCCAACTCGCCGCTAAACCAAATCGAGTTTGTTTGTATTTGTGAGAGAGAACGTACAGTCGACTTCGGTTATAGTGAACTTCCCGTCTCTAGTCCCGCTTCACTTACATTACAAATAATCACTAGAAGATTAGGATACAGTGAAGTCTGAAATTTGGTTAACGTGAACATAGGAAATACAAACCCCTTGAAATTAATTCTTTCCTGGAAAAAATATATGGCCCCAGTGCCACAAATTCCAAAAACAGGCAGCTTGGAAAAAAAATCGTCGGCCTAAGGTCATCATCGAAGAAGCCTCCCCTGAGGTGGAGAATGCGAACACAGAACTGATGAATGATGAGGGCGATACAAGTGAAGGTGTTTCAACTGTGCAAGACACACTGGAGGGCGTCAACACTGCCTTACGATACTTAGAGACGATAGACAACGCAGGTCAAGTATGGAGAGAGCAGAAACTCTGAAGGATCTAGAGAAATTACTAAAGAAAAATCTACGAAATCTACAAACATTTGAAAATAATTTATTTTTAAGGTCAAATAAAGATATTGAAATTTTCAGTGCGTACTGAAATTGTCAGTTCGTAATGATGCATCTCTGTATTAATAAAATCAGTCATTGTGGAGAAATTCTGTTTAATTTTGACATCATGGGATACAGTAAACCTCTGATACAGTGAACCAAAAATGATAGTCCTTAGAAGTTCACTATAACTGGAGTCGACTGTAGTTCTCTCTATATCCCAAGTAAATTCTGTTAGGTTTTTTTTTTTTTAACAACGTTCTCTTACCCATGTACTGGCATCGAATATGGACTAATCCTCCAATACGTTAGTCAGTCATTGTGGTCAGTCATTGCCTTTTATCCCTTCGACCTGCGGCTCGGCGCAGTTGGATCCCCGGGGTTCCCAGACGGTCACCCATCCAGAAACGCGCGGTGTCTCGAGTTGCATAACCTCCGTGACTTCACGGAGCATAGTTAAGTGGCTTCCAACGCCGGATTTCAACAATGGGCGACAGTGGCAGTGGTTAGTGGTTCTGACGTTGTGGCTTGTGCTGATTGTTCCGGAGAAAACCATAGTATCACATTGCATTTTCATGCGAAACGTTAAACGTCAGTTAACATTATTTGGTCATAACACCCAGACGCCTCAGTTATGACCACTTGTGTTGCTTACAAAATTGAGGGTATTACTCTATATCACTAAATTAATGTACTCTTCTGTACTATTGCACCAACAACTTCACTAAATTAATGTACTATTCTGTACTATTTCACCAACTTCACTAAATTAATGTACGCTTCTGTACTATTTCACCAACAACTTCACTAAATTAATGTACGCTTCTGTACTATTTCTCCAATAACTTCACTAAATTAATGTACGCTATGAACTTAACCCTAGATTGCAAAGGCGCCGTCTGTCAGCCGACGCAACTAGGGCCGAAGGCTTCCCCCACCCCCTTACCCTCACTCCACGTTTCTGAAACTCTGTGTACGTTCACTGTGTGACTAGCTAGTGAAATACACGAAAGGTTGATCGCGTGCCTATTTTCCGGTATACGCCATTTTGAAACGCGTCGTCCAGTAGACTACGCCTTTGTAGTTACGTCAGTGATATTTTTGGTGCTGTATTGGCTAATATTATAAAAAATGACTACAGACTTCTTGTCATGAAGCATTTAAGTTTTGATCTGAATATTTAGCAACCATAACGGGATGATGGCGATCATATATAAGATCGCATGACAAGTTACTTCTGCGCACGCTTCTCAAACGCCATGGGTGGACAGTGTGTCTACTGTAAGACTCAAGTCATTTACATGTATCTACAAAAACCTTTCAATTGTATTTTATAACTTCATATAATACATGTTCAATCCATTATTTTAGTGTTTCATTTTGAAAATTAATTTTTCTTTATTTTTATCCAAAGTAGTGTGTCTGACTACGTCTTTGTAATAATGATTGGTACAGGTCGCTTTTATAATCTAGGGTTAAGTAAAAATATTACATTACCTGCACAATTACAATGGTTTACTGTTATTTCAACAGCAAATGGTAGACGAAACCAAAATCATTTTGTCACCCTGAATGTTCAGGAGTGCGTCGAAACTTTTCCTTCCAAAGTATCTGCCTAACGCTCCACATTTGGTTTCCATGACTGCAAAGCTACCTGACGGTTTAAGATCGCAATTACGTGTTTTAGTCTCTTCACCGACAATTTTCGAAAGTGCAATTTTGGAATAATTCTTTCAGTAATAGAAGCGCGAAATGGTGTGATACTTATGTTGTTCTCATCGCAAGCGTGTGACAGCTGATGGCCGGGGGGGGGGGGGCAAAAATATATTCCTCGATAAATGATTAATATGATGAGACTACGTGTTCAAATTCAGTAGTAATTTGAGATATTTTGAGAAACCAAGATTTATTATTTGTGTTAAAACTCATAAAATCCCACATCCCGCGGAAAAAAAAAGTTTTCTTAATGTCGCTATTTGTCTGCTCTAAGGCTTAACATGTGATGGGTTCAAAATTACTCAAAAACATTATATATTGAACAATTTTACACTCGAACACCAATTGGGAAAATCGTTTTCTAATTTTAAAATGAACACAATTTTTTTCGTCTTTGGTAACCGTAGTATCTGAGACTTTTATAATGTCTTTCCCAAGTTTTCCTTTCCCTTCTCTTCTCGTTTTTTACCTTATCCCTCTCGTCTCTTCTCCTCTTCACTCTTATTTTCTCTTCATATATGTTATTCTCTTCCCTTATTCCCCTTTTTCCAAATGCCTTCTCTTTTTTCTCTGCTCTTCTTTCACATACACAAAATTTATTGCTGATTTATCCTTGGAAATAGATTTTATTACATGGGAGCGTTTTTTTTAATTCAAAATTCAAGTAGTATATTACTTAGTGTAGGGATTACAGAATTTTGAAAACGTGCACAAAATTCACTTCTCTCCATAGCACATCATACACAGTTTTAACTGTTTTTTGACGTAATAAATAAATAAATAAAATACCTATTCCTTCAACATAAATGACATAATTGATATCATAAAGACATAAAATATCGCCATTCATTTAGCGTGTTTTATGTTTGTGATGGAGGAGAATGTGTGGTGTGGGTTGCGTTGCAACCTGGTGTTGTGTGCTGAAGTCGCCTCTCTGCGCAGTGCCCGTGTACACGTGTGCTCCGTGCGGCATCCGCTTCAGCTCGCTGAGCACGCTCGAGGCGCACCAGACCTACTACTGCTCGCACCGCCTCAAGGCGCACAAAGGTGAGTCTTCACTTCACTTCACTTCACTTCACTTGCTCTCAGTTGAATCAGTGAATCCGGAGACGCTGTTTTACTTGGATTATAATCCGATTGAAATGTAGTGTCCCTTCAAGGTCACGAGCTGGAAGGAGAGGGGGGATTGCCATCCAATCGGGATCGTAGTTAAGATTAAAAATATTGTGTTGAAGCTCCCGATTGGATGATAGTAGCCCCCACTTCTTCCACATCGTGACCTTCAAGGGACACTTTATTTAAATCGGGGTCAACTTATTGTTCAGGTCTTGTAAGGTTATTGGATGTGTTATTAATTATTAAGAGTTGTCTTAAGTCTAGAACATTATAAATATGAAGGGACCATTAAATGAAATTCGAGAATAGATTTTCACCGGATGGATTTGCAAATCCAGGGTCTGTCTCCGGGAAACGGGGACGTCTGGTAACTTCCTACTTGCTATTGGTGTAGTTTGTCAATTTCATAATTTTATTATATAAACAATCAGATATATTTTTTGATAAATAGTGTTAAAAACTATACTTTTCGTTATTTTGTATACGGAATGAGTCACGTAACTTTAGCATCTCCTGTAACTTTTGAACGGGTGAAGTTATTGCAATGCGGTTTTCACAAAAATGCGAAAGGATGGAAAGTAGAGTTCAGGAAAAAAAGCTGCGATAGTTTTGAAAATATTTGGAATATGTTTCGTACCTTCAAATAGTAAGATCCTTCCCTTCCCCGAACGCGCGTTTGATGGTGGAGAGCAGGGTGACCTTGTGTGGTGGACTGTTACATTCAAAATGTCTGTTAAACACGAGTCGTAAAAATCAAAATTCCTGAAAAAATGCTTATCTAACATATGAAAAAATGTATATCATTGAATTTTTCTTTTTACACTCGTCATGATAGACTGAAAAATATGCATTGTTACTTTTGAAAAAAAGCAGTTACCTCGAATATCTCGTAAAATACAAGTGATAAAATAAAAATGAATACACGTATCAGCCCCATTCCCTCCTGCACTTCCGTGAAAACTGCATTGCGACAACTTCTCCTGTTCAAAAGATTCAGGAGGTGCTAAGGTTTCGTGACTCACCCTGTATGTCATTTTCTAATATCGTGTTTTGTAGATGTAATTTCAAAAAAGGTCATTGATGCGATACATAAATTACTCCTGAAGACAGACCGCATCTTAGTCGTGTTTTTTCCCCAATTTCCCAGAGATCCTTAGGACGAACACGTCGACCTTTGTTTCTGAACAATAAATAAATAGCTTTACTTTTCCCCAAACGGCACCCGCAGCATCAATTGTTTTTATATAATAAATTATATTTACAATATAATTATATAATATAATTAATATTATATAATATAATTATTATTTATTAATTAGTACATTTCATCACTTGGCCCCAATTGTAAGTTTTAACAATTACGTACGAATATGTTTCCCGTTTCGCAATTGCCAGCTGCTTAGCGAAAGTAATGTTACAGAAGTTTCACTGCTCAAAGAAGTTTCCGGCAGGGTTAATCAATTCTTTAAACAGTCAAACATAATTTGTATTATTATTATTATTATTATTATTATTATTATTATTATTATTATTATTATTATTATATATCCACTAGACTTCACGAGGCAACACATTTTTTGACGCAAGTACTCGTGCCATGAAATATAATGAATACAAGAAGAGAGACACTAATACTGATGAATAATTGACCTTATCAAATGTTTATAATAGGGCAAAATTTACGATTATTCAATAATATATTTAACTTTTAATTGTTCCCGAACGTTTCAATTCGTAGAAGTAAGGTTTTACAGAATTCGCAGAGAAATGATTGCAATTTATTTTCGATCGCTTTAATACAAAACTTCTCAGTATAACTTATTTGTGAATCATGTTGAACACTATTCTTTTGATACAATCTACTGAAACACGGAGGCTATAGAACTTACTATTACCATATTTTCACGCTGAATAACTTGCAATCGCTTATGTGCTGCGTATGTCCATTAATGTTTTGCCGAAGCCGTCTGCTTTTGGAGAGAACAAGGGGAACTTTTTTGTTTCACATCACAAATACTATTGTTGATGCTTTTCGATGCATCGCTTCCAGATTTTTTGTATTAAATTCTACAGATGTTTTCATGTAGACGTCTCACAATAAATAACTTTCTTCCTTTTGTACTCCTTAAGTTCCACTCAATTTGCGTACGGTTGAGAACTCAGTTGGAAACGTTACACATGAATTGTTGCATTGTTTTTGTTAGTCTTTTTTCAGAACAAAGTTAACACGATGCTCACAATACCAAAGACTTGCGCTAGCACTTAAAAACAGCTTACACAATCACATTCTGTAAGTTTTACAACTGTTAAATTAGTTTATCATTTCAATGAGTACTCTTGAACCTCAAGTAACACTCCAGAGATCAGTTCAAAAGATAAACAAAGTTCTCTCTGAAGATAACATTGTGGAGTCCAATCAGTGTTACCGAAGGTCTTTATCTCAGTTTGTGGAGTCCTTCAGGCTCACAACTCTGATGTTCTATGACTTCCTCGTGAACAGAAATTGGACACTTCCTCTCAAGAGCATTATCATACCGGTATTACCAGTATACTGAAAAATACAGTAATAGAGACATAATTTACATATTCTATTCGCTTAATTTTCAAGAGAACATTCTCCCAGATCGCTAGTAATTTTGACGAAAGAAAATATTCAAGTAAGTAGGGAATGTATCAGACAAGCATGTATATAGTGTACGTGCGTGCGTGTTTATTTACACGTCTATTCCTGGCAAATGGAGGTCATCTCGCAGGTATCTGCTTCCTAGTGAAATGTATTTTCTACGATCGCATAAAAGGAGACATTTTACGTACCGTGGCGTCATCTTGTAAAAACGTTTTCGCCTTAAGATGGTGAAAGATAGTGCTTTATTTCGATGTAATCTTGAAGAATAGGGATGAAATAAATAATGATTTGTTATAGAAGCATTTTTATATACGATCGTAGAAAAATGTTTATATTGCTTAAGCGATATGATCTCTATTATTTTGCATGATCTCGATTATTTTTTGCCTCAACCTGTCAGTCTCAGCAAAACAATAAAAAAAACCTTCAATCCGTCAATCTCGATCGCGCAAAAACCAATAATTTTAATTCAAAAATAACGATTTTTTGTGACGTGTGCGTGTGCAGGGCGCAGCGACAGCGAGGGCGAGGACGGCAAGGGCGCGGCGACGCCGGTGGCCGCGGGCGGCGCCGACGCCCTGGGCGGCGGGGCGATGCCGGGCGAGGAGGGCGCGGCGAGCGCGCCGGGCGACGGCGGCGGCGGCGGCGCAGGGGCGGCGGCAGCCGCGGCGGGGGCGGGCGACGCCAGCGCCAACGGCGTGGGGCCCGCCGCCAAGGCGCCGCGCACGGGCAAGCAGTACGCATGCCCGCACTGCTCGTACAGCGCCGACAAGAAGGTCAGCCTCAACCGACACATGCGCATGCACTCCGCCTCGCCCATGAGCGCCGCCGGCGTCAACGGCGCCCCGGCGGCGGCGGCGGTGGCGGCGGCAGGCGCGGCGGGGGCGGCTGCGGCGGCCGGGGCGGCGGCGGCGGCGGGCGCAGCCGGCGGCGCCGGCGACGCGCTCCTAGGGGACTCGACGCACCTCGTCGACCGCTACTGCCAGGTGAGTGGCCACGCCCCCCTTGCCGGCTGCAGCGTCTCTGACCGGCAGCTCCTACGTAACGGAATTTCGACACGAGCTGCTTGGCTACAGTACCGCCGGCGTAAAAGCGTCTCTGACAGTTCTCTCGCCACGTGATGTGGTATGTCATATGACCTACTCTGAAGCAATCAGCTTCCGAGGATTTGTTTACTTTCTCACAGCCAGGGTTCAGCGTTGCCGCTTACCTTACTAGCACGAAGTCGCAGAGGCGGTAAGGTTCGGCTTTGCCGAAAGTTACGAACATGATATCAAGACGTGTCATAGTCTGTCAGTAAGTGTTAGTGTTCTGAAATTTAATTTATATATGATGTAGGTGGTACTATGTGCGTAATAATGTATGGCAACAGCTCATTGAACTGTCAGAGTCGCTTATATGTTGCCGGTACTGCAAGTCGAATTCTTTCGCTGTCTGGAGGAGAATGCTAGCGGTCGGCTGCTCTGATCGGTGGTTTTCCTTCATTTCTCGGGTCAACATCAGACGAATTCCGAAGCAGTACTCAAACGAGCCACGGACCGTCGCTTTCTCATCTATGTCCACTCCCCTTACATACACACTTGCATGCACTACACTACCAAACATGACGAGAGTGTAGAGTTCGTCCTAACTTAGGCAGTTCCCCTTTGGCGGAGATATGTAAAAGAGAAAAATCTCGCAAACCCATGTGTAGGTCGAGCTAAGCGGGGAAGGAATACCTCCATAGCCCAGGACGCAATATGCACTACACTTACTAGAATATTACTAGCCTTCGCAATTGACGCACTCGAAATTACAAAATATTCAATCATCAAATCGGCGCAAATTCCCGCCTTCTTAATTTAACATGACCTATCAAGTGCACGGAGGCTGCTCTACCTACTTTATCGCAGCAGGAGTCGCCTTGCGGGTTGCGTTCAGAAGGGCGTTGCTCACAAGATGCAACTTCATCACGTACATTTTAACATGTTAACATAGTTGAAAATGAAATATTTGAAAAGCAATGTATCGATTACTTTTAAAGCATATGCTAACATTTCTGAACAATTACAATCCATTTCAAGACTAAAGAAAATATACATTTACTATATTGTTTGTGACAATTTTTTTTAATAAAAAAGGGGGTGTTCTCCACTTGTAGATAGCAATATAAGTCGACGAGTCTAGCAATTTTTTTGAAATGCTCTCTTGTTGTGTTTCATATTCTATTTCCCTAGTCACTTTCTAGAGTATGCCACACAAGCATCCTATAAAACAGCATATCGTGCACCGCTTCCTCTTCCCTTCCTTTTCTCTTCCCCTCTCCTTCCTTTCCTCTTTCCCTTCCCTTCCTCCCTCTTCCTCCCCTTCTCATCCGCGAGCGCTAATGGCTGTAGTTGTAGGAGCGGCCTAAAACCATTTTCCCCAATGTCAGCTTGGTGTTTGTGCTTCCTCAGGACTGCGACATCCGGTTCTCGTCCGTGAAGACGTTCCGCGCGCACAAGCTGCACTACTGCAGCACGCGCCACGTGGTGAAGGGCGGTCCGCCGGGGGCGGGGCCGGCTGCGGCGGGGGCGGGGGCGGCGGGGGCGGGGCCCGCGCTGCCGCAGACGCCCTCGTCCGAGTCGGGCCCGCCGTCGCCCGTGGACGTGGTGTCGTCGCGGACGTCGCCTGGCTCGCCGGGCGCGCCGGACGCGCGGGGCGGCGCGGGCGCTGCCGCTGCCGCCGCCGCCGCCCCCCTGCCCTACCTCGTGCTGCCCACGTCGCCGCTCATCATCGTGCCGTACGCGCTCTTCCAAAGCGCCACCGTGCTGGCCGGCCCCATGGCCGGCATGCCCGCGCACGACACCGCCTGCCTGCTGCTGCCCAACGGCACGCTGCAGCCGCTCGCCACCTCCATGCTGGCCCCGCAGCCGCCCCCGCCCCCGCTGGCCCCGCCCCCGCCGCCCCCGCAGCCCCCGCACGCGCCCCCGCTGCTCAAGGAGGCGGCGGAGGCGGAGGCGGGCGCGGGCGCCGGCCCCAGGCGGTCGCCCGGCGGCGGAGGGCGCCCCACGCCGCCCACGCCCACCCCCGCGCCATCGCAGGCGCCGCCCCCCGAACAGGTACGCCGTTGCCCTCATTCAAACACGTTGGGCCAGAATTGCATTCTGTTCGCCACTGAATACGAGTAACACGAAAATAAATTTGGGAATCGTTTTAAAATGTCGAAAGGGAAATTAGAGAATGCCAACACGAAAAATCAAAAAATTATGAAACACTTCCTTTCGATAGAATGCATTGTCCTCGTTAACGTGTGGAAATTTGGTTGTCGCACGATAATGGATGCGTAAAGGTTCTGTGTCTGTTTGGTCGACAAGCGCATGGAATTAAGAATCGTTTCTACGTTTCCCCAGGGTCGTCGTTTTGGTAGAGCCCCTTTCCCCTTCGCCAGTGAAGGGTCACCGTCCTTCGATGGTACCCGTGGGGACGGTTGGTACTCTTCAGGTGCTGCACAACAAAGTTTTTGCGCTTAACCGAAAGAGCTAATGTTAACGCGTATAAATAACGTAACGTCGAATCTTGTGTTAAGCTCAGAGAGAGCTTGCACGACGCTTATGCTTATAAGGTGCTGACATCTGGTAGCAACAGTGTTAAGTTCCGCAGAAGTTTTGGCACCTTTCCAATTTCATTTATCAATTTTCCCCTTTTTTATACTGTGGTTTCGATTTACTATTTAGTAATCATCTGTTTCCGCAAAAACCTACCTATGAACCTATAAAAAACATACTATGGAAGAATTAATTGAAGCCTGTATACTTGGGAATATTGATACAGACCATATAGAAAATGGATTTCTGCGAGAAATTTTAGACACACATCGCCCTGGAATTTTAAAATATGTAAAATTTGGAACGTTGAATTCTTTCTTACTTTTAAAGGGCTTCCCCATTTGAGAAACCACAATAAGTTCAATATTCTTCCTCACTGGCTTCAACCCTCATAGAGTGGAAGCCAACAGTTCTTCAGTGGCGTACATCACGTTCGCCAGACGGCTTTTGTCCGCGTCCTTACTAAGAACCCAAAACAAGTATAACCGATAACTGATTCCGTTCATGTTATGAAGCCTCGTTTACCGAACCGAGCCCGGTTAACGTTTATGTTTGCTACAGAGACCGTGATTGGTGTTTCAGGCGTCATGTAGCAATAGCCAGGTCCACTTATCTTTAAGAGTCAATGTGCACAAACTCTCTGATGTCACATGCCTACGGCGCCAATCGCTTGGAATCGGTTGACCATCGCGTAGCCGCAGTCACTCTCGCATACTTACCCTATTCGCATGCCCAGCCGACTCGTCGCCTTGAAGAAGGCCATTCAGACGGAGAGAGAAGACTGACAATTAGCAGGGAAACTTCCTTTTCCCTCGACAAACACCCGCTTAGATGGCTCAGGGCAACAACTGATGTATCTGCAATGCATCTGACCGAGAGGTTCTAGGGTTCGTGTCCGGACGGTCGCAGGATTTTCGAAACTAGTTACAGAGCTGTCCGGAGGAGAATTCTTTCGGCAGCTCTGATCAGTAGTTTTTCTTGGTTTCTCTGATCAATACTAGATGAATGCCGGAGCAGTACCCTAGCAAACGAGCCATGGACTGCGCGCGATCTTTCGTTCCTCTTATATCCTCCCTCCGTTCTTACATACACTCTCACGTTCATGCATGCACTACGCTACCACGTATGTTGGGAGACCAGTCGGGAGTTCGGAACTTGTCCCATCTGGGGCGGTGTCCCGCTGATGGGAGATCCCTGGTTGGGGCAAACTCGCGTAAGTCGACGTGCAGGTCAGCGCCGGACCTCACCATCCAGCACCTTAAGATCCTCCGCCTCCCGTAATAAAATGTACGCTACACGTACATTATATACGTAACATTATATACATATTATACGTAAAATGTACACTTTACGAACGAGACTAGTGAGCATAGCAGTTGACCGCCCGGAAACGCGAAATAATCAATCGAGAAACAAGCTGCGGATCGTGTGTATTTTTCACCACGGAGGCGAATCATTGTTCTTCGCTAGCGCCAATGAGCTTATGATTGTGCGAGGGCAGGATATCACACCCGCGACTTATCATTCTGTGACACAGCCCCCTTTGGAAGAGTATTGTGGAATCATCTAGGAGATGAATCTCGTTCAAACCAACGGTCAAGGCGGACCTTCTCGTGGTGAAGAGGAAGTTTGCTCCCCAATTGTCAGTCTGACTGTCCTTCTACGAGTTGGCAACTCAGTGAGCTTATGCGACAGCGAGTGCGGCCACGCAACGGTTAACCGGTGCGATACTTAAATTTTTAAACGGAGCGTCTCAAGGTCACGCAAGAAAGAGAGAGAGGGAAGACAAGACTCCAATAGGGAGTCGTAAAAATGGGAGGTGTAGTGACGCTGCAGCTCCCTATTGGAGTGTGCCTTCCCTCTCCCTCTTTCCTGCGTGACTTTGAGACGCTACGTTTAAAAAAAATCGAAGTATACGCTATTGGCGCCGTATGCGTGTGAGACAATCGGGCCTGAAGAGTACTGACCCTCCCCAAACCGAATGTTGGCGACACCGCTTTGAAAGACCAAGGGTAAGTTAAGGCAAAAAGGAAGTCAAGGGTTGCCGACGGGAGACGATTATGAAGGGCCACAGTTGTGAAACAAAATTTCATGCTTAATGTTTAGCAAGTCTTGCGTCTTGTCAACTTTGCATCCGACTCGGTTTGCTAATTTTCCTCACAGTGTCAGCGATATTCACTTTTATCAGGATTACTCGTACTTAAGTCTGTTGATGTAATCCGAGAGACTCCCTCTGACACAATGTGTTTTAGTATCATAAACCGTAACATGCGATCTTTGATACAGTTGGATCAACATTCTGACCAGCACGTTAAAGAATCACTTAGACTCTGATTTGAGCCACGTGAATTCTCCTGGGCAGCTATTCTTTGCTTTGAATTTGTTTTTGAGGGATATAAATGAATACCCCTTTATCTCATAAATATTACTTTAAATAAATGAAGGATTTAAAATGATGAATTGTTTTATAGAAAGCGCTCGCAATGTATTAATAAACCATAACATGAAAATTAAAGAAATGTTTGTTTTAACAGCCTGAAATGATTAAAGATATAATTAGAAGGTAGTATTATTAGGTAGAAGGTAGAAGTATTATTTCATTATGAATGAGACCAGATTTCAAATGGCCGTGATAAGCATTTTTCTCTTCAAGAATGTTTTTTTAAATATATTTCGACCATCTAAATTTCAGAAAAAATGTGTGTTTACTTATGCTACATTCATTGTGAGATCTCACATTTTCATATTACGTTTTCACAGATGACAATATCTCAACCGGCAAAGATTAGTCATCGTTCAGGAGACCCGTCAGCCCCACTGGATCTCAGCATAAGACGATCATCCGACACAGGGGATCTGGTCGTCGACTTAGGTCCTGATTACGATGTCGAGGAAGAAAAGGAAAATCGACGGAGTGTAGACAACAAATCTAACATTTGCCACAGCTTTGGTTCTTCTCCAGAAGGGGAAGAGATCGTGTGCGCTCCCTCCATCCCTCTAATGCTCTCCACTTCTTCCACCTCATCTTCTCCATCTCCTTGCCCTGTATCCCCTACTCTTTCTTCCTCGTCAGTCTCGAATTCGAAGAGAATATGTTGTGATGTGCCATCAAAGCGCTTCCGAACAGAATCCGGAAGCAATAGTCCTAGCCCTAAACCCCAACCTATATCTTCTCCCAGATCTCCTCGCAAGACTCCGAATGGTGTAGTAATTAATTTGTCAAGCAATAACAGTAGCAATGGCCAAAGCAAGTTCAGCAACGGTCTGAAACACGCTGAAGCAGGTAGTGCAAACCAGAAAAAGGCCTTCACTGCAGCCATAAACCACATAGCAGCTCAAGAATCTGGAGCGAATCTTTCGAATCTCCTCATTGCAGCCATGAATGCTTCTGGGCAGAGAGAAGATACGAACGGTTTGGGCTCATCACATCTCAAAACTTCCTTGGCCCAAGCATACCATACATCTGTAATTAACATGAAACACAGTGGGAAAGGCAGTACCACTCCAAGTCCCTCCCTTCCAGCTGTAAGCAAGCCCTTCCCACCTATCCCTTCTGTTATTTCCAATGCTGCTGGTTCTCTTCCACTGCTTCCTCTGGGTGGCCCTGGAAATCCTGCACTTCTAGCATCTCCTTCCATTTTGCCGTTCCTTACTTCTGAAATAGCAATGAGAGTGGCAACAGAACTTCCAAATCTGATGCAGCCTCAGGTAAATACTTGGACTAAAATGAATTCATTGTGCATAGTTCCTTGCAATAATCAAATTAGATCTACTGTGTGTGCCAAATCAGAAAATTGATTTCACTTGAATGTAGCCTTTTGTGATTATTATTAGATGCAGATGAGTAGAAGAATATTTTATTGAAGTTTTGTTATAGAGAATATTTATTGTTTTTAGGTGCTTGTGAAACAAGGGGTTTCAAAGTGTCGAGAATGCAATATTGTGTTCTGCAAGCATGAAAATTACATTGCTCATAAGAAGCATTACTGCTCTGCACGTCTCGACAGTGGTTCTGGTGGAGATGATGCATCTCTGGGTGGGCCTGGAGCCAATACACCTAGTCCTCTGGCTATGTCAAATTCACCTACAGCAGGGAACAGCAATGCCTCTGCAGGGTCTCCAACTAGTGGCAAAGAATGCAGATCTGTCAGTCCTGGTCCAGCTGCTCCTGCTGCACAAAAGCCCACACTTTTCCAGTTTATTTGCGCAGCTTGTGGGATAAAGTTCACATCTTTTGATAATTTGACTGCTCACCAGTCTTACTATTGTCCAAAACGATCTGAACTGACTACTAGCAAAACTGAAGTTGCCTCAGAAAAAGTGGGGCGCAAGTGCAGTAAATGCAAAGTGAGTTCATAGTTTGTGTTTTAAACCTTATTAGATAATAGATAGATAAACCATAATATAATTAATGTATAAAGTTAAATGAGATTTTCTGCAAAGTTTAAGTATCAAAAAGTTTTATATAGACTGTTAAATGCATTCCATGGAATGTAAAAGTTTACATGTCTTCCACACTTTCTGAAATAATAACTCAAAATTTTGACAGGAATGGGGTGTTTGTAAGAAGAAAAGAGATTTATAGAGCTCTTATTAAAGTTGCCTTGGAAAGGTTTGTGTAAGAGAGCAATGAAAATTGTTGTTGTATCATTGAATTTCATACATGAACATAAAACTTCAAATGCATGTCCACATAATATACCTTTCTGGGTTATGCTACTGTTGTAGTAAATATTCTAAGAGAAAGGTCTAGGATATCTATGTGTTGTCAAATGATCAGAATATTTCAGAGAAAGAATTTTAATCTTTTCTTACTAAGATCACTTCTTGTCTAAGTTGTTTAATATATGTGTTTGTGGTTAAGAGTTGACTGAAATGACTTTTTTCTCCTCTCCAGATGATGATACCTGCTGATCAGGTAGTGACCCACCAGTGTGCTGCGCCAGTAGGAGCAAGCAACAGCTCGGGCAGTGGGGGAGCTGGGTGGAAATGTCCCTGCTGTGAAGTTGTGAGTCCGACAGCTAGCGCAGCGCAGAGGCATATGGAGACTCACAGTGGAGTGAAAGCGTTTCGTTGCACCATTTGTCGATACAAAGGAAATACATTACGAGGCATGAGAACCCATATACGCATGCACTTTGAGAAAAGGACAGCAGACCTTCAGGTACTTTTGTTTTATTATTTAAATGATGCTTAACTAATCAACTTAAATTGAAAATCTTGACTCTAGAGTTCTGTGTTATATTCTCATCATAAATAAGATAATCATATCAATTATTACATTTTGTTTAAGAATTGTGGTAAAATTAACAAACATTGCTGTGCTAAGAAAACATTGGTTCTCTACTATGTGACAAGGGGCATTGGATTGAAACCTTCATTGTTTTATTTCTCGGAATGATCTGAATCAGTTGAAGTCTATCTAAACCCAAACCCTTCAATTATATTATTGTCAATAGAGCCTGGAAGTTTGGCAAAATGCCCAAATTTTCTCTGCCCCCAAAAAACCCACGTAGGCTTTTTTAAAATGAACATCCCCCAAATACGTGCTTATGATTTTTAAAAGATTTCCAATAATATAATTAAACTAATAATTTTATGTATCGGAATACTCATTGGAAACTCAAATTTAATCACAACAAATGCATGTAAACATCTACAACAAAAGACAAAATAAAGTAAGTTGACAATAACATGTAAAACTTCATTTGCTAGTATTGACAACTTCAATTTAATCACAGCAAACACACACAGGCATGCACACAGGAGGGGCCAAGGTATTCATGCCCCCCTGCAAATTTCTATAGTGGCTCCCATCGTGCTATGTTATAAAACATTTTATTACCATAAATAAGATCAATTCCTTATTTTCCTCTTCTTTCATGCTGACTTTGAGGATGAGCCTCTCCAAACCATCTGGCAACTCTGCAAATAGTTCAACATAAACTCAATCTTCTCCTCCAGTAGTTCAGTAGTATATATGAATTCTACGGCTCTGTCACGCCATCAATCTGTATTAATGAAGTCTGCAAGGAAAGAGAATTTCATGGAGATGTGACAAATTGCACTTTGACTTAAGTTCTTGAGGCCAAAAGCCTCAAAGAAACATTCCTCATGCCGTAATCTACAGATGACAAAATGAGATCTTGAACATTCTTTTACATTTTTGCTGCTTCACTGCTTCTTGATACCACCTCACCTGTTCAGAGACAATCTGCAACTGTATGAGAAATTGAACTAATTATTTGATATTCTATGCAATTGAATTGCTCGGGTGTTCCTCTTTATTCGGTAATAAAGTTTAATAATATTGCAAAGTAAGTTTGTACTTGCGTGAACCTGTATTTTCACATGGACAACTTAACCCTCTCTCAAGAGTAAAAAGCTTTTGGAATATTTTTGTGACTGTCAAGGAAAACGAAAAACAAACTGTCAAGGAAGATTGAATACTTTCTTCAAATTTTTGTAAGGAAGTGTTGTGAATTGTTGCAAAAATACCTATCTATAATACTGAATAAACCTTTATTGAAAATTTGTTTCAAATATCAATTACATTTTTATTTGATATTCTGTAAGCACAGAATACTGGAAGTTACTTTTATACAATTTTTAAAGAAATAAACACGTTCCATTAAAATTTTACCTTGTCATGTGGAATTGGAAGGATACGGAAGAACATGGGATTTAACTTGAGACTTCTCACACTAGTTGTATTTATTAATTGTATTGTATATTTATTAAAGTTATAATTTAATTCTCTTTGTAGTGTTTTATTTATTTTGTAGTAGAACATGCTGTATGTAAATAAAAAAGTTTAATGTAAAAGGGAGGTCATATATCTAGTTACCCCCTCTTGGTTTAGGCTGCGCTTGCCCATTAATTCAAAGACACAAGTACAAAGTAAACTTACAGTAAAATGCAAACTTCTTTTGCAACTTTGCTGCTTGTTTAGCATTTCTTACCTTAATACCAAAACGTAATAATGTTAATGAAAATTTATGTTATTAATCTTAAAACAGGGGGGGGGGAGATAATTTTTTTATGCATCATGTATAGTATATTTGGAAGTATGACATGATGGTTTGGCTATTCAAATGATGAAAATTAGCATTTTATGTGATCTAAATTTAAAAAATTATAATATCACATCAAACCCAAAGTACTCTCTGGGGTTTACAACCCTGCTTATTATTGTTATGATTTTATGACTTTTAACAACAGGCATCATTTAACTATGCTTCTCAGATTTTTTAAGATTATTTTCATTTTACGCATTTTGGCTTCTGACATCTATTTAGTATTTTCCCTTATTTTAACCTTCTTCTTCCTTGTTCTCTTCTGGCGCAATGGTTTTTCTTTATTTTCATTATCCAAATGTACTTATTTTATTTTAGAGATGTATGCTTAATTTTGCATTGTATTACTTGAAAGTGTAATTAAAAGTATCCAACATGCACACGTTTTATTTCAAATTTTATGAAAAAACTGAGAAAAAAATTTTGATTTTGTTTGCAGGAGGAGAATTACATAACATGTATTCTCAGTGATGAGACGAATTCCACCACTTCTGTAACCATACCCCCTCAATCGAAGACAGAAGGTAGTGGAAATGCTGGTGAAATTCCTCCAAATGAATCTCCTGCTAATGAAGGCAGTCGTGTGGAGAAATTACATTTTTGTGACCTTTGCAACTATAGTTCTACGTATAAGGGAAATGTTGTGAGGCATTATAAACTCGTGCATAATAAAACAAGTAACAATATTCCTGATGACTGCAGTTTTTCTTCATCATCATCTGTGGATGCTAAGAGCATAATTGGGGATGGTGAAGTCAGGTCACAACTAACAAATTTGGGACACAGTGTTAATAACGTTGGAGATGAAGATGAACCCCTGAAAGCAGACCAAACTGTGGACATTTCTGTAAAACAAGAGAGAGAAATTGATGATTCGGAAGTCATTGAAGATTATTCTGAAGGAGATAAAATTTCAGAAATCAAAAACGAGCCTCGGTCCTTGTCTGATGTCGAAGATGCCCACGTAGCAGATAAATCTTCCAAAGGTGAAAGTAAGTCAGGTGATACAGAGGATACTGATCCCCTGGAGTTGTCAGGAAATAGGGTTAAGCCTCCTGGCCCCAAATATTGTAAGTCATGCGATATCTCTTTTCAGTACCTGTCAACTTTTGTAGCGCATAAGAAGTTTTACTGCTCAAGTCATGCTGGAGAAAATAATGGAAATAGGACTGCTGAAGCATCTGCATTGTGAAAGTCAGTGAAGAAATCTCAGTAATTACATTAAGTGTTAGCTTTGGATCTAAAGTGACTGCTGAGAATTCTCAGAAGAATCTACCTTCACCGTTTCCCATTGTCCATTTCTTATTGAATATATGTAAATGTCAGTGTTTTTAGCTTATGAAAAAGAATTTGGTGTGTATATTTAAAATGTAATTGTATTTTTATGAGTCAGTCTAGAATGATGTGAATCAAAGGTCTGTTTCCATGACTGGATTAATTAGCTTTATTGGGGAAACAAATTTTCTGGAATCTCATGAAATCATTATTTGTGATTTCAGAAGGTATACTTTTTTCTGTATGTTATTTGCTAAGGCAGCAAGTTGAGTTTCATAAAATCTTTGTTAGATCAAATGTAATAAGCCAACAATTCAATTGTAGTACTGTTAATGAATGTAAGCATTGTCTCGTTGTTACACTCCACAATATGTTTTCCATGTGTACAGATACAAGCACTTGTTGGACATCAAGATGCATGGTCTTGTAGCAAAAAGATATATAGAAGCAGCTTCACTGAAATGAAAGATAAAATGTACAAATAACTTGTTTTATAATGGAATATAAAAAATTTCCTTGTAGCCTCATTATGTATGTATCAATAATGTATAAACTATCACACATATCTACACAACCCATGTGTTGATATAGATTAGAAATGAAATGTACTAGAAGGAATTAGATGATTCATGTTGTGTAGAGTAGGTTAAGAGAAAAAGTTGATGCATAACTTATGAATATCACACGTATTTGTAAACATATTGTGTAATGCAGCTATAAATTAGCAAGGTTTGAGAAAAATTCCAAATCACTTTCCAATGAAACAGAAATGTAATTTGATTGTATCTCATTAATGGATGAGAATCTATCATTTGTTTTCCTTGTTGTGTGATATGTAGGAATATAAATATGGTTAAATATACCAAATGTGATTTTAACAGTAAGATTAAGGGTAAAAATCAAAAGTCTTATATTTGCCCAGCTCTAAAACAAGTGTATTTGATTTGTTGAGTATGAGATTTTTCACCTCATCTGTATGTAATGTGGAGTAGAACCCATATATTGGTCAGTTATATAATAATGACAAAGATTGTCATAATGTGCGAAATAGAAAGTTGTCAAATGTAACGAGAGAAAGGTTTTGTTTCTAGAAAATGTGTTTACTTTAAAACACATTTTACATTTATTTAGAGCTTGTTCACTGAAAGATTGTTTGATAGCAATTTTATCTTGCCAAAGCAATGTAATAATGTTCTATTACTCAAGAAATGTCTGAGTATTTGCATTTTGGAGTATGTAACGAAATTTGCATGTCAAGTAGAACAATTTCTTTTTTAAGTTTTTTGCATTTTATATTTTCTGAGGTAAATTCAGTGTTAAATAGGTATATTTCATAATAGGCCTGTGTCTATGTTATTCTTTGTAAACAACATTATATTAATAATTGTTGGTGCTAACTGGTATGTATTGTGTCCGATATAACTCGCACATCCATCTTCTAACGTAGCGAGTCTAAATCAGCCACAGTCCGGAGACAATAAATTATTTATTTGTAACAAAAGAAAATTTGAATTTTTCCTGAACTAATGACTTTTTTCTCTTCATTCTATTTCTTCTTTTAAGGGACCTACAGAAAAAAAACAAACCCTGAAGTACTGGAAATATGTTTAATGCTCTTTACTTTTAATTTTAAAGTTGTTTATCTTTAAAAAATGTATTTGAACTTATATCATCCCAAATAATAATAATAATAATAAAATATGATTACATTACAAATTAAAAAAGAAGAGATGAAGGCGTGAGAATTTAGACGACTTCAAAAGGGGGTATGTAAATAACAATCCCATATAGACTGCATATGGGACTCCCATATGGGACTCCCATGGGCATATTAACAGCAAGTTAATTCTTCAACAATCATAATTATCACATCTCTTCAAGAGGAGGATTGACGGCATATCAACATGGTTGCCATCTTTGTTTATGAGAAGGGCTTATATGTGAGGTAAGTAGTGCATTATTTTCCTTGAATAATATTCTCAATTTTCAGGACATTCACTCATTTGCTGCAACAGCGGCATCACTCAAAACTGGACAGGAATGAGCTATGAGTAGGAAGAGAGGGGATTTTTCAAGGGAAGGATGGTTTCACATACCCAAACTTTATAAATTTATTGTGAGAGAGTTATAAAGATTGGATTTTTCAAGTGTACTTGAAAATTCAAATGCTTCTCCTGAAAAACAAGCTTTTGTGAGTTACTACTAGAGCTCAAACTTTTAGGATTGTCAGGGGCAGATGTACGCAAAAGCACAGGAGGCATGTGGCCATGGAGGCAAAATTTCATGGGTGGCAAAAATTATGGACTAAAATTATGACTAAAGAGCCTTTTCTTTGTTGCGAGTGATTTTTCTTTTTTTTCAATTTGTGTTCTGTGAGTTTTTGAAATAAATGTTTAAACACTCACAAATCAATTTATTAATAGGCTATTAGTACATTCCCTTTCTTGACTTGTGATACATCAAAATGAGCAATGTTTACATTTTCAGAAGTAATGCAATTAAGATTTAATTATAATTATCAAAAATGAGTCTTAATGTTGCTTCAATTCTGAGTACTTTTATCAGAATTCATAAAGCTTAGAATTCTCTGTTGTAGTCAATGTTGCTAGATCAATGGAATGTGCTGTAAATTTGGCAGGATTATAAATTATTCGTACTATAAATTGTAGAAATTATACATATTTATGTACATGTAATTTTGATAATCTGTTCTAAGGCATCTTATTTCGTTCACATTTTCTAGTGTTGAGTGTACATATCTATGTAATTTTAAGAATTAAAGGTAGAACAATGGTAGAATAATAAATATGCATAATTACTGCACGTGCACACATCCATGCATATGCATATGAAAAAAAAACCTTGATGAATTAATTTATATTATTTCTATACATCGAGTATATGATTTAAAAATTAATTGGTTCACCATAAAAAGAATTAAACACCTAAATTATTAATTAATCATATTTAATTTTAGTCATGAATATGTGAGTCTAAGTTTTAAGCATAAATTATATTTGTTATTATACATAAATTACATGTTGGGTTATTGGGAGGGGGGGAGCAATTTTTCGCATTTCTACAGTGATAAAGTTAATCCACCTCTGAGGATTGTATTAACGTCATTTTACACTTTTTTAAAAAGTGATTTAGACCATTTTAGATTTTTGTAATTTTTTTCTAATCATGTTAGTGTTAGGCTGAACAATTAATAAATAACAAATTTAGGTTACCAACTCCTTTTTTTCAATATTTTTCTTCTGAACCTGAACAAAATAGAATATACTGTTGCAATGAACACCTTCAGTGAAGGGCTTCCTATTTTCTCTCAATGTATACTAGCAACCAGAAAGATTCGCTTGATGCAACATGACAATGGTGTATACTTCTTACTCATAGTTACCGCTACCATCAGTCCCCGAGGTAATTCTCTAGATATTTCTTCTCATAGAAGAACTAATTTATGACTTTCATTTTTCCATAGCCAAAATTCCAATGAATTTTCAAGAGTTTGAATAGAACACATCCCGTACCTCCCCTTGTACATCCTTAAAAGTGCTTCAGTGTCATTCATTACTTCATTTAGCAGAAGATTTCTATCTTCTAATTTTTCAGTAAAGACAGGAAAGTCAACAAAAGCAGATGCCATCCAAGCCATTGTAAAATTCCAATCAACCCACAGGAAGAAATGAATTTTCTTAAGCCAACTTTGGTATTAGTTTATTTTATGATCACGAATTATTTTAACCATTTTTAAGGTACTAGTGAGGTACAAAAATAGGTTAAAATGTAAGAAGCCAGGCCAAAATATCATACTTGCAGCAAATGACCAATTATGATGATACTACATTAAAGTTAGTGCATTTCATTCCCGAGAAAACCTTGTATTTGTGCAGCTGAAGCCATCCACAGGATAACACTGGATCTCCATTTCAACCACAAGTTTGTCCATAGTTCTGTGATAATGACCATATTATAAAGGGTTGGCCGATAAAAAAGAGTGCCATCTAGTAGCAAACACAGGTTTACTACATCCCCATGAGTAAAATCCTGAATGCACCAGTGGACATGCTCATGTATTAAAAAACATCATATTATCTTATCCAACAATTGATAAATGCACTTATAGAGCTATTTATTTTTGACATCGTACACTTTAAATGGCCCACTCACAATCAAACTGATTTGTAGACAGGTCAGGAAGATTAGTAGATCGTTTTTAGTTGACGTAGTAGATGTTTTAGTAGATGTTTAGTAGATGTTTTCAGTTGACGCTTTTCTTCTGTATATTCTAGGTTTTAATTATGTAAATGAATCTAGATTTTCGTAAATATGTATCATTGGGAAAAACAAAAAATTAATTTCAAGTTACGAAAAAACATCATGGCCTTACAAGGTGAGACACAAATCACTGCCCAATGGCCAAAATGGAAACTTTTTGAAGGAATTGTCATTTTCCGCATAAGGTTTGATCGTTGTGCTTGCATCTAATGCAATGTTCTGCATTTGTTGGCTTTGATCAGGCCCGGCTCGACATTAAAGGCTGTAAGGCGGAGCCTCTCCTATAGAAATCGCCCCCCCCCCAAAAAAAAGAAATATAAAAACATATTTATAAATGTATTTATTTATTAATAATGACTTTTTGAGCTATATTATATAACAATCGTTTTAAAATTTTGTTTGTCAGTTCGATAACGGCCGTGCGAAACGCATTTGAAGCTGTTGACAGGGAAGAGAAAAGCGTTAGGCTCCCACGAAGGTAGGCAGACTTCAAGGGTGGGGTCTAGGGTCTGAAGAAAGGTGTGCTCACCAGATAGCGTTACTATGCAGCTCAGCGAGTAGCACTGTGCATCCCTAGTTTTCCCAATATGCGGTAGGAGCGCTAATCCTTTAAGTCTTTATCACAAGCGCGAAGCAATACAGGACTGCAGTCTTCTTGATGGGAAGATATTATGTATAGAATTGCAATGTAATGTAATGCGTTCGCAGCTTTCCCCATTTAGAAAACCACGAGCCGCAACTGGCTTTGATCAACCCTCCTGGGCGCCGAACGTCGACGGTCGACTGCCAAGGTTACGCTCGCGATTCTCTGCCCGGAACAACCGCTTTGCGTGAGCCGACACCAGCAGTCGGAAGGGTTTCGGTTCGACTCCTGGAAGCTACAGGAGTGGGGAGTGACGCGGGCGGGAGTTGCATGGTAACCTTCGTGAGACGATGGTGACAGTTGCAGTCGAGTGGTGGAAAGTGAAGCAAAACGCCTAGTTGGGGTCCTGTGGAAAGTGATTTGGTCGTGAAAAGTGTTAACCATGGAAAGATCTTCGAGTTGAGTGATGAAGAAAAACCCACAGTGTGGAAGATACTGTACATTCGTTGATATTCTGAACATACGATATCAGCAGGTTGTCATTAGCAAACGGCAGAGTTTGTCATAGACAATGGTTACGATAGCGACACTACATATGGAAGAATTGGAACGGCTACATTGTTGGTGAGTTCTTTTAAATTGTTTCTTGCTTGGCCTGTGACCCTCAGCAGCCGTGTACGACTCGGTGGCGTAGCATAGTGCGGACGGTAGGGGGAAAATGTCACAATAGACAACAATAACAACAATAATAATAATAATAATAATAATAATAATAATAATAATAATAATAATCATCATCATCATCATCATCATCTCTTATACAAATTTGAACCATTTAATTTCATATTTTGTGAAACCAACGATTCGGACGGATTGAAATGATCACGGAATCTTTCATTATAGTACTTATTCTGTGACTTCTTTAAATCAATGTATAATAATGACATCTTGCTCATTGTAGTGACTGGCAACACCGTCTGTACTGACTTATAGGGATTACCCTATTTTATTTTGTGCTTGCATTGTTTAGGGCTAATATTCACGAAAATGACTTCTCGTATAGACAATAGTGTCCAATATCTTATAATAACACCTGCAAATTAGATTACAGTACGGATAAGTCTCTCCAGGGAAATCCGTGTGTGACACTTTGACAATTCAAAGAATGTTTCATTGATGAATGGTCAGTCAAATTCACATAAACTTTATATATATATATATATATATATATATATATATATATATATATATATATATATATATATACATACTAGCTTATGTACCCGGCGTTGCTCGGGTTTATAGTAAGCTATTAGACAGAGAGAGGAATACATTTTTTTCATACCATGCGGTGGGGTCTACGCGTATCTCTTCCATTGTATCCCTTCTCCGCCCTGCTCCTCCCTGCCATGCTCTGCCCGGCCACGCTTCGATAGCCCTGTCTTCTTTTCACCCCCATTTTTAAATTTCCGGTCTCTCTCGCTCACTTTTTCAAAAAAAAATTATATTTTTCATGCTTCTAACTTTCTTCATTTTATAACTAAAAACAATAAACAATTCTAAACTACAAAATAAAACATTTGTAGACTCACGTACATTTTGTGTTTTTTGTGGAGTTTCATATATTACTTCCAATATTGTCAATAAATTATCACATTGTGAAACTTATTTTTTATATTTTTTCTTCTCTTGTATTCATGAACAAAGATTTGAAATTGATATGTCAAATCGTGACCTGTAAGGGACTTACCGTTTTAAGCGGAGTTTAACATACCAGAGTTAATTATATACCACTGCACTGCTCTCTTGCTCATATTTTGAAAAAGTTCAGTAGGGTTAACTGAAAATTAACTGCAAAGTACAGAACTGGCATGTGAAAAAATGTAATTGCAAAAAATATACAGAATCAGTGAAAGAGATTATGACGAATGTTCTATGTAAAAATACACGTTTTATTTTACAAAAAAAAAATTATTTAACGACAGACGATATGTTTTTAATTAAACCAAAGCTTCAGGGTACACCACATTGACAGTTTCATTATTTCTAGGAAGAAGCAAGAATATATTATCTTCTGACCCTACACGGGAGAGTGCTACGTACAGCTGTCCATGAGAGAACACGCTCTCTCTAAGGTCGACACCAACAAACTTGAAGGATTGCCCCTGTGCTTTATTTATGGTAATAGCAAAGCATGGTTTAATGGGAAACTGCAGTCTTTTAAATTTAAAAGGTAAATCAGAAGGAATCATTGGAATCCTGGGTATTAAGGCATTTTCACCAGATGCTGGACCAGTAAGAATTCTAGTGTGTAAAATATTATTTGAAAACTTAATAATTTGCAGTCGTGTTCCATTACAAAGTTTTGGAGCATTGAGGTTACGAAGCAATATGATGGGTGTACCAATTTTCAAGTATAATGAATGACGAGGAAGACCTGCTGGGTTAAGAGAATTTAAAAATTCTACTGGATAATGAACACTCTCGTCATCATTTAGAACTGTGTCAATTGATCGATATTCTCTGGTTTCTGCTTGGAAGCGTTGTAGAATTTGATGATTAATTTCATCAACCACATAATTTTTTGGTGACAGTATAACTCTTTCACAAAACCATGAATGAGTTTTATATAACATTCTTTCCACATTCTCATATATCTCCTGTATTAAGTCATCAATAGTGTGAACCACATGACCATACCGATGATCCAGTAATATATATCGATCAATGGTAGTGGTAAGTGAACCGCTACCAACTGAGAGAAGCAATGATGCAAATTGCGCAGAATTTGAGTCACCAGTTAGCATAGCCCTCATGTTGAGAGTCATTATTTTAACATTCTGCCAAATAGGTGATGTCTTTCAGCATGCTTTGATTGTATCAGCTCTAGTGCCTTTAGGAATTACAGGTAAGGTTTGCCGGAAGTCACCAGAAAATACAACAGTAACTCCTCCCATTAATTTGGAAGATGATCGTACATCCCATAACATTCGGTCAACAGCTTCTATGTGACCTCTGTTGCTCATGGTACACTCATCCCAGATAATCAATACTGAATCACGAAACTTCTTTGCAATAGAACTATTCTTACTAACGTTGCATGTTGGTTGTTCTATAAAACTTGTGTTCAAAGGCAACTTGAATGTAGAATGTGCCGTTCTCCCACCTTTTAATAATGTTGCTGCTATTCCAGAAGAGGCGACAGCAATGACAGTTTTTCCCTCTGATCTACATTTATCAATAAGTAAATTGATTACAAAAGTTTTGCCGGTGCCTCCCGGAGCATCAATGAAGAACAGAATACCTTTGTGATTTTGAACACTGTCAATAACTGCATTGAAGACTGTTCTTTGATCAGGAACTAATTTAGGCAAATTTTCTTTCAGGTACCGACGCACATCACAAATATTATATGTATCTCTTGTGTTGTCATTACGTTGCCTACTTGGCTCAAGAAAACCAAAATCTCGAAGACGCTTATCACTGAAAGATATAATAATGTCTTCTATAATAATTAATCCTGCATTGAATACATCCTCTGAGAATGGTAAGTCTTGGTTGTCTTCAAGGGAACGCATTTGAAAAAGAATATCATCACACATGACTTCCTTGAATTCACACCACAAACTACCTGGATCAGATGGCTGACAGAATACCAACAGTATCGCAAATAGTTCACGAATATGTGATGGTGACTGTGCAAGAGCAGCATCACTCAGCGTGTGTCTCCAATGCTCATCATTTTCTATGAGGCCCAGTTTCTTACACGCTATCTGGTAAGACGGCTGTACGATACTGTTCACTGTTTTTAGCATCGCAAAAGAAGTTGGACCACGAATGTGATGTAGAAGGAGACGAATGTAATAACATTCTGTGAAGTTGGGATGCACAGTGTAAACTCTTCCAAGAGCAGCATCTTTTCTTACATCCGAATGCCCTGCAACCAGTTGACCACGTTTCCTTCTCAGCCAATTTTTGTTTCTCCAGACATAATACGCAGGCACTTCACAGTAAAGCAAAGTTTTTGCAAAATCATCATCTTGGCACAATTTGAAAAAGCCAGTTAATGTTGTCTGAGGAGGATGTTCTATAACTTGCTGAATGTTATGCTGATTGAAATACACTCTTTGACCATTTTCTAAGTGTACTGCCAAATGAATTACAGCTGGGTATCTTTCATGAATTGGTAACTCAAATATTCTCCAGAAGGCTTCCGATGTGCTCAAGTAGCGACCATTTATATACTTTTCAATTTCATTACAATCACTTTGTACAGCAAAAGTTGCTTGATCATTGCCTTTGTTAACATACTTAGTAATGTACTTAATTGCTTTCACAGAATGACAGTATTCTACATTAAGGTGAGCTGAAAAGCACCTGCTTAAGACTGGTGAATGAGGAACAACCCAACGATTATCCACTTGCATATCAGAATGTTTACCCAAAGCTGCAATGTGACCACCATCTTCAGGCGAACGTCTCCTATAAAGTGGATATCCATCATTGTCTGACTGTGTATGAACGATGAAAGAGCGTGGGAATCTTTTACTGCATTTACCATTGACCATACATGGCGATCGTGAATTGTATTCTCCACATGGTCCATGAATCATGTGTTTCGAAACAATGTCGAAAAGGAGAGGATCTTCTTCTTTATTCGGTATCTCAGCACTAATAATTAAGTCAATTTCATCTGCTTGTATTTTTCTTTGAAGCCAAATGAGGATATGAGCATGCGGCAACCCTCGTTTTTGCCATTCTATTGTTGACATATGGCATACAGTTTGGCCAAAAATGTGGTTTTTGATGATCAAATTCATCAACTTTTGGTATTTCAGATAAAATACACGTGAAATAATATCATGCCTGTCATGAGAATTCTGTCCCACATACAATTCGTGTCTGATTTCTGGCCATTCGGGCTTGCATGTCATTGTAAGAAAAAGATCAGGGCGACCGTGGTGTCTCACATACGTCATGGCATCCTGGGTTTTCTCATGGAGATACCTCGGTGAACCAGTGAAAGTAGATGGTAAAATGACCTGCTGTCCAATATTTTGTAGATTTACATTGGCATCATTATTAATTGCATCTCGAAGGTGAATGTAGTTCTCTGCCCTTAATGTTTTTTGATTTTGCTTGATATAACTAAGTCTTTCTGTAATCATTTTAGCACCCATGTCAACAACAAACTGATTCAATAATTGCTGAAACATTAGCAGGTAATTAACTGTATCCTCCCTCACCATAAACCTATATGAATAGTATTGCATGCATGATATTTTCTTGGAAAAGTTTTGGTTTCTTCTTCCTGGAATTACTTGTGGAATATTAATACAATATCCATCTTCTCCGTTAACAAATATGAGAGGATACTGAAGAGGATCGTAAGCACGATGTAACTCGGAAACACGCTGTAACCTTCCATTTCTACTGTGTAATACAATATCTCTGGGCCCGTTATCTTCATCCACCAATAATATAGCCACTTCATTTGTTGTTGGTTGGTTGAAACAGCCTCTGTGATAATTGACAGGGATAATGTCAGCACGAATGAGGATTTTGTAATCCAGAATATTTGGAGGTGCTTGTTCTATGGCAGCCTTGAAACTTTTAATATATTGATTATGCGTGTGCAACATTAATTGCATCATTTGTATAATTTCAGTGTTTAAATTTGGTACAATGTTTTGACGTAAAGACGTTTGGTCTGCTTCAGACAGGAAATACACCTGCAGAAACCCAGGGTTCGTTGTTGGAAGTAAACTACCAATCCGATGATAAATTTGTCCCTGAATTTTAAATGTAGGCATGTAAAATCCTTCCTTATGTTCTGTACAACCAAAAGATGTCATCTGAAAAAGACAATTGTATTGTCTCAAATGACGCATGAAATGTTTTGATAAAGGATGTTCACCAAGTAGCAGGCTTTTCAAAATTTCAGGAGGCTCCGCTAAGGGTTTTAACTTCACTTTCCCATGAGCACAACACATGCTATTATGTTCCAATGCCCATTTTTTTGCCCCACAAAACGCACAAACATTTTCCATATGACCAATCTGAATATGAGAGCTATGTAAATAATCAAATTGGGGGTTATAATGAAAAGCTGCATTGCTACCTAGAGTATTGAAATTTACTTCCCTCCTTGAAGTATTGCTGTGTTCTTCAGCACGTCTCTCTTGACTCTGGGTAACCGATTCCGAATTTTTATACCGTTTCGCACTTTTAGTTTGTTTAGACAACTGCGACTTTCGTTTCGCCATTGTTTACAACTATTTAGCATTCACAAATTTCTGTAAAAGAGGTAGTTTAGAAAATATATGATATCTATATATTTGACATTGTGCATTGCTGTATATTCTATACTGCATATTATTGTACTTCTTACACTCTCAACCTAACGCAATTTTTAAACAGTTTCAAACTCACAATGTTTTCAGGTCACTGTTTGTATGTAACACGCACTAAAGACAATACATGACAAAACTTACCAATTTATTTACGGGTCTCTCTCAAACGATATACCAACCTTCACAACGAACGTTCATACACGGACATGTGTACAGTCACAGCCAAATGAATTTCGTAAGAATTCTGGAAATTGATGAAATCAGTAGTAGATCTCACATGTCATCCTCTGGTGGCGCACAGCTAAACTATTGACATTGATGCATTCTTGAGTCTGTGATGTAAATATATGCCAAAAATGTTGAGAAAAGTAATAATTTTGTAAATATATTACGGTTTAAGGTTGTAAATCATAGCCTATAGTACTCCAGGCCTTTAAAGGATGCTAACATAAAAGTTTCATCGGCATTGGTTCAGTAGATTCAGAGATTACCGCGCTGGAAGACAACGCACTTCTGTCTTTATATATTAGTATAATATAATATATAATAATATATAATATAATATAAATATAAATAAACAAGGGGGCGAGGAAATTTTCATCCGATCCGGGCGGCTGACACCCACGTTACGACCCTACAACGACTGATAGAGTGGTTGTTTTTAATTGAGCAGGTTTACTAGATAATTTTTATCGTGGTTGTTTCATTTCAGAAACGCATTACATTATAAGAAAAGGCTAATCGTTTAGAGGGTAAAACCGGGAGCGGTAGCTCAGTGCATCGACTGATGTCACTGCAGCGCCTCTGACCGGGAGGTCTTCGGCGCGGCGGCAGGATTTTCGACACTAGCTTTTCAGCTAGGTTGAATTCAGTCGCTGTCGGGAGGAGAATTCTAGCGGCCGGCTACTCTGATCTGTAGTTTTCCGTGGTTTCTCCGATCAGCACCAGGCGAATGCCGGAGCAGTACCCTAACAAACGGGCCACAGACCGCGCGCGATCTGTCCTTCCTCTTCCTTGTCCTATCCTCTCCCCTTACACTAACATGCACTACACTACCCCATATTCCGGGAGACCGGTCGGGAGCTTAGAGCTTGTCCCGGCTGGGGCGGTGCCCCGCTGGTGGGAGAGTTCTGGTTAGGGGGAAACCCTGCTAGCCGACAGTAGGTCAGCGCCGGATCACGCCATCCAGGGGGGGGGAGATCACCGCCATCTCCCGAGAAAAAAACAGGCACTACACTTACGGGACTAATGATCAAAGCAGTTGATGCGCCCGGAAACACGAAAAAAATCAATCAATCAATTTAGAGGGTAAACAATTTCTATGGGCAGTTTCCTTTTCAAACGTCTTCGATGAGGATTCGGTTTACAGAGTTAGCAGTGGTAGCTGATGGGATACGAGAAATTTTGTTGTGGAATTTTGCGGGTAGAAGGGAGAAATATACAGTGATGGGGTTGATACCGAGTTCTTGATGGAGTTGAGAGTTTGGGATAAACCAGGGTGCTTTTGTGACTAAGTATTCTTTAGTATTTATTTTGGAACGTTTGGATTGTGTGAATATTGGTTTTGGATGCTGCGACCCAGACCGGAGATGCATAACAATATTTTTCGCAATGGTGTTGTTTTCACCATGATTGGTCGTATCTTTGGTAGAGATGAATGGATGTGTATAATTGAAGTGGGAATGATTTCTTAAATAGGGATGTAACTGATGTGTTCTTCTTGTGGTTAGTGCAATTTTGTGCATATTTGCTCTCCATATGAGTTGTCTGCCTAATAATACTCTAGGTATTTGGCTGTGGAGTTCGCGGGAATCCATACGCTCTCTCGGACCGAAGGGTCGCGGGTTCGAGTCCTGCCTCGGACATGGTTGTATTTGTTTTAATCCTTTCACCCCTTATCATCGCCATTTCATCTTCATAGTTGCCATAACGTTAACTCCAATAGTGGTCGCTAATGACCTAGATGTTGATGCGAACTTAAATAACCAATAAAAAATCCATACACTCGTTATGGTGAGTTGCATTAGGTTACGATGAGTGGCGATTTCAGGTAATATGTTCGTCCCAGTCGCTAGTCAAACACTCGACCATATATTATATCTACAGATTTACAATAGCCACTTGTAAACGTAAATGGAGACCTTAAATTATTATTTTAAAACTTTAAAAGAGAAGTATTGAATAGTTGCTCTAGAAAAACAATGCTTACTAATAAATTTTGTCTCTCGCATGAGTTTTCATTTTGATAAGTTGGCAATACCTATTAGCGGTTAGGTTGACTTCGGTGCCCGTACTTTTCTTTCTTTCTGCATTGAATATTAGTCAACATTGTTTGCAATGAAAATGTATTATCGTCAAATAGTATGTGGTTGTGTGTGGTACAGACTTTTAAGTAAGGTTGGTTTCAACTCGTGCCTCAAGGGAAATAGTGGTGACAATTTTCATTTGTGTAGCATTATACTCCTAGACCGAAATGTAATACTTCCGGTTGCTATGAATTTCGCAGCAGTTTTTTTTATATCAATTACTGCTGAGAATACCCGGAGAAGTATGTTACATCTAATACCGCCTGATTCCTAAAAAATCTTTACTATTTATTGTATAAGAGAAAAACTGTAGAACTTCTTCAGTAACTTACAAAATTGTAAGCTTGGCTGGTAAGGGTCAAATTGATTCTTACCGTCTTGAGGAACAGAGATTTTGCTTTCATTTAAAGTAGTTTTTGGGTGCACTTCACCAGTGGCGTAACGTTCGTGCCCGCTATGTAGGCGGGTAAAAGAGTTTTTTTTAGGGTATGTTTTTACTTTCTCGTATACGTACGTATATACGGAGTAATATACGTAGTATAGAGAAAGTTATGTAATGCTGCGCGAAAAACGGCCGATTTTCGGCGGAAAAAAATCATTGACTGACTCTGGTGGCGAAAAAGTGCATAAAACCAGTTGCTACATTAAGTGAAAAAAATCCTCAAATACGTGGTGTAGCCAGAATCCCTGTTTTGTTGGTCATTGCCGAGAAACCAATTGGAAGCAAAACGTCCGTCCGTCCGTCCGTCCGTGAACACTACTAGCGCCTAAACCACAAGTACGATCTTTTCCAAATTGAAGAACACTATGACGATTTGGCTCTAGTTGAAGCTATGAAATTTTGAAAAACATTCTATAAATTTTGGGGGTACTATACATGACGTCCTCTGGGCATTTTCAAAATTTTCTCACAAACGGCTCCAATTTTTTTCTTTTAAAATTTCTTGTGAGATAAGAGGAAAATACACTTATAAAGGTTGCATAGGGCAGAATTTCACCCTTAACTCTAAATTTTCAAAAATTGCAAAAGTTTGAATTTTTCCGGCGTCTTCCTACAACTACAAAATTGAAGACATGGATGAAAATTTCGCTGCCCTCTAGTTTAGGTATTTCAATTTAAAAGACTAAAATATACAAGCTTGAACAACGTAGCAGATAGTCAAATATACAATTACATAAATAAAAAATGTAAAAAATATTAATACATAGTCAAAAAATCTACGTAACCTAAATGAAACTAATTATAGATAAGAAATTTCATTTGAAAGAAAATTATCAATCATCAGTTTTGTAGTTGTAGGAAGAAGCCGAAAAAATTCAAACTTTTGCAGTTGTCGAAAATTCAGTTACGGTGAAAATCGGACCTATGGAACTTTCATAAGTATGTTTTACTTTATTCTTACAAAAAATTAAAGAAAAAAGTTGGAGCTGTTTTTGAGAAAATTTTGAAAATGTCCTAGTGGCGTCATGTAAAGTACCCCCAAAATTTAAAGAATGTTTTTCAAAATTTCAAAGCTTCAACTAGATCCAAATGTACAGCGGTTTCTTCAATCTGAAAAAATTCCTACGAATGATTTAGGCACGGACGGATTCACGGACGGACGGACGTTTTGAAAAACACTTTTTCAGTATCAGGGGACCCCAAAACGTATATTTCTTTGAAATATCGAAATCGATTTTCTGCATTACATAACTTCCCCTATACTACGTATATTACTCCATTTATACGTACGTTCACGAGAAAGTAAAAATCTTCCATCTAATAATGTAATTGCTTCTCCAGAAAAAAATGTCGCCACTGCCACTGCCTCTAACACTTGGTGTAGCCAGAATCTGTTTTGTGGGTCGTTGATATCGAAAAACTGAATGACGGCAAAGCGTGTCTTTCTGTCCGTCTGTGGACAACGCTATCGGTTAAACCGTTCAGCCGATTTTTTCCAAAATTGTTCTTTCCCAATTGATCTAGCTGATTTCGCGGCCCCATGGTATTTGAAACGGATATTTTAATTTTGGGAATTTTTTACATGAAGCCTATGGGACATTTTTCAAATTTTCAAAAATGTCTACAACGTTTTTTATTAAATTTTGTTATTGGATAGTGTGAAGGACGTTTGAGAGAATGGCGCAATTTTTTCGGCGTCTTCGTACAACTACGATATGGAAGATAAAATGTTTTCTTAATGAAATGTGTTAATCAAAAACAGTTCTTTAAAATAGGTCGTTCACTATTTCGAAAATATGGGTATTTTTTGCGTAATTTTAGACGAAACATAGGCTCTTTTCAAACCATTTTGAACAATTTTCTCAGAAGCGGCTCAAATTTTGTCTTTCATTTTTATCCTCGTATGTAGCAATGAACGGTAAAGATAGTGGTGATGGTCCTATTTTCGGCGCACTCTGCATTTCCGAAAATTAAAAAAAAAAAAATAAGAAATTGGAATTGTAAATTCGAATTTCGCGCGCTTTGTTACTGGCGTTACCAGTTCGGAAATAGCAACATAGAGCTTTCAAAATTCTTCGAATTCATCCCATTGTTGTAGGTCATGATGATTCTATGATGTATAAAATATTTCAATGAAATGAAATATATTGAAGGAAGGTAATAAATTTTAACTTAGAACAAACAAACACACTTCTATACTTTAAGAAGTTTTAATCGCTGATTAAGTTATTAAAAAATTGAAAGCTCACTTCAAATACAATCAACCGAGGTTTGTGTGAAATTATTCTGCTTTTCTGTTTTATGTTCCGTAAATACTGTAACATTAAAATTTATTCATGTTCGTTTCATTTCTAAAAGTAAGAAATTACTACTCTTCTGGACAATGGAAATAAATGCAGATAAGCACGAGAGACAATTCGTTTGAATTAGACTTTTCTAAGTTATGAGTTTTTAGTTTGGCAGAAATTACAATATTTTAATATTATGTAACTATTTTTAACCGTGCAAGAATGTATGTGCTGTTGTAGCACCTGTAGTTCATTAAAAGCAACTTGATGGGTATCTCTTTCTAAACAGGAAGTAAAACTGATTTTTCCCCTTTCCGAAACAAAAATCAGGATTGAATAATGGAGTGATTTGTGTTGTAAGGGCTAATGAAGGTTAATCTGGCTCTGATTAGTGCACAGTAATAAAGATAGTACAAGCAGATATTCATAATTTCCTAATCATAATCATGATTATAGTATTTTAATAACTCATTGAATGCATACAAAATGTCTTATAAACTAGTGTTTCTAAATTATGACAAGAATATAAAACAAATAATATTTCTCAAATTACAGTGAAGTACTCGATATTATCTACATTCTTACAATGCACCATCTTAATTCATAATTGCCAGTCATACACATTATTAATATAGAATTAATTCAGTGTTCTGAAAACAGTAGAATTCATAAGGAAGTCCTGAGGCTGTCATGCAATGCACTTTATCATTACTAAAGAGTTCAAGAAAACTGACCAGCAGTTTGCTTAAACATGGTTGTGCAACAAAAAATATCATATTTGAATGCACCAGGCATTCTCTTCTGGAATGTAATGAAAAGTAAAAGTTCTGAACACAACTGCAGAATTTTGACATTCAAATAAATCAGAATGTTTAGAAGTAACTTCTTTGTATTGATTAATAAATTGAAATTAAAACGCAGTAGAACAGAATTATGAAGATGCCATACAACAGGCAGAAATCTGAAAAGCAGTGAAGACATTTCACTTGCTAAAAATCCAAAAACTTTATGGAAAAAGTTAAGTTCAAACTTTTATTTCATTTGTAATCTTTATGAAACAATGTCCAAGAATGTTGTACTCTAAAAATGAAGCCACAAACCATCCAAATGTACTCATATGCTTCCAAATGAATTGAAGACAGATATGGAACAACTTTCCCTCTAAGTCTACAAACACACAAAAAATACAGTTTATAAAAATTATATACATTGTATTTTCTTTGGTATGTGCTTGTTATCAGCTAGAATAAGTTATACATTTCTTAAATTAATGTTAACATTAATGTAAAGAATAAATTCAAATTAATTGCATTTCTTGAATTGATATCATTTGGAAATATTCTTTTTCTCCCATTTTTTATTGTTAGAGAACCTTTTCAACTGCATTAATGTCATCAATATAAAAACGCCTCTTTTAACAAACAAACATGTTAAAATAACTCCATGTTTCAGTTAATTCTGGGATCTTTGCAAATCTCAACTAAGAATATCACTCTTTAGTCTCTTGTATTTAGCAAGAGTGAGATGTTGCTAAATAAACTATGATTTATTTTGAAAAATTTGGGAAATTTTAGCCAAGAAAAAAGTTTAAAGAATGACTTTTCACTATTAAAAATAACATTTTTAACAAAATATTTTAAGAATTTAATTTTTTCTTATTGGAGAGTCTCGGAACAAAACCCTTTGAAGAATCAAGCACATCCCTGAAAATCCTCAATATAAAGGTTACACTTTTGATTAGAAAATTAGCACAAAAGTCATTAATTTCTGTTCCATATCTGCTCCATCTTTCACAAAAAGTGATGATACAGTGACTTTTCTTTGATATTATTACAGTCATGTTAACATTTTTAAACACTTTCTTTAATTACTTGTGCCTGTGTCTGGACTAGACGTAATATTTCTAGAGTGCTACTGCACATTCTTTGGGTTCATTAAACACATTTTACAATATTAATTATAACTTTTTCAGATCAGTTTAATAATACTGATGATAATAATACCAATAAATACATTAAAAAATTAATATATTTCCTTCCAAAACAAGAATTATTCTAATTATACATGCATTTATAGAATTGTACTACAAAAATATCAAAAACTATTTTGGCACAGTAGTTCTGACTTTTTTAATCTTCACTTCAAAAGGAACACATGTTTCAAAACAAAATAATATTTGTGTAGTGATTCATGTTTCGCAAAATATGCTAATGAAAAAATCTCAAGGTAACTATGCAACAGGATTAAAAAAAAAAAAAAAAAAAAAAAAATAAGAGGCAGATCGAAAATAAATATCATAAATTTGCATGTTGCAAATATTTTTCAAGAGAGGAATGGAAAAGATGTAAGACAGTACTGGGTCTGGCATTCTATATCACATATTGTTGGGTAACGAGTTCACCTTCTTTGCCTTGTGAACAAATGTATCATCAGGAATTTAAAATAATAATAGAAAAAGAAAAGGTTTCAATCCTTTCTTAAACTTGGATTTATATACATCAGATGTAAGCATTCTACAGACTGATTAAAATTGTTGTGTAACTATTTCCAAAAGATACTAATGATTTCTATAAAAAGGTTTAGAAAAGCATAGTAGATTCCAAATTCTTCAATTGATTGTGGAGAAGTGCTATTTCTCATTTTGATCACAGAAATAGCTAAGAAACAGTAGTATACAAATTTCTGGAGGGCTTTATTTTTCCTGCTTTTATTAAATGTAATTAATTGGCTCGTGAAGGCAAAGTGAAAATGTAATGGATTTTGATATGTTGCTGGTCCTGAGTGACTAAAACACCTTTGGAAGATGTACATTAAAACATTGATTTTTACTAGAATTTCAATTATAAAAATAAGTTTATAGACTATTTCACCGGGTTCTCTATCTATGAACTACAATTGACAATCCCAAGAGCAGAAAAAATTACCTGAATCTTGCAATTCACAAAAATATTTTTAATAATGTACTTTTTTAAAAGAGAATTGGGACAAAAGACTTTTCTACATCTCAGTTTTTCATATGGAATATTACTGTTGTACCTACATTTAAGATTTGTCAGAAAATTAATATTCAGTTCAAGTAATAGTATTTCTGTAAGTGTATTCTAATTTGTACAATAAAGGATCTAAAAAATTAATCAGCTCATTACTGTTCACAATTAGGAGAACACTAAACTTTTTGTAGAATTACATGTGATTTAGCAAAATGTGATTTTGTAGAATTACAAATCTTTTGCAACTATCAGTTGCAGATTAAAGGCACACATGTAACTATCAAAAACGACAATAATAATAATAATAATAATAATAATAATAATAATAATAATAATAATAATAATAATAATAATAAATACTAAAATTATTTCATAGAGATTTCTACATCAATAAATAAGCAAAATAGCACTTGACAGGTGAATTTTTTGGAATAATTTAAAATGTTACTTGCACATTAATTTGAAGTTTTCAAAATTTCACAAAATAATTGTATTTCATATAATATAAAAAAATTGAAAATTAAACTGAATCTACTAACATCATGATTTTTAACAATATCAATATGAAATTTGAATATATCAAGAGCAAAATAATTTATCAGTCTCTTTTCCTTACTTTACTATTCAGTCTCTGCAGTTGATGTTAACAAAAACTTGAGAGAATTAAAGAGGGATCAAACATAAATAATGGTAGTATAGAGTGAGAGTATTATTGAAATATTGGGGATAAGGAAAGGAAATATTCCACTTCTCAAATTGTGTCAATTTTATCATAATTGTCATGTACTGTAGGATGAGAAATGTGTTAACACATGTTAAAAATTCTCGAGAAAAATTATGTGAATGCTACCTCTGAATAGTTACTGCCACCTCATACTTGTGTTTATTATTAAAGAAGGAAGGTTCACCCAAGAGGGCATTTATTGCTGTTTAGACTCTTCTGTATTATCTATTTGATTTCTCATTTTTTGAACACTTTTCAAAATGGTATCAATCACACTTTTGATTATATAGTTCATCATACTTGTGTTCAGAAGTTATGTTTTATTTTTAGCGTTAATGGTAATTGTAAGATGCATGAAATATATATGAAACTGCTATATCATATTTGTTTCATGATCCTCTGTGCCAAAATTTCATAACTTTGATACTATTCTTAAATTGTTAATTGTGGAGAGATTTCATAAATATGAAGAATTTTCTGGTCTAGAATTAGACCAAAATTTAGCAATGTACTTAGCAAATCATGCATTCTTTATTAATAATGGCCACACATCTAGATTTGATTAAATGAAATAGAGTTCCATCTGGTGAACAGTGGATAATTCAGTCCAAATAAAGTTATCATCTACAATTTCCAAACAGAATGTGGAATCATTCTGCTGTTAAATTCATTTGAAGTCTTAGATTTTAAAATTTAAGACAAAGTAGTTATCAAAATAAATCTTTTGGATCATAAATCTAATTCTTCTAAATCAACATAATCATTATGAAGTGCTTACAATTAAACAAAATTGGTAATATTGAATCAGTTTTCTGAATATTATCTGAAAAATTAAATTCTGTCACTGAAATATATATTTATGTATTTTACTATTTGTAGATAAAGTATGTGTAGATGTGTTTAAAGTTAATCTCTAACAAAGTATCTACATTTTTTTCTAAATACATAAGAAGAAAGGACAAGTCAATTTTTTAGAAATGTGTTACTTTACAGTCTTAGTAATATTGTAATTACAATATTCTAGTATTGTAAAGCTCTGTAATTAATATGTAAAATCTAGAAGAGATGAAGTATGTATGAAATCTTCCAACCAAAAGTAGTATTTGAATTTTTTGCAATTTATTGCAAAATTGGTATGAATATTCCTTCTTTATATAATTTAGTTATGTGCTACTTTTGTAAAACTACTGTTTTCCCTCAAATACAAAAATGAGAAGGACTTATAAATAAATATTATCTGTTGCAAGATACCATTGGTTTGATATTAATGCTTTCAAGAGATAGTCAAAGATTAAGATAAAAAAAAACTCAAAACTGTGCCATCCTTCATTCACAGTTGTTACAAAAATCTACTACAAAGCAAGAAAGGCAACACTTGTGAAGATCTGGCTGAATCCATTAAATATGAAAGCAGTATGTGAGGATGCAATGAAAATTTTAAACTGATAGAAAAAAAATATTGTTTTGATTGCAACTTAATTTATATGAATAAATATGAAAGAAATAGAAAATAATGTTTTAACAAAAACAAGCACAGTAATGGTCACCTCAGTGTAAATGTGAAATCCTGTGTTATATTTAAAATATATAGGAACAAGAAATAGGCATTATGTTTCATATGCTACCTCCATGGGTGACAGTTTTCTCACTTTGTAGTAGTGTTAATAAAGTTAATTTGTATAGTAATAGGCTTATAATTTGGAAGGAAAGAAAAGAAAATATTTAAAAAACCCTTCAAAAAATATTTAACCTTTCAAAATAGTTTTAAAAGAATTTTTAAAGAAATCAATCACATTTGAAATAGATTTCTCATTTCTGAAACATAGTGAAACATTAAAAAGCCCAAACTCAAAGCACAAAGTAATCAGCTTAGACATATGGTTTCCATGATAACATCAACACCTTAATCTAATTCAAGACTAGCAGATTTAATTTGCATATACTATAACAACTGTGCAGATTCTTTTTTAAGAAAATAATAGCTTTGATACAAATGTATTAATAGTTTGTGAAACAAATGTGTGTGATAATAATATTTACATTTCAGATATGGTATTTTATATTTCTTATCATGAAAATATATATATATATTCTTATCACATATGAATATGAATTATATATATCAGTTGTTGATAATAGATTTTATTTCCAATATAAAAATATTATTTCACAGCAAAATACTAATATTTTTCAATTCAAATTCAGAAGTTATGATAACTAGCATATCAATTTACTGCAGTAGTTAACATGAATAAACATTTCTTCTATATTAGTATTTTTCACATTGGCTCTTAGGATTTTCCTTAGTTTTGGAGGAAGATGCACTTGAAGGAAAATTAAATTTTGAAATATTTTAAAAACCCTACTATTTCAAACAATGTTGTTTGCCACCAGAAGTAGGTGTTTAAATAGTTGTATTAATGATAAGACTTAAGAACACTTTGAGTTTCCTTTCTTTAAGACAAGAAAGTTTGACTAGAAACAATTTGGAACTATGTTTTGTAGTTCATTGACTACAGAAACAACATTACAATATGTATTCATTTTACTAGTACAATGTTTGCCACAGAACTTCATTGCAAGCAAAATATTCCTTTCAAGCTGAAAGAAAATAAGACACAACTTGTGATTTATTCAAATGTTGCACTTTACGTTTTGTGTTTCTTAAGTCGTTTGGGTTTTTAACCATATAAAAACAAACATGTAAATCAAATTTTCCAGCACTTTCATGTGCCAAATATTGTAGTAACACTAGTAGTACACATTGAAGTATACATTTCCAATTGGTTAAGTATTTGTACTTGCCTGAAACATGTAGAAAATCTCTCGAAGGAAATTACAAGTTTTTTCAGAGCAGGTTTCTTATTACGCGTCATTTTTTTCTGAAAAATGCTCTTAGGCAAATCACTTTTATTGTTAATAAAAAAGGCAATATTAAAAATATAATAAATACTCCAGTCCATGGGAAATATCTTCTCATAAACATCTTTTGACAATGATGTCCTTTTTGTTGTTATTAATAGAAGTCTAAAATTTATAAATGCACAGGCAAATTTAGCTCACCTGTTTAAAATATGTACAGTTTTCCTTGCATTCCACACATGACACTCACACAACCCACAGACCTACATTCACACTCATCACAGACCCCTTTGCTGTGGGTTTACAAGCACTATTGTGATACTGGAGGAGGAAGTGGGGCATTTTCCTCAAAAATCATCACAAATTTACTATATTCTAAACTACGTCGCTTTTTCTTGTTCTGAAATAAATGGAGATCCTTCATCAGTGTCAGAGCAAATTTGAGTTTTACAAAAAAAGTGTCTTAACATATTTCACATTATATACACTCAAAAATGTATAAATGAAGAAATAGTTCACAATGCTTGCTCTACAAGATGAAGATTCAAGAAAAATCTTTTCCTGATTAATAATCCACTAATAAATAATTCACCTGAGTACCACCGTGGACTTCTTCTCCACCACTTGCACTGCTCCCACTGCTACTTGATGTAATTCCTTCTTCAAGCTTCAATTTTGTGGACAGACCTTCCAACTCCATGTCCAGGTACAGTTGACTTAATTGATCATTCACCAATACAGGCTGGAGGGAATACAGTAGTGACAAATAATTACAATGCCTTCACTCTGATTTCACAAAGAAGAATGATGATTTGTGCTAAAGCTTTTGGTAGCTGTTTAAAGTTAATAAAGCATTTAACAGTACTTAAAAAAAATAAATGAAAGAAAAAGAAAACTTATTTGCAGTCCATGTAACACAAAATGTCTTTTCTTATCAATTTTGATACATATGATTTAATTTTTCTAATATAAGGTGAAATAAAAAATATGGTAAATGAATTTTTATAGCAGCAACTGCTGATGGATCAGTTACATCTAATGTGTTATCATTATCTTATATGTTATTCCGATATCCTGAACCGTTGAGATGGGCAGTGTGAAGTTTGAACGCTGTTCTGACTTGTCGGTCAGCTACTGGAGCTTCTAGAATGAAGTTGTGGTGACCCTTGTCTATCGTGCATCATGGATTTCAAACGATGAATTGACATTGTTTTGTTTTATGTTGCCAAAAAAGTGCCAAAGGAGCTCATGAAATACATTAGTAGTGATAATGTGGTAACTCTCAAGACTGTTAACTAGTGGAATGAGGGATTTAAAAGCAGAAATGAGTCAGTTGAAGATGAATGGTCAAGACCTCCTTCCACCTCAAAAACGGATGAAAACATGCAAAATGTGGCAAAACTTCATCGTTCAAGCAGGTGAATTTAAAACTGATAATTTACAAATTAGAGGAGTTAGTGCAACATTTTTTTACGAGACTTTTGATCGATGAACAGAAGGAAAATCATGTCTTATTTGCATGGAATTCTCATCTTCATGCAGGATCTGGACATCATGGCCAAAATTGTAACTAGAGATGAAAATTAGGTCCATAACCCTCATTAGGGCTATGACTCTGAAATGAAAATTCAGTTTTGAATGGAAGACCAGCTACTCCCCTCCCTAAGAACAGGTACATTAGTCAAAATCAAACATCAAGATCATGCTCATTTTTCTTTCCGATAGTGAGTGCTTAGTGCGATCAGAGTTTATTCTAAGGGAAACAACTGTAAACTCTGGATTTTACAAGGGGATATTGGAAGGTTTGCGAATGATGTGCTGAGAAACAGACCAGAAAAATGGGCCAATGGCTTCCTACTTCATCAAGACAACATGCCATGCCATGTGTCACTTTTGATTCGTGAGATTTTGGCTGGAAAAAGTGTTGCTGTCTATCCACAATGGCCTTACGCGCCAGATTTGGCACCATGTGACTTCTGGCTCTTCCCAAAAATAGTGTGCTAAAAGGAAAACGTTCTGACATCATTCCTAATATTGAGAGGGCCACAACACAGTAGCTGAAAGCCCTTTGAAAAGAAGCCTTCCAAAAATGCTTCCAGACAGGGATTCAATGTTGACCCAAGTGCATCACTAGCCCAGGAAGGAGATTAATTCAAATTCTATGTAAGGTACTTTGTAATAAAATTATTCACTATATTTTTTATTACACCTTGTATTCTGTGATGCTTAGTTTCTCCAACTCATATGTAATTTTAAAATCATTTCAATTTCAATACATAGCATCTCTGAAGACAAAAAGAGTTGTTCACAATGAATGTTCCCAAATTTAAAAATAAAACACATACACAATGAAGAGAAGGAAGATACTGGTTCTAGAAATTAATATGTACTGTCACTGTATAATATTTTGGAATAAAAAAAAAGTATTTTATTGTAATTTGATTGTGTATGTATATAATTTGTAGAAATGTTCTTATAAGTTTCATTCTCTAAGTTTCATACTCTAAAATTAAAAAATCTGGTTTTTTGTTTTTGTTTTTTTAATTCTCTCCATACAAAATTTACTAAAAACGTAAATTTGCATAACATACCTGTTGAATTTCCTTTAATGTTTGTAGGTCCCTTTCCAACACACTTTCTAAGTTCTTTTCATTAATTTGATATCTGAACACAAGATCAGGAGTCACATTCACTTGTTCGAGCCAGGGGGGATCCTGTACATACATGTTGGAATACAAATATCAGAGAAAGCTAAAAGTGTTCCTAAGATACAAAATTTCTTTTGAGTGTACTTGTGCAGTTATATATATTTAAACCCACGGAACATAGCATTTAAATTAAATGTTAAATGTGTCAGAAGTGCTCATTACGAAGTTCAATGTAATTATTACATTCGCCACTTTGGGCCAAATATCTTAAGCAAGCTTCAATGGACATGATACATCTTAAGCAAAATATGAATCTGTTGTGATTACATAGTAAAGTATAGAAAGAGATTTTGCAATTTTTTAAAACTTTTTTATGAAAAATACTTCTTGACAATGAAGTATACTTTTTGCCATGCCATGTGAATTATAAATAGTGAAGACGACAGCGTTATAATCTTCAAGAGGGTTATTTCTCGAAGTAATGTAAATTTGGGAGTATTCTATAAAAAGGAGCCTTGGTTTGTGGAAGTAAGGTTCCTCTCTCATTACAGATTGATGTGGTAATCCTGGATGGATCCAGTTCTCATTGAACAGCTGGCTGAGGAGACTCAGAACAGCTGTGGCTGGTTCGTGGCAAGGAACTTTGGAAGGTTGACTCATTAAAGACTTCTGTCACTCAGAAACTGTGGTATCATACTAAATAAATTAGTATGATACCACAGGCCATGGGCAGTTGATGGATAATAGTTAATATTTTTATTTTCTCTTATACAATTTCTATATCATACTGACCTTAAGAATTGGACGAGGTTTCTCTTGTGGTACTGCTTTTTTGTGTTCACTCTTTTCCCAGTTCATACCCTAAATTAAAGCAAAGGAAGTATCAGCTAGGGCTATTACACCCTCATTGAATAAGTGCTATGAGAAAATTAGTTCAATCCTTATGCAAGGTGGATTTAAAAGTTTCACCACATAAGAAAAAGTATAAATGAACTTGATATTATACTCTCACCTCTGGTTTACAAGGATATGGGAAATCCTTATCTCTTGGAGAGCTCTTCATACTCTCATCAGATTTATCAGTCCGAAGAAAAGAATAGAAAGAGGAGTAACTGCTCTCATCGCCAGTTGTATTTTCTATCTCTCTCAGAGGGCCGAAATCCAAATTCCCGTGCCCTTCTTTTGTTTTGTCTTCTTCAGGACTCGGAGATGAAGTCTGAGCTCCAGGAGAACATAAGGATTTGTCCTTCTTGGAGCATTCAGACATAGCCTAAAACCAGATGATTTTCCAGACAATAATGATGTAAGGATATGTTACAATTACTATTTAGAGTGCAATGAAATCACATTACCATTGAAAATGCAAAACCTTGTTTTTTGTCTTCAACAGAAAATTTGTATTTTGTGGAAGAAGTGTACACCCCTTGTAAGCTTGCATAGGAACATGTAGGAGAGGGACAAAAGCTTGTGGCAGAAGAAAATAAAATATTGCTAATGAGAATCTATCTAGAATATTAGTTTTGATCATAAAAGCTGAGAATTTCAGTTATGAAGCAGAGTTTTCAGTTTTAAGGTCTTGTATTCTCTATATACGAGCATTAGGAAACTGAAAAAACATTATAAGGATTACACACCCTTTTAATGGAAGCAGAAGCAATGCTTCCCATTGCAGAGCCGGGTTCCGCTTTGACCGACGTGGCTTGAGAGGCGGGCCTTTGAAATTTGGTCGTGGGGCCCACTCCATTTGGAGTGCCACTCTGGCAAATAAATAAGTTTGCATGTCAGTGGGAGAAGAAGGTTTATTATGAACAGAAATGGAAGCCACAGCTGTGGCATTTTGTCCCAAGATGTGTACTTTTATCTTACTTTCACAGAAGAATAAGAAAATATCGAGAGCTTGCTTAGATAACATACCTCGTTTGGTGGTTTGTCTTGCTTCATCATGGAACGTGATGAAGCAGACAGAAGTCCAGTTTGAGACATAGGTGCTGGAAGGATAGTTGATGGCTGGAGCATTACTGATGAATACATCATGGGAGGAGCCCCATACATTGGTTGTACTGGATGATATAACATACTGGGCAATGGATTTAACATGGGAACTGAAACAGGATACAATTGATTCATAAAGACATTACAATGTTTCAATCAACTTTTACATCTCTCAGGAAACAAACTATTTGAAAATTATTCTACAGAGCATTTTAAAATGTTCAGCATTTTCATAAGAAACTTAAATAGCAATAAATAAATAAAAACACATAAATTGTTCAGAAAAACTATAGAGAAAATTGTTTCACCCTTTTTGCAAAAATGTAACATATGAAGAAAAACAACAAGATGAAAGATCAATATAAATGTACAAGTATCTTACTGCAGTCAAGATTAGGTCACAAAGACGATGTGACCTGCATCTAAGTCTAGTACTGACCTTGAGAAGGAATGTACTGGGGCTGGCCAGGCAGAAGCATGCCTGTCGGAGGAGGCCCTGGGTGCTCCTGTGGTGCTAAGCCTCGAGGGGGCAAACTGGCCTGCTGTGACCCAGTGGGAATGTAGTATACAGGAATCATGCTGGCCAGATGAGGAGACTGAGAATTTCCCATTGTGCCTCCAGGAAAACTACTGTCAAAAGAAATGTTACATCAAAAACCGCTCTTTTCTAATGATAGAAGAAAAAGGCTATAAATATTGAACTAAAGAACGAAACACTTTTAAGAGAAAGTGAAGTATAGCATTGATTTAGAAATTTGTAATGAGAGAGATCTTAAGCCAAAAAAAGTAACACTTGATTGAAGTTGAAACACACTACAATGAGAAACTTACTTGTGAGCTAGACATGGTTGGGTGGACTGAAGAGGGGTGACTGTTACTGAGAAAGGAGGCCACAAGTTGACGTTTGGAGAGCCTGGGTACATCGAAGGCATCTGAGTTGCTCCTCCGAGGGCAGCCACATTCGGCATTGGGACTGCACTCCCGGAAGCCAGCAGATTTTCGACATGAGGATGCTTGCTTGCTTTGAAGGGCTCGCCCTCCCACGAGTGGGATCCACTTCGCTTTACACCATGGTTCTGTTCCTGTTCCAATACAACAGAAATGGCAAGGTAAAACAAACATTGTTTGTACATTCTATGGATATAAATACCATATTTTCAGCCATATTTTATGAAATTTGACCAAACCTGAAGTTTCTCATGAGACATCTTTTTCTTACTGTCCCCTTTCGATCTTAGTTCTCGATGTTTCTGTACCATTTGCTTCTCCATGTCTTCATTATGTCTGTAAAGCAGTAATTTAATTTAATTTGTAGTAAACAAATTAAAAATTGAGGCATATATGAATTTTAATATTTAAGTATTCAAAAATTAAAATAAAGTTGAAAAATAAATATAGAAATTTGTTATTAATATCCTCGTTAATGAATGGATTTCTAGTATTGAGAAGGCAAAACTACATGATGGATGCAAACTTAATGCAAATATAAGACAATTGAAATAAAACTACTGATAGAAATCAACAATAAAATGTCCAACAAAACTATTTTATTTGATTAATACAAAAATCAATACTTTGAATAGAATACTGTTTTTCAAAATGTGCAGTTTCTGCAATTTTAATAAGATATGAACCTGCAAAGAAGAGCTTCTGTAAGATGTGGTGGTTTGTAAGATCCATGAGATGTGTTGGTGGCACTGGTATCTCCTCGGCTTCCAGCGCTGCCCGGCATCCCAGCACTGCCAGAACTCCCACCACTGCCACTCCCACTTCCGTTGACAGGAGAACAACACTTCCTGTGAAATTTTAAAACAAATATGTTTATGAAAATGTGTAGCTGTCAATGGGTATATCGTTCTAACAATTAATTTTTTAGGGAACCAAGAAATAAAAATGAGTGTCATTTAGAGCCTTCATGGTACTTTCTGAGCTTCAGAATTAAACTTGCCAATAAAAATTATACCACCTTCATTTTTTAGGGAAAGAAGTGCCCAGCAATACTTTAATTCAGCTTTGATTTAACACAACCATTTTTTTGATTTGGACCACATTGATTTGATCCTGCAATATGTCACTAACCTTTTTTTTAAATTATTAATTACTTCCATCTTTTTAATCATCCTGTGTCTTTTCTTGTGTGAATGTGACACAAACCTGTTGCTTGAATTGAGACTGGAATCTGCAACAGGCATACTCTTCGCCTCCTCGTCAGTGCTGTTGTGGGATCGATTGGCATCTGTCTTCGATTCACCAGATTCATCAGAAAGCGTTGTTTTGGGTTTACTTTCAAAGAATCTAAAAGTAAATGTTTAAAAAAGTATTTAAAAAAATTCTGTTCACATTCATAATGTGTTCAGGAAATGGACTTTCATTTGAATTGGTCACAAATATTTGATTATTTGTTACCTTTGGATGTTTTCATTATAATTAAGTTGATTATAGCTTGGAGGAGTTTCAGATGAAGATTTACTATCATAATAGTCATGATGGGGGGAAATTTCACCCAGCATGACAGAGTCTCGTTCCTGCAAAGTAATGTTCTTCTAAGCACCACCACATAGGATTAGAAAAGCCGAAAAAACAAGTAGCAATAAAGATAACATAGCAGTTTGAATACTTTTAGGGTACACTTACAGAGAAGCTTTGTTCCTCTGTTGGCAGATCTACTTTCAGTTCAGGCTTTGTGACCTCATCCATTAAAATTTCCATGAATGTAGCCAAATCTTTACAACGTTTTGATGCCACTTGTTTAGCTGCTTCTGTTGTTCGTTGTATTGTCTGTTGAGCAGGATCATGAAATAAATAATATAAAAAGATGTTCTTTCGAATAAGTGATAATATATTACACATATACAAAACATGATTTTAAAATAAAATTATCACTGATCATAAAAATATTTTTTAAAAAGCAGTTAAATAATCAAACACATTACTTTTTAACATTTTTTAAACATGTGGCAAACACAATATTTTTTGAAAAACATTTATTCTACTTGAGATGACTTCACTAATAGGCGTGCATAATTGGGTAAAATGTAAATGGAACTTTACATGAAAGCTCATAATGTATTTTAATAAAAGTACCCTATATTTGACGAAAAGGTGTTTGATTTCAACTTTAGATGACTGTAATTTAACTTTGAGAAACAGTGTTAGGTACCACTGCCTTTCTGTGCAGCTTTCATCAGTTCACATTACATGAAACTCTGTCAATTATCTATTATTTTGTCCCACTATTACACTATTTTCATCACTTTTTAAAGCTATTAATAACATACCTCCTTAAGCAAATTCACAATTTCTTGTTGAATTACTTTACTTTCTTTTAAAACTTCTTCTGATATTTGTAGAGAATCTTCAGGGTTTTGTGTTACAAAAACATTTGGATTAGGAGGACCCTGTAACAAAGTTTCATTAGAAGACATTTACATCAGATAACATTCTTTTACATTATAATAAATAAATTGTTATCATTCTCGTACTTTCAATACTCTGTTTTGACCAATAATAAACTCCAATTTTCTTGACCATGGATTTATGAATGCAGACCATTCAGTGTCCAAAAGCACAAATCCTCCATTTTGAGCTTTGAATCGGTACGGTTTGCTTCTAAAAGGTTGACCCTGAGCCTTTATCACTATAAAAAACATGAAACATTAATCAATTATTTCACTCAAACATTAAAGGAATTTTAAAATTGTATACAAAGTGTATTCTTTTTTTTTAATATTATCAGAGATTAAGTATGATTCTCAAAAATGTAATTGATTATTTTATTTATAATTATATTATCACACTATGTTAGTATTTGGTCATACATGAATATATCTCACCTCCTTCATACACTTCTTTGAGATATGGCGAATCTTCTGGATGGTAAAATTCAAAAACTGAGCGTCCAATCATGTCTTGAGGCATATATCCTAGATACTGGACAATATCTGAATCAACGTGACTGAGCTCGCAAGATGCTTGATGTCTTATGATAAACTTTGAAGAGATTTTTGTTTCATCGGGATCTGAAAGAATGAAGACATGCATAAGTACACAATCTACATGCATCTTCTTTTACATAATAATATTATATTTAGTAAAATGGAAAATATGAAGAACTGTATTTAGTTTAATGCATTCTTTACATTACTAAAATAATTTTAATTTCCAGGAATTTATATATTCAAAGAATAATTTGATAATCTTACGGGTATAAGCGGGCTTGATTCGTGATGCTAAAATGATGAGGAAAGATCCCTGAATGCCAGGTTCCTCTTCTGCAAGACCCATTTTCTCTGTGCTTGACACATCACGAAAAGTCATGGTCAAGTGAAAAGGGAGGTATGTTACTTTTTTCTCAGTAACACCATATCCAGATGACTTCAAGCCTCTGTACTGACGCAAGCAACAGTAGAAACTTTCTTTGGCTGTAAGCGAAACTGAAAAGATCAAGAAACAGTCTTAGATACTGCAGTGTCATTTCAGCATGCTCATGTCCATGTAATAACTACTACTTATACATTATATTTGAAGTGACATAAGTTTAATTTTAAATTACTCTAACCTAACAGGTAACAAAAAAAACAACATTTTATATAGAACTTAAATGCTATATTATTTAAAATGCAATTTTTTAAAATTAAAAATAAATGAAATAAAATCTTTACTGTGAAATTAATAAAATATGTTAAATTTTGTCCACTTCTTTTATGTCAAACTTCACTGTTTTAAATTAATGAAACATCTTCATTTATTCAATATTTTCTGAAACTAGGCATATAAGTAGAGAGCAATTAAAAAATATAAAGTGAACTACCGATACACTGACCTTTACATCGGTTCTCCTCAACTGGCAGCGCAACACCTGTGGTAATGTGGCTGGCAAAAGCCATTCTGTCTTTGGGGTGAACAAAGTCGATAAATGATCTTCCGAGCCACATGTCCTTAGGAAATCCCAGTACACTAGTGATGCTTGTAGTGGTGTACATGACGACACCATCATGCAATGAAACTATTGCGGAGAACTCATTCTGCAAGATACCACAGCCAAAGCCAGGGAGAAACTTATCATGATAGGGGCACGTGGTGCCCACGACATGAAGGGTCATATCATGGACATCTTTCATTAACCTCGTGGATTAGCATTTGAGAAACAAAGAAGAAGAATTATGAAGAGACAAACTATTGCAGTTGTGAAAACTGTTATTTGATGAATTCTATGAAATATTGTTGATATAACAGGATTTCAAGGAAAGAAGAAAATATACAATGAAGTGTAATCATTTCAAAAACAAAAAGTAATTATGCATCCGTTAGGAAACTTCGAGTCCTGTATGTTTTGCAAGGAGAGAGAATGTGAAATAAATATCATGAATGTTTCTTAAAATCTTTTTGTTCACAAAATAACAACTAAGCATTTTAAAAAAATACATAATTAAGCATTTCTTGATTTTGTCAAATTACAGGTATTGGTTTCATATCCGAGAAACTGAATTGATTTGTATCCCAGTAGTTTTCATGAAAAGTAAAAAGTGTGTTTGTTTGGAATATCCATAAAGCAAATTGTTTCCCTTACCTGTGTCAATAGAACCTAGGACATGCACTGCTCAAATCAAATCACATTTGAATTTTTAAACAATCTTCTTCACTTATACAGAAAACATTTTCCTTTTTCTTTGCAATCTAATTACAGTGTACAGTAAGTGTATTGATTCAAAGATTCTTTGAAAGTGGTAACTGCAACTACATTTTCATTTTTAGAAATATTGAAGAGTTCAATTGCAGTATGTGTCACATTAAAAAAAAAAGAACTGCAATAGTTTGAATAAATTGTAGAGAATCAAGATTGTACACCATATTAATGTTTGATACAATAAGAAACTGATTAAATATGTACAATTAGTAACATTTATAAATATTCCACTTAGTATTGATTGAAAGGATATGAGCAAATGAAAAGGTTACGATTAGGTTGAAAACATGTATGATTTATCAATATTTGACTCTCTAGTCTAATTCATCACCTTTCTCTTCAAAGTAAAATGTATGGGATAAAAAACCAATGCTAGGTCTGTAGGTCTTACCTCTATCTGAGTTGGGGAGATGTCATTCCGCACACAATTTTGATTTACTTCTTGCTCCTCAGTGTCAGCTATTCCTCCTGGAGTACATTCATTATCTTCAGGGATAACTAAAAAACAAGAAATATTTTTTTGAATAATGATTTTTGAGACATTTTAGCCAATATGAAAATAAAATGAAAACAACTGATTTTTAATTAATATCGAATGAAACGCAGACTTAACAAAATTGTATTTTCCATTTCATCACACTTCATTTTATTACCAACAGCCACTGAATTTGGGTAGACAATTAATATTAATGTTTCTGACAAAGTAATACCAACTCAAGTGAATGAGTTAGTCTACTGTTTCCACGGGATGATCATAAAAGCTGTGTAATAATTTGATATATTTTTTCGAATACATGTAAATTTCAAAATTTGACTTGTCTGATTGAAAGTCATATTGAAAGGCTTTAGTTTTGATAGCAAAACAATCGTGAAAAAACTTGATCCTTCAATAATATGACAAACATATTTTTTTTACCTGGAGGAAGTTCTTTGTCAGATGACAGCCCCAGACACGTGAGAGGAAGCTGCAAGTCTTCTGTTATTTCCGTATTCGCTCCAGGAGCTGAACATGTAGAATTTTGCACACCAACTTTGGTAGTAGATTTGCTAGTAGTTTTGATGACAGTCTTGTTTGCTGACTTTACTGCTTCAGTGCAGAGCGTCGTTTCAGTGACAGGTGAAGCAGTCACGTTCTTGGAATCCACATGGTGGTCTGTGGTGGCATTTGTCAGAGTGGATTTTGTTTTCTTCTTTTTGTGCTCTTTGTCTTTGTTACGTTTTGTCACATGTGGTTGAGGGAACACTTCAGTCCTGAAGTAAAGTGGTGGTAAGCATTTCAATATTAAACTACTACAGTACTTAAAATTTTTGCACAAATTGATAAAGTGCCCTGCTTTTGCCATGTTGTTTGCAAGAGATCTTTTGTAGAATTTACAATTTAATAAAACATGCATTTTAAAAGAAATTTCTGGGCAATAGATTTTTTAAAAAAAAGTTGTTTTTAAATGACTATTGAAGATGAGATTTCTGCAGAACAAAACTAGAAATTTAAATGCTGAAAGTAATCAGCTCAAAATAAATAAATAAACAGGTTAATTAAACTAATATAACTTTGAAATGTAAGTAGTTTTGGGGAATTTAAAAGAAATTGTGCAAAAGTGAAGTGCTGTTAATAAAGTTAATCTCTGACACAATACCTGTTGCCAATTATGGTCTCTGACCTGTGCTGAAGACGGCACTTACCAAGTCGGTGTTCAACATTTCTGCCGATGGAGCGATTGCATCTTGGACACATGGCAAGCCATAGTTTCATAGTACCTGCTGTCACCCATGTACCGACTTGGTAAGCAAAGCAATCTCACAATTTTGCATGTTATATTTGGTTTTCGATTTGTGCAGAAATGACAAATTTGTTTGAGACATTCTTTTTTTCATGTTTTATTATTAAACAGATAGTTAATAATTGCTCTCTGATACAGCAATTAATGATATAGTTTTTTTTTAAATAAAAGATTTCTGAACGAAGACAGAATTTTCACAGCAAAAGCATTGGGAAACAATCAAATGGGGCTTTGTTTCTCTGCTGAACACATACCCGCTCCCTACAGTAGAAGGGTGGCCTCCATAGCCACTGCTACCACTTGAATTGCTGTGGCGAGATTTAGAACTCCCACTGCTAAAAAAAAAAAAATAGAGAGAAAGAGAATTATAAAACTGGATTTAAAATTTGTTGCACCTAAAATAATGCGAAAAATAAAGGGCTTATTTTCACCTGCGTTGAGACTGGCTATTGCAGCTGTTGGAGTATCCTGAATCGGACACTTTATGGGTACTTGTATCACTTTCCTCCATTTTAATTCTGTAATAGAAAAATGAGTCATTTTAATATTATGGCTTATCTTTGTGTCTCATTTCATAGAAATGTCCCTTTCATACAAATGATAAATAAATCTAACAATAATTGAGGCTCATGTGAAAAAAAAAGCACATAAAATAATTATGTTTTGAAATCAATGTTTATTCATGAGAAAGCATGACATGCCATTTTTCCATATACGCCTCAATACATTTATAAATGTTGAATAAATTCATTTTCATGGGAAAGAAAACAGCACATCTTATCAAAGATCATGAATATTAATTAGTAGGAGTAAACAAACAACTTTCCCAAGAATGAACTCGCGGCATAGAAGTGGAAATGACTTTGGATGTAGAAAACTGCTGTCCCATTGAGCCCCTTCGAAATACAAATTCTTACTTTCGCCTCCACGACAAAACAACCTCCTGTCTGTTTCGTGTGCTACGCCCCCTACGATAAGAGTGGCTCGTCTTGGGGAGCAGTGCTGAGTGACCTCGTTTCGTTTAGCCTGCAGACGAGTCCTATCTGCAGCCGCTCCACATCGACGCTGTTTCTTACCTTTCACCTTCCCGCTCCTCAAAGCGATCGGTCACTTTGCGTACTCGCGTCACCTCGTCCCCGGTGACCAAACGCCAATTCCGCGTCTCGATCGCGATCCAAACTTTCCGTCGGCCGCGCCTCCCCCCTTGGACTCACGCAGCGCTTGCAGCGGTACACGTGAGTGGCGCACGCTGGCCAACCTCTCGCCGTTCCCACCAAACTCCCCGCCCACGCCGCGGCCCCTCCCGCTCCGGAGCGAGGACCAGCTAAGGTGGCTCAGGGCATCCGACGGGGAGTCCACGGATTTTCGACACAAGCTAGACGGTCCCTTTGGTCGAATTCAGTTGCTGTCTACGAGAGAATTCCAGCGGCCGGCTGCTCTAATCGGTTGTTTTCGCGGTTTCTCCTATCAACACCAGGCGAATGCCGGAGTAGTACCCTAACAATCGGGCCACAGACCGCTCACGATCTTTCCTTCCTCTTCCTTGACTAACCTCACCTGTTACTTGCACTTAAATGCACGACACTAACACACATGTCGTGAGACTGTGTGGTAGTGTAGATAGGCTTAGAGCTTGTACCGGCTGCGGCAGATACCTAGAGTGGTAAATCCCCATAAGCCGACATGTAGGCTGGCGTCGTATCTCACCATCCAGTATGGGAGAAGCAATGCCACCTCTCGAGATTCATGACAAATTCAACTACAGAAACAGGATTCATGACCATAGCAGTTGACGTGCCCGGAGACGCCGATCAATTGATCACCAATCGATCATACGCACCGCCAATGGCCCCGCCCACCTCGCGACCTCCCGCTGGAGAGGGCCGGCGACAAAGGGGGCGGGGCACACGGCCTCGCGAGGACGCGATAGCAGCGTCTCTAGGGACGTTATCTGCCCCATGGAGATACGGGCCAGGCCACGGAGCTGCATTCACTTCGGACGACCACGGCGGTTTTTTTGCTCCTCTGCCGAAAAGTCTCCGAGGCCGTTTCCAAATTCATTTATTTCGATCAGTGCCACTATCAGAATTTTTCTAGGAGGGGGGGCTGTAGTTGGATGTTTTCTTATAAAAAAATCATTTACGCTGAATTAAAAATTTATAATGAGAGATAAAAAATAAACATCCCCAACAATCCAAAATAATCAATGTGATTGTTGTGGATGATTATTTCCTAACATTATGGATTATCACAAGATATCTGATACCACCACGGAATTTAAAATTTATTTGTATATTTATTTATAACGTATTCAATTAAGATTTTGAATGAATTTTCGTTACTATAGAAAATGAGTAAAAACTGTATTTGTGAATACGTGTCATCTGCTTCATGAGGGTTGAAGCGCCATAAGCCCCCTCTCCTCCGAGGATGCGTTACTGTTTTTGATGCTCTAGAACGCGGAGTAGTGGAGGGGAGATAAGTTCCCCCACTTATTAAATATTCGACCTAAGTGAACAGTTTGATTTTTTTACAGCCGTTAACTAAACAAAACTAACCCCCCGGTTGTTTTAGATTTCGAAAATCGTCAAGCAATGACAGGTTACTGGTGCTAATGTGTGTAGGTGATACGTTTGTTGTAACAAGTAGCGTTCAAGTCGTCTTCGTCCAAAGCTAGAAGGTTTTAGTGCGCCTTTTCGCGAAATCAACGTTTTGCTCTCAAATGTACATTTACACTATAAGGTGAAAATGAAGAGTTTCAGAAAACTTCGATTCCATATTAGGAACGCGGTATGCGAGAGGAAAAAGTGCAGTGGAAAACAGTCCAACACACTTAGGAATTTTTGAAATCAAGATGGAGAGATGTGATGTATGTTGTGGAGAGGTAGGCACCTAGAAAGTGGGTGGGGATAACAATGCCGGAGCTAGGCATACACAGACCGGGCGATTGCCCGGGGCCCGATGATGGGAAAAAATTGAAAAAGAAATTAGAAATCGAGAAAATCGTCATCATAATTTTAAGTCGCAGTCCAGTAGTCTGATATTTCATAAAGTTTTTATTATTATTATTTTTTACTTTGAATAGTTATAATCATTACTTGTAAGCTACGACTCTATGAAATGAATCAAACGACGCTAGTATTAAAATAGGTTCTACTAAAATTCAAATTTATTATTTCATGTTTTTAACAAATGATTTTATTAAAAACTAACTAAACGCAATAATTGTTTTAGAGTCTTAAGCTCAACGTGTAAATCGTATTATTAGATTACTGAATACTTTTACTTAAAACTATTATTTAAAATATATTTCCAAAACCTTTTTCTCGTTTATACGTTGTAATTTTTGTTATATATTGAAATAAAATAACTCATAATTTCTTGATTCAACTTTCACATTTTGAATGGACGGAGGGGGGAGCTACGTTTCAGCATTGTCCCAGGCCCAAAATTGTCTAGCTCCGACACTGGGTGGTGGTAGCACAAAGCTGCAGATTCTTCTGAAACGCAATTGCAAGGGATGCTCTTGAAATTTGGAAATATTCAGGGTGCGATTTGACGGCAAATGCTGGGGATCGCCCCCCCCTAAAGAGATTGATGTCCTCTGCTGGAAAAAAAAAATAGTTTATCTAGCCAGAAATGCTAATCCATACTTTACGATAACTTGTTTATGATTTCCACACTTTAAAATGTTCAAATTATAGAAATTGGGCAAGAGAACAGTCCTAAGAATATTCTTAGAATTCATTCATGTTGTGTAAGCGAACATAGTCTTCTCAATAATTCAACTATTCGTCCCCTTTTGGAGTTCTGATTTCCTCTGATTTCTCCCTTCTAGAGAAAATTCCCAATTCGCACCCTGGAAATATCAGAAATAATTCAAATACTACTTTGAAGAATATTTTTTTCTTTTTCAAACGTGTTTTCAAGAATTTAATGTAATGTGTTAATCAGTGTAGTAATGTAAAAAAATGTACACAATCTACAGCCCTGGTCTCGCCCACGGCGAAAATAAAGTTGAGAAATGTTGGGACGTTTCTGAACTTTATTGTCCCGAACGCGTCGACAAGTTAAGGTTATTTAGTTATTGGCCCACTCCTCACGAGAAATTCCAAAAAAACTGTGTTTATCCTTGAACGAAAAACATTTAGTAAGGTATGAGAACCAAATCCAATTCAAGCCAAATGCATCATAAGTGGAGATGTGAAACTGTTATACAATTCTTTCTTCATTGGACAAAACGAACATAATTCTAAGACATACAAAACTAATTATCTCCAAAATGCCTTTCATAATGATTGCATTAATGATTATCATAACTTTCTTTGTCCAAATTTGTGAGATCGATGCTATGCAGCCACAATGGATTTCAACTCTTTCTAAATTGGAACAGAGCATTAGGCTTTGGATTTTACTGATCTTTTTCTTCCCATGTTTCACAGTTGCATTAAAATTGCAATTTCGTACGTCACGGATGTCACGAGGCATTGCACGTTTTGTTCTTATCGTGTATCCCACTTCAGTCATTCACCGATGCATTCGCTCTCGAAGCGACATGGGTTCTGCCGCATTCTGGTGAAGATAACGCTGTTGACGTAAGAGCCTTTCGAAAAAAACATCCTTCTGTAGTAAACTCATTTTCATGCATCATTTTCACTCAGAATACAAGAATTGAAAGGGCGTTAATGAGAAATATTTAGCCAACGCATAGCGAAATATTTTTAACCACCAATTTAAGTTAAACTTCCCTTAAATATATTCTAGAACGCATAGTTTCTGCTGTTTAAAGGTGACTTTCTGTTCCGTCAGAGTAATTACGAACACAATCAGTGGCTTAGTTGATGAGGGGGCATTGGGAAGACGAGCAAGGTACCATGTGGCGTCGTTCGTTGGGCAAGAGGGAACTGCTGGACGTGACTCATGAATAAAGATGACACACGTCGGTACATTCCGCAGGAATTCAACATAATCAGGAAATTGCTTTTGGAATTTTACTCGCAGAAAAAGAAATTAAAGGTGCAGAGAATTTCAGTCAAATTATATTTATATTGGCATTATTCCACCAAAACAAGGATGACGTTGTGAGTTGGAGATTCCCAGCTCTCGCTAGTGAAATGTCTCTATAACTGTGTTTTTAAGATGAAATTACCGTATAAGATTACAGAAAAATAAGTCGAGTCTTTCAAAACATTGTTAGGTCCCTGAATACAATATACGCATATTTAACGAATTATTTAAGATACTCCTATTTAACGATTCATATGTGGATCATACAAATGATTTATCACAGATCTAATAAACTGAAGGAATTTAATAAGGAATATTAGGATAGTAAGATAGATGTACAATTTCTGCAGTTTGGTAACTGAACTAATCTAATAAGTAACATTAGGATGGTAAGAATAGAAGTAACATTTCTGAATTTTAATAACGATTTTCTAAAGATTTTGAATCGAGAATCAGTGCTACGCTGTGACTCCTTCAAGCCTATATGTGCAAGCTGCGGGGTCGGCATCAGGCAGCAAGATTTTCAATAACAACATTTATTTACTGGAACAAACAGAATACCAGAGAGTCTGTTAAAGCCCAACCGAGCTCCTACGAACGGAGTGATTTGTGAACTAAAAACAGTCGCAGAGAGGAAGTCGGTCTCATGAGGAAGTATCGACTAAAGGAACATTTTTACAGCCATTATCTCCGTATCTTTCAACTGGGGAGTACTTTTGTTACAGTTCATTGTAGATTACGATTAAACATCTAATTAATAACAGTCAAATGAGTCTTCATATGAGGCGATGATTAAAACCTAATTAGCCAGTCCACGATTTAAAAATCATTTTTATTTTTCCTGATCCTGAAACGATTGCAATTATTCAGAGCCAAAGATAGAGGCTTAACGAGGTAGGAGAGCAACATACAATAATGCCATCTCCCTCTCTTTATTGTTTCTCCCAAACTTAAACACTTTTTTCTAACTACGGTTGATCACTTTTTTAATAAAGTTTTTTTTTATTTTCACACGCGTACATAAGCTTTATACACTCTAAACCAACGAAACAAATTTCGATGTCTTGTTGATGTGCTCTTATGTTGTTTTCAATTGCTATCTAAACCAATGGAAAAGTGAAAATATAAATGGAATATGCAAACGTATATTTCAAAGTTTATTTTTTTTCATATTTAAAAAATAATATCTCAAGAAAAAGAGAAGATTTTTCTCTTCCTTACTGGAGAGCCCCCTGGGCTCGGGGCCCGGTCTCTCACCAGGGTAGTCATTCTGGTCCGCAAAATATCACTCATGTTGCGGTCATCCATCACCAACCAATATTTCCGATCATGGGTGACCTCAGCATCATAATATCCGGGGGGGGGGGAGATAGGGAGGATTCAATCAATAGATAAGGTACAGCTTTCCGTAAAGCGCTCTTCAATATTTTCATATATACTGACAATTATTGGAAGGGAGAACGATTCAAAAGACGTGATACAGATTTTCGAAGAGTGCCCCTCCAATATTCTCACATATACCCAAAACTATTAGGGACGTCGATATATTAAGTACACATTTCCGGAGAGTGTCCAATATTTTCGTGTATACCAAAAGCTGTTGGGGTGGGGTGGGGTGGAGGGATTGAAAACAAGGTACATATTGCCGGGGATTGCCCAGCACGCTGTGGTGGGCCCGGCCCCGCCCCCCGGCGCGGCGGAGTCGCTGCCGCCGGCCACTTACTGCTTGAAGCGGTCCCTCTGCGACACGAGCGCCTCTCGAGCACCGGCCTTGCGCTTGCCGCGCATGCTCTGTGTGGTGGTGGTGGTTCGGTGGTTGGGGTGGGTGTGGTACGGGGGCGCGCGAACGCTCTCGGTACTCGTCCTTCCTTCCGTCCTGCCGCCGCGCAGACTGCTCTTTTCGCGAGCGATGTGTTCGCGCCCGCTCCCTCGGGCAGAATGCGGAGCCGGCGGCCGCGCCGCGGGCTTTTGCTGCGGCGGCGACGGCGGCGGCGCGGGTGGCGCGGCGCGGTGGTGGGTGACGTAAGCACCCGGAGCGGAGTTTTGTGCGGTATGGATCCCGGCCGCTGGCAGGTCCACATCGCTGGTGCACAAAGATGGAGGCGTTCGAATGCTCGATTTTGGAGAAGAATCGAAAACGGAATTTGATCGTGGGGGGTTTTGAATTCTTTGTTGGTGATTCCGGGCGTGTCAACTACTAAAGTCATTAGTCCAGTAACTGTACATTTTTCCCCTCGGGAGGTGGCGGTGGTCGTCCCCCGCTGGATGGTGAGATCCGGAACCGACCTACCTTCGGCTAGCGGGGTTTTCCGACCAGGTATCTCCTACTAGCAGGGCCCCGCCCCAGCCGGGACAAGCTCTAAGCTCCCGACCGGTCTCCGGAATATGTGGTAGTGTAGTGCATGTTCGTGTAAATGTAAGTAAGGAGTGAGGATTGGACAAGGAAGGGGAAGGAAAGATCGCGTGTGGTTCGTGGTCGTTAGGGTACTGCTCCGACATTCGCCTGGTGTTGATCGGAAATCTACCGATCAGACCAGTCAGCAGCTAGAATTCTCCTCCAAACAGTGACTGAGTTCGACCTAGCTGACAATCTAGTGTTGAAAATCTTGCCACCGTCGGGACTCGGAACCTAGGACCTCCCGGTCAGAGGCACTGCAGTGACATTAGTTAATACCCTGAGGCACCTCTCCCAATACGGGATTTGATCGTGGGATTCTTCCAATCCTTTGAATCTTTCCTTTTCCAGCTCTCCTCAAGTCAGTTTTCATGTCAATATAAATCAATGCTGGAAAAATTCTTATTCGCGCAGGTATGTTGTTGAAAACTATATAGTTTCGGGCGTGTGAAGTTCAATGTAGAGGTTTGTTTTCCTTCTAAACGAGTGGGTCGCAATGTTCCTCATGACGAAATGGTGTGTCGCGCGATCCAAACATGTCTGACAAACGCTCTCGTGGCATGATTGCGTCCGTTTTACATAGTGTCGTTTGTTTGAATACAGAATTTCTCTGCTGAGTATTTGTATTGATCTGTTATTAGATCGACGAATGGTTGTTTTCACGTTTACGTTCTTGGTGTTTGTGAAACGTGACCGAAAATTCATCTGTGAATTTTATTATTACTGTTGTTATATTATTATGATTGTTGTTATTGCTATTATTATTATTATTGTTATTATTATATCAATAATTCATTGAAAATTTATTGAAAATTGGGGGTTGATGAAACCTTTCAAGGATTCGAGAGATTTGATGATTCACAATCCTCAGTCATACGCAATCAGACTAACAACTTTATGCACATTTTTTTTCTGTGCCCGATTCGTCAATGTCACCACCTTTGCCATCGGCATCTTGGATAACAATATTATTCGTAATGAAAGTGAGTATCGTTGTATCTCCTTGGGTTCTCTAATTCGTGATTTTGATTGATTTTTTTGGTTATTGTCTGTGCTCCTGTTTTAATTACATTTCGACCATTCCCTTTTCTTTCGTCATTCCGTTGTATCTGTGACCACCATCTCTTAGACATGATATTCACTTGGTGAATCTGTCATTCATCCTGACCGGTACAATCCCACAACGCGAAAAAGCGTTGTGGTGGAAGTAAGTACTCTCAGTAAAATATCGGAAGAATGCAGTTACTTACGCAGAGTAATTTTTAACGGGATTCATTAAGCCTGGGTTAATTGAATGGGAATATAAAATTAGGAACCAAAACACAACCGAACCTCATGTCATTACAGAGAACTGTGGCTGCCCGACTGTAAACAAATATTCCAGGTTCACTGCATTTTTCGTACTGTGCTTCATTGTATCGCCTTTTCTTTAGCAAGACCCTGGTCCAAAGTCAGCTTAATACACTCAGTGAGCGAAATACCAGTGTTGAATGACCACATGCCTGGTCCAAAGTCAGCTTAATACACTCAGTGAGCGAAATACCAGTGTTGAATGACCACATGCAATTTGATAATTTGTTACTGAAGGTACAGTCATTTTAATTAATGTATGTAAATTAGAAATGATGTAAATATAACGAAACGGGCTGAATTAAGAGGCCAGGAATTATTCGCATACAAATTTTTATCTAAAATTTACAGTAAATAATGTAGGATAAATGATACATTCTTAATTCTCGGGAAAATTAGGCCCTTCAATTTTAAGGCAGACATACAACAAAATTAAATTTGTTAAGTCATGAAGGACGTTGGCCTTCATCATCAGGATCTCTTGTTGCATTTAATTATTGTTACTTTGTTAATTATTTTTATTAACAATAATTAAATGTACAGTGATTTATACCATTAATTTTCTAATCAATATTCTATACAGACAAGGTTCAAAAGGCAGTTTAACGATATTACTACGTACAAAGTCTTCGAAAAAGATAAAATTTTTTGAAAAAAAATCGATGTTTCTGGGAAAATATATCGATCTGAAAAAAACCCATCGAAAACAAGGTTAATATATCGATGTTCCTGGTGAAAAATATGGATGTTTTAAAAACATCCATGTTTTTTGGCCATCTCTAGATGGATGGATTCCCGAGAGCCTCGCTAGGGAGACGCGGATGTGGCGTGAGGTGGCAGCCCTGCGAGCAAGGTGCGCCGACGCGTGGCCGTCGTCGCCACCGCCGCCTCGCGCCGACGACGGGGCCTTGGGCGGCGCGCAGTCACGTGTACGAACACGCGCTGCGCTTCGCGGCGCTTCGCCTGGCGTCCGACGCGCTGCAACGCGGAGCAGTTGCAACTCGATCTGCTCCCTCCCCTTCCTCAGCCACCCCGCCCAGCGCCCTACCCCCCAGCACCAACGCCCCAACCTACCACCCCGCACCGGGAGCGGTAGCTCAGTTCATCAACTGATGACACTGCAGCGCCTCTGACCGGGAGGTCCTAGGTTCCCACTCCCCACGGCGGCAGGATTTTCGACACTAGTTTTTCAGCTAGGTCGAATTCAGTCGCTGTCTGGAGGAGAATTCTAGCGGCCGGCTGCTCTGATCGGTAGTTTTCCGTGGTTTCTCCGATCGACACCAGGCGAATGCCGGAGCAGTACCCTAACAAACGGGCCACGGACCGCGCGCGATCTGTCCTTCCTCTTCTTTGTCCTAGCCTCTCCTCTTACACACACACTTATACTAACATGCACTACACTACCACATATTCCGGGAGACCAGTCGGGAGCTTGGAGCTTGCCGCGGCTAGGACGGTGCCTCTTTGGTGGGAGAGTCCTGGTTAGGGGGAAACCCCACTAGCCGACGGTAGGTCGGTGCCAGATCTCGCCATCCAGCGGAGGAGGATCACCGCCATCTCCCGAGAAAAAACATGCACTACACTAACGGGACTAATGGCCGAAGCAGTTGACGCGCCCGGAAACACGATAAAATCAATCAATCAATCAATCCAGCCACCCCGCCGCCCGTTAACCCCGCCCAGCTCCCCGACCTGCCACCAGCCCACCGTCCAACCCACCGCCCCTCCTCTCTTCCTTATGCACGTTTTCCGCCCCTCACTTCGCTACCTCTCCGCCCCGTTCAGCGCCTAGCAACTGCGCGGCCCTCGACGCTGTGGCTGACGGCCAGAGGTCGAGGGGGCGGATTCAATGGGACACGTGCCACCCCCTGTGGATGTGGAAAATGTTCGTGTTCAACTCAATAATTAACGACCTAATTATTTTTAATTTAAATCATTTTGATGTCTGAAAATTTGTATGATAAAGAAGGTGACCTATTTATTTTAACCACACATATGCCATTTTAGCCACAGATTTCGGAACTCGTGCAGGGCTTATACTGGTTGGGTCGGTGTCCTGTTGGGAGACGGGAAAACCCCCAAAGCCGATGTGGAGGTTGGCGCCAGATTTGATGTTCTAATGGGGGAGGAATACCACGACCTCCCGGGATATAACATGCACTCTACCTACGGGACAAATGACGCACCGTGAAACCCAAAATAATCAATCAATCAATCAATCAATCGACGTTCTTGGAGCACGATCCCTCCCTACGTATAGGACTCCAAACGCTCTCGCCCCCGCCCACCAACTTGAAACCGGGCGATGGCGCGGAGAGAAAACGTAGATTTGGATTAGTGATTCCGGGTGCGTAAACGACTAAGGTCATTAGTTCCGTACGTGAAGTGAATATTTTTATCGCAGTTGGTGGCGGCGATCTTCCCCCGCTGAATGACGAGATCTAGCGCCGACCTACCCATAGACTTACGGAAGTTTCCATCAACCAGGTATCTCTCTCCAGCGGGGCACCACCTCAACCGAAACAAGCCGGAAGCTCCCTATCGGTCTCCCGGCGTGTGTGGTGGTGTAGTGCTTGTTAGAGTGTAAGTAAGGGGTGAGGATAGGTCATGGAAGAGGAAAGATCGCGCGCGGTGCGTGGTCCGTTTGTTAGGATACTGCTCCGGCATTCGCCCGAGGTTGATCGGAGAAACTAAGGAAAACCACCGAACAAAGCAGCCGGCCGCTAGAATTCTCCTCCAGACAGCGACTGTATTCGATCGAGCTAGTGTCGACAATGCTGTCCCCGGTCAGTGTCCCTGCAGTGAGGACAATGGCCTACCTCAGGTTTGGTTTGGTTTGTATTTTTCGTGTTTCCGGGCGCGTCAACTGCTTTGGTCATTAGTCCCATTAGTGTAGTGCATGTTTTTATTCTCGGGAGATGGCGGGGGTTATTAGTTCCCCTGCTGGATGACGAGATCCGGCGCCGACCTACCGTCGGCTAGTGGGGTTTCCCCCTAACCAGGACTCTCTCACCAGCGGGGCACCGCCCCAGCCGGGACAAGCTCTAAGCTCCCGACCAGTCTCCCGGGATATGTGGTAGTGTAGAGCATGTTAGTGTAAGTGTGTGTAAGGGGAGAGGATAGGACAAGGAAGAGAAAGGGAAGATCGCGTGCGGTCCGTTGCCCGTTTGGTAGGGTACTGCTCCGGCATTCGCCTGGTGCTGATCGGAGGAACCACGGAAAACTACCGATCAGAGCAGCCGGCCGCTAAAATTCTCTTCCTGACAGCGACCGAATTCGACCTAGCTGAAAAGCTATTGTCGAAAATCCTGCCGCCGTGGTGAAGGTAACCTAGGACCTCCCGGTCAGAGGCGCTGCAGTGACATGAGTTGATGCACTGAGCTACCGCTCCCAGTACCCCCACCTCAGCCGGTGCGTGTGTTTGGAAGGGGCCATTCCCCTCGGCCTCGCGGGCTCCCCAAGCGCGGCCCTCGAGGGCCTTTCCACGCAGTCGCCTGTCAAATGCACGCACGAGGCGTTTACTTCGGCCGCTGCACGGCGTGTGGGTCGGTCGCTCGCGCTTTAAAGCTACCGGGCGGGCGGGCGCGGTGATACCGCCCACGCTGCGGTAGGCGCCGCCGACCCTGACCTACCGCGGCGCGCCGCCGCCGCCGGGCATTGACGTCACGCTGCGGGTACGGGGCGGGTCGGGGCGTGGGCGGGGCGCCCTCAGCCCGCCCTCTCTTCCCCCCGTGGGTCGCATTCGGCGAAGAGGAGCCGACGTGAATTCGAACGAGTCAACGACCTCGTTTTTCAATGTTATTACTTTATGCATCGCCACTTTGTAAACGAAAGAGAGAAACATTTAAATGGACATTTCAAGTACTGCATGTATGCTCAAATGGAACAGGCATCTCATTGTTTTAATTTAATTGATGTAGTGCTGTATACATACGTAAATTGTATTACAAATAAATAAAATTCGTAGCAGTGAATTGCTTTTTTTAAAAAAAAAAATATGCTGTCCTTTAAATCATTCTTTACATTTGCACGAACTACGAAATAAAAGATTGAATGAGACAGATATTATTGAAGTATCGACTTTATATTGACTTGTGTTATTAACTCCATATAACAAACAATACAGAGAAAATAGTGGGCGCGGTTGTAGTTTGTAAACCGAGGTGACGGCCGAGGTTACAAGAGCCTACTCACACCTACAGTACTGGCAGCGTATGAGCGACTCTTGACAGTTCTCTCGCCACGTATCATGTGACTTGGTCTGAAGCAATCAGCTTGCGAGGATTTGTTTACTTTCTCACAGCCAGGGTTCAGCATTGCCGCTTTTCTGACTCACACGAAGTCGCGGAGGCGCAAAGGTTCGGTTGTGGCGAGTGTGGCAAGTGTTCGGTTGTCACGTCATACGCAGTTTTTAACTGTTTTTTTGACGTAAAATAAATAAAAAATAAAAAATAAATAAGGTTTTGAACTTAATATCAAGACATGTCATCGTCTGTCGGTAAGTGTTAATGTTTTGAGATTTCATGTATCTGTCATGAAGGTGGTGCCATGTGTAGTAATGTGTGGCAACAGCGTATCGAACTGTCAGAGTCGCTTATACGCTGCCGGTACTGTAGACCATATTTTGCTGCAACTATTTGTTTCGATTGTTCTTAACGGACTGCGGATTTAAATTCCGTAACAGAGGCTGTCCGTCAAGAGATGTTATTTGCTTGGCCATCATTACCACTAATTGCCTGCAGTCCCTTGAAAAAATAATACTTTTTAATAGAACGTCGATCTAATCAACAGAAAAATTGATACATACATATTTGACTGCTTCGATCAACTACATCATGAAATAAATTGTGGTCTCCAAAGCTGTAATGAACAAAATTTAAATTTACTCGCGAGAGCGCTGCATTATTTCATCCTTCGAGACATGTAAATAAAACCAAGATAAAAGTCCTGAAATACATTAATACTTTTTCTCATTTCTCAGACGGAACGCATCTTTTGCTATTTCGAAGTGATTATCAAGTAGACATAGTGTGGCTCATTTCCAATGGTACATACTTTATCAGCAGTGAAATCTTTTGTTCTAAGACATGCAAACGATATAGGTACACTTGTTATGTAATATGTTATTATATTTCTCCCCCTAAAACAGTACAAGTTTTACTATTATTCTCATATTTAGATAAAAATTTCTCGCGGTAATTTATTCAGATTCATTTGTAAATTTTTGTTAAAAGTATCATTCTGTGATAAATTACGCAAACTACGAGAATCATTGTAAGAAAATGCAACCCGCTCGACATTAGTGTATAACCATTTCACTGCGTTGTTACAAGTGATCAAACTTACAGCTGTCAGTTTTCCATAAAATTGAATTGTGATCTCGTAAAAATAAAGCGACACTTACGCTCTTATGTGCTAAAATAATTAAACTTGATGTTATTTTCGCTCCGAAATAAACTGGATTTCCGGATTAATTTTCAAAAAATATCTAAAAAATGTTTGGCTAGTGTTACTTTCTATTAAAGCAAGCAAACAACTTAACAGCTAGTCACAAAACTGTCTTGTGGAAAGTGGCAGTCCATGTTGGTTGATGAACCGATTTTGTCGCAGTCGAGGAACACAAACAGAGCAGATGACAACCGTCTCTTTCTACGGAGGGAGGATATTTTCGATGTCGATTTGATATGTTTGAGAGGAATGGATAGACGTGAGTAAAAGAGAAAAGAAAATATGGAACTGTAGGATAGATGAAGCTTAATAAAGTCACCAATATTCTAATAGCACTATCGTTCTAATTGAACAAAACCAGATAAACTCGCCGTAATCTATATAGACCTGACTTTTACTTTCTCGCCCTTCGTAAGAAGAAAAAGTAATGTAATGGAACTGAATGTTTTAATTAAACTTTGTCCCGGAATATCGTAAAGAACGCTTGAAGAGATTGCAGGTCTCATGTACGTTAAAATACTTGATTTTTCGAAAGTTGCAAAACTGCAATTTTCGAAACATTTTTTAAAACGGCACCAATTTTTTTCTTTAAATTTTCTCCTCGTATGTATTAAGGAACGCTAAAAATATAGTGCTGGTGTGCTAACTCTTTGTATTTTCGAAAATTGCAAAACGTTACCATTCCAAAACTACAGAATGGAAGATAGAGACTTTTGCTTTAGACAAAGTCTTTTCCAAAAAAATAGCTCTTTAAAATAGGTCATGTTCAGTTTATTGAAAAAAAACGAGTAGTTATCTCGTAATTTGGGCCTGAAATTAATGCAATTTATAAAAAAAATCCTCAAAAACTGCTCCAACTTTTTTCTTCATCCCCCCTCCACTGATAGAAAAAGGAAAGTTTAAAATAATGGATCGGGTCTCATTTTTGTTTCTGAATTTTCGAGAATTGTAAATTTAGAAATAATGCGAGAAAGTTATTTTTCCTCTTGTCCCGATCTTCATAATCCTTGTCTGTTAAATTTTTGTCTTTCAAAATTCTCTCAATTTCTCTCAACCAGTTATGGTCTTACTCTTTTCTTACGCCACACAGGAAACCATTCTAAAATTATTTTTGGAATTATATTTTCTTTCATTCTTTTAACATGACTAAACCATTGTAATTGTTCATATTGAACTGTTTCTAAAATTGTATGTTTTTATTCATTTTTCTCTGATATTTAAATTTCTTATTTTATCTAATTTTGATATTCTGGATGACCTTAAAAAATCCATTTCTGTTGCCAGTAATTTTAGTTGTAAATGTGTCTTCAATTTCCAAGTTTCTGATGCGTATAAAATAGTACTTTCTACAATAGATTTATATATCCTTAATTTAATTTCTTTTGTTATATGTTTATCCCATAATATTTTGTTTAGCATTAATGTTGCTGATCTTCTTTTGTTTATTTTTTGTCTTATATCTATTTCTTGATTTCCATCCTTATTTATTTCAACTCCTGAATGACAAATTCCCGTACATTTTTTGAAATAAATATATTACTTTCATCCACATTAACTGCTGAGTCAGTATAAAATACAAAATCTTAGCCCAGATCTATTTTAATATAAAAGCCGTGTTATTTTCTGACAACCGACAATGTTTACCTTCAACAATAGTTGCTTTATAAACCATGACTCAGAATAGAACATTCTTTGTATTCCTAAAAGTGAGTTCCTAAAAAGCGAGTCGGAAACGTTTCAAAGGGGCAAAAAGGGGTCTGAAACGCAGCTAAAAATCCAGTCTTTTCTGTCGCGGGGCGAAGGGCAGAGGCCCACCTGCTCCACTTCCGCCTTGGCCCGGCACGCGCGGCGCCACGTGCTTGCGACAGAGGAGAAGCGGCGACCGCCCCGCCCCGCCCCTTTCGGAGCACAAACCAATTTGAGAGACTCTCCACCGCTGGCTCTTCGACCCGGGCTATTCCTGGGGCCCCAGGCGGTTAGTTACCTCCACGAGATCCGATATCCGCTCCGCCAGAGTATTTTCGTCATCGAATTCGCTGCCGATCGTAAATACGGTTCTGAAAAATTCGATTTAGTTCGTTCGCCGATCGGTAGCCACTGACATCCAAGGGGCGTGTCAGAAATCGGAGGAATATGATGTTGTTTAAACATGTTTTATGTATTAAACATGTTTTATGTTACGTATCTATCCTTTTGGAATACTAAACCATGTTGGATTATGGCTGATACCATGATCTTAGACTACATATTATTCATGTGTTGAAATGAATTGCAAAGCGTGGCAGGAAGTAGTAGGCGGACCTCGCCGACTTGGGAAGCCAGGGTCATGAGGTTGGAAGGCCTGTTCTACGAATTTTTTGCTGTGAAGTGAAGGGGCTAACGCATGTAGAGGCATTGCCTTTCTGCGTTGATCTCCAGATAATGAGCTCTCAGAAAGTTGGTTTGTTAAGGGAAGGTTGACTGCGCAAGCTCTCGGGGCAGGTGTTGTAACCTGCTTCTCTTCTGCGCATGTTCGTTGTCCGTGCCTCCGGAAGTTCACGTTGTCAGTGACCTTTATTCACCTGCATTTGCAATGGGGCCACTCCGTCTTCAGATGTGATTCAGCAAATCATTTTGCAGACTACATGGTCACCTATTGCCGAATCTGAAGAGTCATTCTTTTACATGCTCCCATCCTCCATTTTTTTCTGCTCAGCCTACAATCGTTTCATGGATTTGAAATACATATCGCGTTGGTAATGCGCCACATTGTAAAATACATTGAACTGAATCGTACTTTTGGGTCTCAGCTAAATATATTAGTGTTAGCTATATATATTAATAGTATTTTTTTTATTAATACACTGGTGATAATGCTTACTGCAGAGTAATTAGAGGATTTGATGCAAAAAGATGCAAACACGTTAATTTTGAACCTCATAACAAAACACTGTGTTATTTCAAAGAGGTCTCAATTTGTCCTTCGGGAAGCTCGATGAATACGTAGATATTCATATCCTTCCTATATTTAACTGAAGATTTACAAACAAAGGGCTGATGAGAGTGCAGAAAACAATTTTCTGACTCTATTTTAGCCACATGGAATTATTTCTGAATTCTGATATTGGAAGTAAACAAGGGCGTTCTTACTTTTTCCGAACTTTATTGGATAGTAGAAATGGTTATTAAATTTTATGAGGGATAAAATATTTTATTTTGCGAATGGAAAACGTTGTGACACGAGATCAATAGGCTAAGTGGCCGATAGGTCGAGTTTTAATTCAAGTACACAAATCACTTAACGATAACTATAGTCAATAGTAGTTTATGCGGTCAAACGGAAGTATTTTGTTTTCGTTGCTGCATTTCACAGATTTATATGAACGGCTTGACTATCGTATCACTTTTAGTACTTGTGCTAAAAATTGAACTATTAGCACGCTATGCATGCTCTGAAAGCTATGCATGATCTTTCTAGTGGCCGTCTAAAAATATATTGTTTGATTTTACAGTATTTCCCGAAACGAGGCCGACACATGTCATCGTCGCTCTTATTATGAATACGTAATAATGGATTTGTTTCAATTTTGAGTGAGGCCTTATTAATGAATACAGTTGAGAGATTTCAACTCCCACTCGTGCAGCGAGTCGGCGCTCACCTCTCTTACTAGTGGCACCTCTCTTACTAGTGGCAGCCTAAAATATATGTTTGACTTTTACTAGTGGCAGCCTAAAATTATGTTTGACTTTACAGCATTTCCCCAAACGAGGCCGACACATGTCATTGTCGCTCTTATTATGAATACGTAATTATGGATTTGTTTCAATTTTGAGAGAGGCCTTATTCATGGATACGGTTGAGAGATTTCAACTCCCACTCGTGCAGCGAGTCGGCGCTCACCTCTCTTACTAGTGGCACCTCTCTTACTAGTGGCAGCCTAAAATATATGTTTGACTTTTACTAGTGGCAGCCTAAAATTATGTTTGACTTTACAGCATTTCCCCAAACGAGGCCGACACATGTCATTGTCGCTCTTATTATGAATACGTAATTATGGATTTGTTTCAATTTTGAGAGAGGCCTTATTCATGGATACGGTTGAGAGATTTCAACCCCCAATCGTGCAGCGAGTCGGGGCTCACCTCTCTTACTAGTAGCTTTTCCTCTCTTATACCCCAAGTGGCAGCCCCAAAATATATTTATGTTTTGACTTTACAGCATTTCCCCAAACGAGGCCGACACATGTCATTGTCGCTCTTATTATGAATACGTAATTATGGGTTGTTTCAATTTTGAGAGAGGCCTTATTCATGGATACAGTTGGGGAGATTTCAACCCCCAATCATTACAGCCTGAGTCGGGGCTTACCCTGTGCTCTGTGGGCGGCTGGGCTGTTTGCGCGGCCGGGGAAGGGACGGGGGGGGGCTCACGCCGCCGCCATGTGAGCGGTATAATTAACCGTCGCCCACGCCGCCGCGACAGAGCCTTTTAGGCGCAGGGCGGCGGCGGCGGCGGCGGGGGACGGACAATTGCGCGCTCGAATGCGCCAGTGAAACCCGCGCATTCGCACGCGGGCTCCCCCACCCCGCCCCCTTCGCCACCGCTATTTGTACGGGTGCGGAAATAGACTGGATCCGTGGAAATGTCCGTGGCAGCGGGCGTCTGTGTATAACGTTGCGAAGGTGCAACGGTAGTCAATAACGGAGAACTAGAAATAGCTTGTTAAAGTCATTGATTGATTGATTGATTTTTTTCGTGTTTCCGGGCGCGTCAACTACTTCGGTCATTAGTACCATTAGTGTAGTGCATGTTTTCTTCTCGGGAGATGGCGGTGATTTTCCCCCGATGGATGGCGAGATCCGGCGCCGACCTACCGTCGGCTAGTGGGGTTTCCCCCTAACCAGGACTCTCCCACCAGCGGGGCACCGCCCCAGCCGGGACAAGCTCTAAGCTCCCGACCGGTCTCCCGAAAATATGTGGTAGTGTAGTGCATGTTAGTGTAAGTGTGTGTGTAAGGGGAGAGGATAGGACAAGGAAGAGGAAGGACAGATCGCGCGCGGTCCGTGGCCCGTTTGGTAGGGTACTGCTCCGGCATTCGCCTGAGGAAGTGTGATCGGAGAAACCACGGAAAACTACCGATCAGAGCAGCCGGCCGCTAGAATTCTCCTCCAGACAGCAGCTGAATTCGACCTAGCTGAAAAGCTAGTGTCGAAAATCCCGCCGCCGTCAGGACTCGAACCTAGGACCTCCCGGTTAGAGGCACTGCAGTGACATCAGTTGATGCACTGATCTACCGCTACCCGTGTTAAAGTCATCATCATCATCATCATCATCGTCATCATTATCGTCTTAAGTGACTCAGGGCATCAACTTATATCACTACAATACCTCTCACCGGGAGGTCCTAAGGTTCCACTCCCCAGGATTTTCGACATTAGCTAATAGCGAGGTTCATATCAGAGGCGAATTCTAGCGGCTGGCGGCTCTGATCGGTTGTTTTCCGTGGTTTCTGCGATAAACACCAGGCGAGTGCCAGAGCAGTACCATTACGGAAGGGCTACGAACAGCGTGCGATATTTCCTTCCTCTTCCTTGTCCTATCCTCTTCCCTTACACACACACGTAAATGAACTTCAATGCTATACTGTCAAATGTGAACTTCAATGTCAGGAGTTCTGTCGGGGACTTAGAGCTTGTCTGGGCTGGTGGGAGACACCTGATTGAGGAAAACCCGCTAGCCGACTTGTAGGTCCGTGCCGGATCTCGCCACCCAACAGCCACCTCCCATATTAAAACATGCACTACACTTACCAGACGAATGACCTTAGTGGCTGACGCGCCCGAATTCACTAGTTATCACAACAGAATATAATTCACATCAATTTTAACGTAATTGCAAGGAGAGTAATCTGAGATCCCGGACCCTGTCTCTGCCTACTGAAACTATCAAAAGAATGTAAATTCTGGATTTTTCCTGGACAATTTCAGATTAGAAACTGCGTTACAGAATGGATTCCTTTGGTTAATTCTTTGGTTATCCTTACACCTTGATTTCCTTTCGTTGGCTACTGTTTTGATATATTTACATGGTTTTCGTTGCCACATGGTTTCCATTGCCGGGTCGAGTCCCGACTGATCTCTGACACAGGCTAATGGAATCCGACAAGAATGGCAATCTATTGCGCTTAAAGGACGTTACATTGAATGCTCCAAGTTATATTGAAACTTGTTTTTTCAACATTAAATAACTTCTTAAGTATTATATTAACAACAGCTTGTGTTTACCTCACACGAACAGTTTGTTTCGACAGGGCGAAGGTTCGTCGACTGCTGACGATGTCGACGTCACTGCCTGAATGATACTTAAGAGGCCGATTGCTCTGATAATTTGTTTCAGTGGTTTCGCCCGATCAATTTCACGTGGATGCCGGACATTGGACCGCGGACCGCGTGCCACCCTCCTTCCCCGTTGCTTAAGGCGAGGCGTTGGGCACGCTCCTGACCAGTCGAATTCAGGGTGTATTCATGATTTGAATACACCCTACCGGGAGCGGTAGCTCAGTGCATCAACTCATGTCACTGCAGCGCCTCTGACCGGGAGGTCCTAGGTTCCCACTCCCCACGGCGGCAGGATTTTCGACACTAGCTTTTCAGCTAGGTGGAATTCAGTCGCTGTCTGGAGGAGAATTCTAGCGGCCGGCTGCTCTGGTCGGTAGTTTTCCGTGGTTTCTCCGATAAACACCAGGCGAGTGCCGGAGCAGTACCCTACCAAACGGGCCACGGACCGCGCGCGATCTGTCCTTCCTCTTCCTTGTCCAATCCTCTCCCCTTACACCCACACTTACACTAACATAAACTACACTAGCACATATTCCGGGAGACCGGTCGGGAGCTTAGAGCTTGTCCCGGCTGGGGCGGTGCCCCACTTGTGGGAGAGTCCTGGTTAGGGGGAAACCCCACTAGCCGACGGTAGGTCGGCGCCGGATCTCGCCATCCAGCGGGGGAAGATCACCGCCATCTCCCGAGAAAAAAACATGTACATTAACGGGACTAATGACCAAAGCAGTTGACGCGCCCAGAAACACGAAAAAAATCAATCAATCAATTGAATACACCCTGAATTCGAATTCTCATCTAAAGGTGTGCAGGGCTACTAAACGTCTCTGGTTAAGTCGGAGGGAGAGGCCGATGTAAAACAAACGGTGGTTGATCCGCACCGAAGTTGACGGGGCATATACAGCTAATCTCTAATGATTTTGTTTCTTTAAAAAAAGCTCATTTAACCAACGGTTTGTGCTTTGGAGAGCTCTAGTAGCGAATATTTAGCAACACAACAATTGGTTAGCACTAAATGTTGCAAAAAGATGCTGCCAGTGGGCTTCAACGGCTCCTGTGCGCGCACGAACGTGACAATGGGCGAGCGGTATGCGCGCAAATTTCATTTGGCAGTTATGGATTGGGCTTGTCAAGAAAGGCCATTTTCCGCCAGCTCGAAAGATAGCGCCGGCGCTGCCAGTACGTGGATGTCAGGGCAAGGCCAAGCGAGCTACCGGGCATTGGCAAGAACGTGAAGTTAATGAAACTAGAAAATGTTTCCGAATAAAGCAAAGAAATAAAGCCTTTTCTCACTGAAACGTAGGTGCTATCGAATTGACAGATCGAAATCTATAGATCAACTGTTAACATTTGTATCTGGTAATTAAACATCTAATTTTTACCGTAAGTTATGAATAAGTTTTCTCATACAAAATAAAAGAAAACTGGAGGAAAAAGGAATTTATTTTGACGAAACGTTAGGAAAATAAATGAGCCTGTCTTTAGACTTCGATTCACTTTGTTTTCTTCCCTTCGTCCATTTGTCAAATCTCATCAAAGTATGTGCTGTTCTTCTAGTCAAGTGTCGCATAATCATAAAATCGCGTCAATTTCTTAAAACATTCAATTTGTTTAAACATGTGAATGTTTGTTATGTTGTGTGCTCCCTGTCTTGGTCAGTTATTACTACCATCCTGACTTAGTTCGGATTCTAAAGATAATTCAAATGAATGAATGCTGTATATATTATATTGGGTACTTGTATCAGTGTCTTATGGCGTTGTCTTTACCTTGAATGTCTCTTACAGACACTTATTCCTTACTATATTGTAAATTTCCCATGAATCACAGGGATTATGTTGTCACTTTTCCAGAAATTGAAATAATTCTAATACGTGAAACAATTTTAACGATAATTTTTTTCTTTTTTTCTCGTCAATAACAGAACATACATTTTACTCTGACGCAGTTGCTGACGTCACATATGGAGATATTTTTTTGCTCTTGCGTAGGGAGGATAATATTAATTATAACTTTCAGCCCGCAATACGCAACGTGTGGTCGTGAACGTGGATGGCCTGCAAGTGAATAAAACAAGTTTCATTTTAACAATTTGTTTCATTAAACATTTTCTTGTGAGAACTAAATAGAGGGGAACGTGCGTCATTTGAAAGGGACTTCAATTGAATGTCTTTTGAAATAATTTGATTATTAGAAATAGATTCACTTTAATCTTGATTGATTGACTGATTGATTGTTAGTGATTCCCGGCGCGTCACCTGGTAAGGTCATTCCCGTAAGTTTAGTTCATGCTTTTTCTCGGGAGGTGGGGATGATATTCCCCCACTGTTTGGCAAGATCCGGCGCCGAAGTACCGGCGGCTAACGGGTTTTCCTCAACCAGGTATCTCCCACCAGCGGGGCATCACCTCAGCCGGGACCAACTCTAGGCTCCCGACCGGTCTCCCGGCATGTGAGGTAGTGTATTGCATTGTAGTGTGTATGGAAGTAAGGGGTGAGGATAAGACAGGGAAAGGGAGGAGGATTGCGCTCGGTCCGTGACCCGTTTTATAGGGTACTACTCCGGCATTCACCTGGTGTTGATCGGAAAAAATACGAAAAAGATCAGAGCAGCCGGCTGTTTGAATTTTCTTCCAGATAGCGACTGAATTAGACCTAGCTGACAAGTTAGTATCGTAAATCCTAACACCGTCGGGACTCGAACCTAGGACTTCACGGTTAGAGGCACTGCAGTGATTTCAGTTGATTGAGTGAGTGAGTCACCCGCATATACTTTAAAAATCGCACATTCGATACACCTTTTTTCTGTATCTATTATATTGGAGCTCGTGGGAGTTTCGAGGAGATAATAAGCTCATCTCCCTGATGCCTCGCTTCCCTTCAGTATCTTGGATACCGTTTTTTCCCACTCCTTACGTTTTGAGTGCTCCTTCTCACATGTGAAACGAGCCTAAGTAAAATTCATGAACAAAGACTTTCATTTCGTGAACGCTTAGTGAACTATTATATATAATCATGAATTATTCGCACATGCTCGCACGCACACCACACATTCTCTCTCTCTCTCTCTGTCTCTCTCTCCCTCTCTCTCTTTCTTTCTCTCTCTCTCTCTCTCTCTCTCTCTCACACACACACACACACACACACACACACACACACACACACACACACACACACACACACACACACACACACACACACACACATACCGTTGAAATTTGTTTTGACAACGTATCCTTTTCTTCTACACCGGTTCCGGAAGATGTTTCAATGCTGTAGGCTTGATGTTTTTTTTGATACTTATTTTGTTCTTTCTTTTTGAGGACTTTGGAGTTTATTACAAAATGAACATTAAACTTGTGAAAGGGTACAATCTTTCATGTTAATTGACCATCTGAGAGGGTACAATCTTTAATGTTAATGTTAATTAACACAACGTACTCGGGCCCCCACACGTATAAACCGGAGCACTGACCACTCCGTGGCAGACCAGCCCTAAGGCAGGGGCGGATCTAGCCGATCACTAGACGATTTGTTAAATAATAAACATATTTATCATATTTTATAGTATTTTTGTAGTGTGTATATGATACTATACAATACCCCCTCCCCCGTGGATCGGCGACTGCCCTGAGGAAGACCACAACAATATGGTCGAAACGTTGGCACCACAGCTTTCGACCGGGCGTCACTCAGACAGCCAAGATTATGTGCAACCTTTCTATAAGCTTCAGTGCCACTCAAAATGAACTTAGGTGACGCAGAATATTAATTGATGTCACTGCAGTGCCTCTGACCTGGGGGTCCTAGGGTTCAAGTGCCGACAGAGGCGTATTATCGCCACCAGTTACATAGCTAGTTCAAATTCAGCCGCTGTCTGGAGAAGAATTCTAGCAGCCGACTGCATTGTTAGGTAGTTTTCCGTGGTTTCTCCGATCAGCACCAGGAGAATGCCGAAGAAGTACTCTACCAAACGGACCGCTGAACACGCGCGATCTTTCTTTCCTCATCCTCGTCCTAACATCACTCCTTACTAACACACATTTACAGTTACATGCACTACACTACCACACATGCCAGGAGACCAATTGGAAGTTTCGAGCTTGTCCCAGCTGGGCGGTGACCAGCTGGTAGGAGATACTTCGATAGGGTTTTACCGGTAGCGGTAGCTCAGTGCATCAACTGATGTCACTGCAGCGCCTCTAACCGGGAGGTCCTAGGGCCCCACTCCCCACGGCGGCGGCAGGATTTTCGACACTAGCTTTTCAGCTAGGTCGAATTCGGTCGGTGTCTGGTGAAGAATTCTAGCGGCCGGCTGCTCTGATCGGTAGTTTTCCGTGGTTTCTCCGATCAACACCAGGCGAATGCCGGAGCAGTACCCTAACAAACGGGCCATGGACCGCGCGCGATCTGTCCTTCCTCTTCCTTGTCCTATCCTCTCCCCTTACACACACACTTACACTAACATGCACTACACTACCACATATTTCGAGAGACCGGTCGGGAGCTTAGAGCTTGTCCCGGCTGGGGCGGTGCCCCGCTGGTGGGAGAGTCCAGATTATGGGGAAGCCCCACTAGCCGACGGTAGGTCGGCGCCGGATCTCGCCATGCAGCGGGGGAAGATCACCGCCATCTCCCGAGAAAAAACATGCACTTCACTAACGGGACTAATGACCGAAGTAGTTGACGCGCCCGGAAACACGTAAAAATTAATCAATCAATCAATCGTTAGGGTTTCCCTGCAAGCCGACGTGTAGGTCAGAACTGGATCTCACAAGTGACACGCCCGGAATCACTTATCAATGAATCAATCAATCGAAAAGAACCGTCTAGAGCGAAGTGGCCGCAAGGGAGAGCAAGCGCTGCCTTGGCTCCGCGCTGGCATCGTCGCGCCGCGCGCCAACGACGCAGCTGGCGGACGCGGCGCTACGCAGTTGCGAGGCGGCGGCGCCACGTGCCCCCGGCGGCCGGCCACGTGCTCTCCGCCCGTCTGCTCGGGCGGCGCGACGCGTCCTAGCCGCGCTTCCTCCCGCGCGGGAATGTGGATGCGGGCTGCAAGAGATAAGGATAAGCATCCACAACAATAATTTATTATTACCCCCTAACGTTAACACTCCTTAAAACAGGTTCCCATCTTCAGTGGGTCTTGCTACAAGATGGCGGCCACCTTAGCAGTTTATCTCTTTATATATATATATATATATATATATATATATATATATATATATATATATATATATATAAAGACCGCCATCTTGTAGCAAGACCCACTGAAGATGGGAAATTGTTTTCCCGAAAGTTAACTTTGGGCATGTAATAAATATTATAATTGTTATTGTTGTGGATGATTATCCCTTTCTCACATTATGGATTACCACAAGATTTCTACTACCTCCACGGAATGAAGTAGATTCGTGCCTCCCAGTCGATTGCTGTGAGCAGCTTGGAAAGTAGCACAATAGAGTGTGTGTGTGTGTGTGTGTGTGTGTGTGTGTGTGTGTGTGTGTGTGTGTGTGTGTGTGTGTAGGTGGAGTTAATAGTATTAGGTCGTGAGGGTTTAGATGATGAAATAGATTAGGATGCTTACAACTTCACGCGGGCAGTCACATTTCTTACACCTAATTCACCGCAACAGGGTAAGATACCTCAGGTCAATAACTGCCACAGAATTTCCTCTCTCCGTGATGTTCTAGGGTTCGAGTCCCGACGGTAGCGAATTGACGTCTCTAGATATGTACTAGCTAGGTGGAATTCAGTCGCTATCTGAAGGAGAATTCTAGCGGCCGGCTTCTATGTTCGGTAGTTGATACTAGTTTCTCCAATCAACACCAGGCGAATGCCGGAAATCTTAAAAAATGGGCTAAGGACCGTACGCGATCTTTCCTTTTTAACCTTGCCTCTCCTCTCACCTCTCACACAGATTTACATTTACACGCATTTCTCTACCACGGACTTCAGGAGACCTGAGAACTTCGAGCATGACTCAGCTGGGGTGATGCCCTGCAGGCAGGGATGCCTGTCAAGAAAACTCCCCTCTCCCACAATTCGATGTAGAGGTCGGCGTCGGTTCTCACTTTTAGTGAACGAGGAACACAGCCAGCTCACGAGACATTACTAATGACCATAGCAGATAAGGGTCCTCAAGTTCATCCCTTTTCGACCTCCTGAGTTCCTAATGACCACAGCAGTTGACAATCCCGGAAATACGAAATAATTCAGCTAATTCATCTCAGAACAACTCTCAGTGAGATAGTTCCACTGAGTGAAATATCTTTGTCAAAGTACTTTGTTTGAAAGCACGTCATCGATTCTAAATGTCGCTCTTTGCGTCTTAGGGACATAATCCATGTGTGTAGACCGACACTTTCTGTCGAAAGATTCATTTTATAAGGCAATAGGTGTAACAATGACTTAATGTCATCGGCCACTGTAGAAAAATAGAAGTGTAGCTCCTGGTGGAACTGATACATTCTGCAAAACTTCCGGGAACTTTATTGGAATATAAATGTAGTGTGGTAACAAAAAAAATAAAATTATACGTGTATTGTTTATTGCGATTGCTGCATATTTTATCACGTGCGTGTTTTGTTTGTAAATGTTTGACATTTTGTGAAAGATGGGTGGAGAAGGAGAAAACGTGTTCTTATATTGAACTTTCATCCTAATCTGACATGAATGAATCTCATGATGCCACTAAAATGACAAAATTATTTTGGATCATTTTCTCGAAGGAAACCATTTTTTGGCGATATTATTAAAAAAGAAAAAAACTGGATATTTTTGTTGGTGCAATTACAAGTTTTGCTGAATATCCTTTGTTGAGTGTTAAGCGTCACTTAAGATCAGTTTCAAAGAATGTTTTAAGTGTTTTTGGTCCCAAATTTTTGCTTGCAACCTTCTGAAATCTCTCTAATGATCGTGAGTAGTTTTGATCAGTGTGTAATGTTTCTTAAGCGTGTTGATGATAGTAATTATTACATTATAAATATAATTTATTGACTCTAGATGATCATATCAACTTAGAAAAATATTAGAATAATGAAGACTTTTACAACAATTTTTATTAACAAGTATCGGTCAAAACCATCTACTTTCCTTGCTAGTCCAGATCATCTCTAACTGAAACCACATGAGATATTACATTGTGTCTTGTGTAATACTAATTAAATAATACAAGATTTTGGAAACGTTCAATTTTTTTTTCTGACATCCAATAATCAGCACCCGTTTTAACAGTCGTATCTTTCAAAAGTTATTGTTCCCTCTTATAATTTTGTTAACGCATCTTCAGGGCGAGTGTTTACAGTCTACGGCGATTTCGCTAACACAGCGGGAGTAAAAGATGTTACAAAATACATTTAAGTTCTCGGAGGGTTTGGAGTGAAATAATTGTTTTCATGCCTGGTACAGGAAAACCGTTAAAATCTGTTTTTCAAACCGTTTGTTTTCGAATGAATCAATATTTAGAACTAATGATGGCAATATTAAGATATAATAAGAAGAAATGAACGTAAAAAAATAAATTCAAATTCTTAATATGTTTTGTGTCCTTTAAAACAATGAAAATGTTATTGGCTTCGATGTATTAAGTGAATTGCATGTCATTTCTTGAATTTCTTCAGTGGTGTTTTTACAGTCAAAGACGTTTTCTTCCGGAAATTAGCGATCTCCATTTCAATCATGAATTGAATGTCTCTGCTACCTCTTTTGAATCTTTGAGGTTGTGCGGTCTAGACCTATCATGCCAACAAGCATGGAACTAAATGTAGTGAACTAAGTATAGGGGTCCTATGAAAAAAAAAATCGATGTATTACTAATTCCTATTTGAATAGCATATTAACGAACAGTTAACAGCTCTACGAATACTGTAAAGCAGTTCCATTATTGCCACATGCTCCCAGAAGAATTGCATCGGCGCGGCGGCTCGCAGCCGGAAGAGACAGTTGCCTTACGGAAACAAAAGGCGCACATCTCCGCGGGCACGGCCGCCTGTAGCGGCTGGGCGCAGCTGCTGGCGACGCCGCTGCAAGGGGCTTTTCCCCATCCCTCCCCATCCCCGCGGCTTGCGCAACGCACTTCAGCGAACCCCTGCGCCGTACAAAAGGCCGGCCAGTTATGTAAACGATATTAAATTACGAAGTAAACGCTTCCCAGCACTGTACCTTGGCGGCTGCGGTGGCGGCGATGACGACGTACGTCAAACCCAGAGGCGTTCAATGAGCTAGGCGGATATCGACTCGCCAGAGAATGAGGAATGTTTCTGTAACGCGCCTTTATTTGATGCTTAAGTTGCTTAAAGCTCCCTGAAAACAAAAGCACGTCGCCGAAGGTTCTAGTGGATTCTATGTGCCTCTTCTGGGGCTCATCCGGACTTAACAATTTCAAATTAGAATTGTTGATACCACCATGTATGACTGCGGTTTAGATATTCCTCGAATATTTGCTAATAGAGTTGGTGGACGTCAATGGGGGTATTTTATGGGGTTTTATCCAAGCCAGTGTAAAGATAATTAGGCAATCCATCCATGATTATGCAACTTCAGGTCATTCCTGATGTGATTTTTCTCTTATATTAGCACGATTTTTACTTTTCCTCCCTATATTGTAGTACTAGTAGGCAAAGTACTGCAATCACCTCAACTATACGATTTCGAGTTTTCGGTAGTAAATTAAGTGTTTCTGTTTCAGATTTTGAACTATATGTCGCACATATGTCAGAAGAACAGTTCCAAAGATCAAGATTGGCGCAGTTGGAGGGATACACGCAATTTTATATCCCCATAATCAGAATACCTCTGTCTGTCCATATGTAAGTCTGCCTGTCTGTAGGGAAGTCACGCATAACTATCAGATTAAAAACTTGGGAGGTGAAATCTGGTAAACTGCCGCAAGTAAAATCTAGTTGTGCTGTTCCAGGGATCTCTAAGATATTTTTTTAAAACGTTTGTGGGGGTATTGTACATGAAACACCTGTAACAGTTTCGGTATAAAGTGAAAAATGGCTGAAAATGTTTTCTTTAAGTTTTTTGTTCGAATGGATGAAACTTGAAGAAAGATGATATAGTTCACATTTTCATTAAAATCTTATATTTTCATTATTGCAAAAGTTCAAATATTTTCCGAACCTGCCTTACACCTCTAAAATTAAAGCCAGAGATTTCTTTCTCGTCGTAATTTATCCCTTAAATATTTAAATAATATCATGTATATTTTTTTTTAAATGTGAGTTGTTATTGAGAAATTGTGATGGAAATTGGGAAAATTTTTCAATACATCGAAATTATGCATTTCATTACACCAAGAGGAGAAAAAGTTTTCATGCCGCTCATTTCCACTATTTATTTAATTATTCATATCCAGTTAGAAAATACGTCCTCCAATGATGTTTATCCTTGTAAAACAGAAAGTGCTAATACGCTTAGCGACATTTTCATTGCTTGTTTCAAGAGGTGCGTGCCACAAATATGCTATAAAACGTTAATTACCTGTTTGGATAATGTAAGGTAGTCAAGAATATTTGGGAAATTTCAATTTTTTACTATAATTTTTATTATTGTCAGTACAAAATTGTAATTTTTTAATGAAATCAGAAACATTTAGTTAGGTAACAGACGCTCTAGAAACCAACAATTATATTGATGATATTAAAGGGGAAGCGCGATATAATCCTGAAGGAAAACTCCCATAATTTTTTAAATGTTTTCGTTCGTGTAAGTAATAAACTCTCCTCTAACCGGGAGGTCCTAGGTTCGAGTCCTGACGGCGGCAGGATTTTCGACACTAGCTTTTCAGCTAGGTCGAATTCAGCTGCTGTCTGGAGGAGAATTCTAGCGGCCGACTGCTCTGATCGGTAGTTTTCCGTGGTTTCTCCGATCAACACCAGGCGAATGCCGGAGCAGTACCTTAACAATCGGGCCACGGACCGCGCGCGATCTTTCTTCCTCTTCCTTGTCCTATCCTCTCCTCTTACACACACACTTACACTAACATGCACTACACTACCACATATTCCGGGAGACCGGTCAGGAGCTTAGAGCTTGTCCCGGCTGGGGCGGTGCCTCGTTGGTGGGAGAGTCCTGGTTAGGGGGAAACCCCACTAGCCGACGGTAGGTCGGTGCCGGATCTCGCCATCAAGCGGGGGAGGATCACCGCCATCATCCGAGGAAAAACATGCACTACACCAACGGGACTAATGACCGAAGCAGTTGTCTTGCCCGGGAACACGATAAAATCAATCAATCAATAAACTCTCGGGTCAATAAACCTTTTCCTGTGGTTTAGAACAAATTCTAACTTTCTTTGATATATTGATGAAAAAACTTGTAGCTCTTAGTGTTGTCAATCTGTCATACGATCTCACTTTGATTCCGCCCGATGTCCCAATGGAAGTCACGGGCAAACTATCACTTGCCAAGAAAGGAGAGGCGATAAGGTGAAAACCTCAACCCTCGCTGATATTTTATAATGATTTTCGCACTCGTTTTCAATAACGATTAAGAGCGTGAGCTGACGGGAAGACGAGGCCTAGAAGCAGCGATGTGCTGGCAGGTGGAAAGCGAAGGAAGCGGGCCCGAGAAGGCTGGGACTGCGCTACAGATGGCAGCTGCGTCCTCCACCTACCACGAGCCCCTGGCGCTGGCAGCTCAACATGGAGGCCATCGAACGCCCATTACTTATTAGTTTTGATTGATTGTTTTTTTCTTGTTTTCGGGCGCGTCAACTGCTCGAGTCATGTTAGTCCCGTTAGTGTAGTGCATGTTTTTTTCTCGTATGATGGCGGTGATCTTCCCCCGCTGGATGGCGAGATCCGGCGCCGACCTACCGTCGGCTAGTGGGATTTCCCCCTAACCAGGATTTCCCGCCACCAGCGAGGCAAGCTCTAAGCTCCCGACCGGTCTCCCGGGATATGTGGTAGTTTAGTGCATGTTAGAGTAAGTGTGTGTGTGTAAGGAGAGAGGATAGGACAGGACAAGGAATGGGAAGCACAGATCGCGCGCGGTCCGTGGCCCGTTTGATAGAGTGCTGCTCCAGCATTTGCTTGGTGTTGATCAGAGAAACCACGGAAAACTACCGATCAGAGCAGCCGGCCGCTAGAATTCTCCTCCAGACAGCGACTGAATTCAACCTAGCTGAAAAGCTAGTGTCGAAAATCCTGCCGCCGTCAGGACACGAACCTAGGACCTCCCGGTCAGAGGGGCTGCAGTGACATGAGTTGATGCACTGAGCTACCGCTCCCGGTTTATTAGTTCTGACAACCTCACGCCTTTTCTTCTGCGGAAATCTTGGAAGTGTTACGTTTTCTTGTTTCGACCCATGCCACCTTCACACACGCCGTGTAAAGAAGAAAAAAATCACCTTCATGGGTACAGTAACATGGTTATGCAACCATATGAAAGTATGATCTGCTGGTGAAATGATGTTGACATCCTCTTCACCAAGAATTTTATTTTTTCAGCCTCAGTTAGTTCACCACTGATCCAACACCGCGCAAAGATCCAATCACAAACGGGAAAAATCAACATCAGGTTTCTCCCGCGTGTCAGTAGTCTCTCCTCCACTCTCTTGACAAATCAAAATATTTGTCATCCCATCAAGGGTCTGAAATACTGTTATTCCACATCGCTTACTCCCATCAGCAATTATGTGTCAAGACAAATACCTGCATCAATTTTCACACCATCCGAATGTCCGAAATAACTTAATAACATATCAAAAATTGCACATTTCTGCACATTTTCAGTTTTTAATTCCATAAGTTAGTGTATTAACAGAATATATTACCAGGAGCGGTACCTCAGTGCATCAACTGATATCACTGCAGCGGCTCTGACTGGGAGGTCCTAGGTTCGAGTCCTGACGGCGGCAGGATTTTTGACACTAGCTTTTCAGCTAGGTCGAATTCAGTCGCTGTCTGGAGGAGAATTCTAGCGGCCAGCTGCCCTGATCGGTAATTTCCGTGGTTTCTCCGATCAACACCAGGCGAATGCCGGAGCAGTACCCTACCAAATGGGCCACGGACCTTGCGCGATGTTTCCTTCCTCTTCTTTGTCCTATCGTCTCCCTTTACCCACACACTTACACTAACATGCATTACACTACCACATATTCCGGGAGACCGGTCTGGAGCTTAGAGCTTGTCCCGGCAGGGGCGGTGCCCCGCTGGTGGGAGAGTCCTGGTTAGGGGGAAACCCCACTAGCCGACGGTAGGTCGGCGCCGGATCTCGCCATCCAGCGGGGGAAGATCACCGCCATCTCCCGAGAAATAACATGCGCTACACTCACAGGACTAATGACCAAAGCAGTTGACACGGCCGGAAACACGAAAAAATCAATCAATCAATCAAAAACAGAATATATTGTGAATATTTCGCTAATTAATGACAAATAGTCATACTCATAACAATGCTAATTGAATTTCTCCTGCAGTAAAGCACTCATCGCGTTTATTCTTTTGCTGCCCACTTCGGTCGCTGCTGATCGAGATGCCCCAATTTACAGAAGCTTTGAAGGTGGCAGAGAGAAAGTTCACGGGTCGCGAATACTTGCGTACTTGACCCTGTGTTGCACACAGGTAGTTGGTGTGGGTAGAAGGTTATTGCTCAATGTCGTCACCTATAAGCATGGTCATGTCTGTTTCTAATACAGCGAAACGAATACAAAGATACTGCAGCATAGCGTGAACATATACATGATATGATGAATCAGCTAATTGATATGAACATTGTGAAATATCTATTCAGCCATTAATACAACAAACAATGGTGTTTTCCTAGGAGTTAAGATTGGGCTTTCTTATATAAATGTAATATTTACGCTTAGGTATATTTTGTGTGAACTTTAATATTTCTTGTGGTGGCAGTTGTGGAAAAACATTTTAGAGCTTATTTTAATATTCAATTCCAGTTAATATTATTATATGAAAATAATGAAAATACTTGAAAATTTTATACCGACGTATGTGGCTCAGGTATCAACTCATGTCTCTGCAGTGCCTCTAGTTGGGAAGTCCTAGAATTCAAGTTCCGACAGCGGCCGAATTTTCAACACTAGCTACATAGCTAGGTGGAGTTCAGCCGGTGTCTGGAGGAGAATTCTATCGGCCGGCTGCTTTGATCGGTAGTTTTCCGTGGTTTCTCTGATCAACACCAGGCGAACGCCGGAGCAGTGCCCTAACAAACGAGCCACGGACGAAGCGCAATATTTCCTTCCTCTTCCTTGTCCTATCCTCACCCCTTACCTACACATACTTTCACTTGCATGCACTACACCACCACATATCCCAGGAGACCTCTCGGAAGCTTAGAGACATGTTCTGGTTGCGACGGTGTCCCGCTGGTGGGAGATACCAGGCTGGAGATAACCCCGCTAGACGACGTGTAGGGGTGTGCAGGACCTCACCGTCCAGCGAGAGAAGATGACCGCCACTTCCCAAGGAAAAAGCAAGCATTTCACTTATAGGACTAATGACCTTAGCAGTTGACGCACCCGGAATCGCGAAATAATAATTCTTTAAAAATTAATACATTTAATAATAATATTAATAATAATAATATTAATAATATCAATAATATTAATAATATTATTAATAATAATAATAATAATAATAATAATAATAATAATAATAATATTTTACTAAAAATTCAATTATTACGCTTCTAGTGGATTTTTCTTCACAACCTTAGATGTGGTTATATCTACCTGCTAAAAGCTGATAGATGGGCTACGTGCCCATTCGTGGTATATGGCCGCAGTGCGAATGCGTTTCTTTCCGTAAGTCGTGCCGGGGCGAAGCGAGGTGGAGGGAGTCTGGGATGGGCGATGATGTGGGGGTGGGCGCCGAGGGGCAGAGCGGAGTGAGGTGGAGCGCACGCTGGAAGGCTGCAGGCGACCGAACGTAAGCGACTTTCGACTTTTCCGTAGCGACGTCGACAGAAAACTTGTTCTATGGGAAAATGTCCGTTCGACCCTCGTCTCCTTTCGAGTCGACAAGTCCAGCCGCGTAGAAACAACTTCTTATCTACGCTACACGTTCGTTCTTTGCTCGTGATAACTGGTAATGCATTGCCAGCTGATAAATAGGCGTGTAATTTCAGGTGAAAAATACATAGTACATGCACACCACAGTCTTCACCTCAATTAGTTCAACATAAGTACAAATGTTTATCATTTTGCTGAGAAACATTTCGTTACTGTACAACAGATTTTTAATTTCTTGCCACGGAGTAGAGAGAAAGTTATATAGTGCTACGCGAAAAAACGGCGAATTTTCGGCAGAAAAACTCTATTCCAGGGTCCTGGTAACGAAAAAGTAAATAAATTGAGTTGCTAAATTTAGGGAAAAAGATCCTCCAAGACGTGGTGTAGCAAGAATATGTGTACATATTGTACACGAAGCTTCTGGGACATTTTCAAAAAATGGCTCTATCGGTTTTGATTAAATTTTGTTGTCGAATCGTGTAAAGGACGTTTCAGAGAATTGTGCTGGTCTCATGTTCGTTGAAAACTAATTTTTCGAAAATTGCAAAATTTCTAATTTTTTTCGGCGTTTTCCTACAACTAAAATATTACAGACAGAGATTTTTTCACTTAACGAAATCCCTAATGAATTAATGATTCCCTAAAGATAGATTTTGAAATAATGTCATGTACAATTTTTCGAAAATTTGAGTACTTTTCTCGTTATATTGTATGAAAATATAGGTGAGAAAGTACGTGCTGTTTTAGCACTACTAGTTTTCTTTTTTGGCGTTTTATCTTCTATAAGTTCCAGACAATTGATCTTACTATGTAGAGAGCAGATTAATAAGTATTTTTTATACAGGATGTCCGGGGAGGAACCGCCAAAACTTCGAAAATAAGCTCTTAAGGCAATTTTAAGCATATTTTGTCTTGTAAACTACATGGATATTCCGAATGGCTGAACCGCAATAGGCACTCAAAAGTTGGTTAAAAAATATGGTTTCTATGCAAAAATGTGCGTTGTAGAAGTATATAAACACTCGAGCAATATGTAAATTGTATATTATTGACCAAATAAATGAATGTATTTGATGAGAAAGAGAAATTAACCCAGAAATAAAAAAGCACCCAATTTACAGAGTACGACTGCTTTTTTATTTCTCCGTTAATGTTTCTTTCTGAACTAATATATTCGTTTATTTTGTTAATAATAAATAATTTACACGTTTCTGGAGTGATTATAGGCTTCTTCAACGCCTAGAAATCATATTTTTGCCTGGAAATCATATTTTCAACCCAACTTTTGAGTGTTTATTGTGGCTCAGCCATTCCAAATATCCATATAGTTTATTAGACAAAATATGCTTTAAATTGTCGTAAGAGCTTATTTTCGAAGTTTCGACGTTTCCTCTCCGGATACCTTGTATTTATAACTAGATAAGTTAATTTCTCAACTGAAGATGTTTTAAGTATTGATGAAGAATTTATTTTTTATTATATGAAGAATTTATTTATGTTTTAACTATTGACGAAAGACGCAAATTTGTGAATTGATGGATTTGGGATGAACCTTACGACAGGTGTGTATCCCGCGCGATACTGCAACCGCGTCGATCTGTTTGTGTGTCCGTCCGTTTACCCGTCCGTCCGTCCATCTGCGTCTCTGTCCGTCTATGTTTCTGTCCACCTGTCCCTCTGTCCGTCTGTGTTTCGGTCCGTCAGTGTCTCTGTCACTTCGTCTGTGTGTGTGTCTGTCTGTGAAGAAGGCTCTTGGTTTTTGGAATATTAATTCATTTAATTTTCAACAATAAACTAATCGAAATAATATTCATAGTTTCATAATTTGTGTTACGAAAGGGCTTCACTTAGGTAACATCAACTGCAAAATTAACTGTGACACATCTCAACACACCTTGACGTGGATTTTGTAATGTAAAGGACCGCCCTTAATTTTTGCTTGGAAGGTTCCGAGGAGTAGTCCTTACCCATTACGCACGCAGCGGAACGCGTCGCTGGCAGGCGATCGCCTTCCCTGCTCTTACGGCAACATCTAAGCCCTACGCCTCTCCGTCCGGCGGGGGTTCAAAGGGCGGAGGACGCGGCTCTCCGAGAAAAGGATCGCCCGCGCAAGTTGATACTTACGAAACGCGAAATTCCGTGACGTCTCCCGCTTTGCGTCCAACCACCGCATGTCCTCCCATGGCCGATTGCATCACCACGCATTCGGGACGGATTGACCGAGGCGGCGGCGACCAACGTCTTCCCGCGGCGGAAGCGCGTTGCTGTAACTAGAGTTACGACACGCGGCCGACGCTGCACGTACGTGCGTGGACACCTGGCGCGGAGGGGTCCATTAGGCGTCGCGATCCTTGGGGTATGGGACAGGCCGCTCAACTTGCACCTCCGGGATCCGGGGTTCAAAACCGAGGGAGAGGGCTCAATTGAATCGTTTATTTCAGAAACCCGTCAAACGCCGAAATCTAAAAAGCGTTTTAGCAGTAGAGTACATTTCCATGATGATAGACTCATCGTTTAGTGTATATTTACCTGAAAAATATTCATTTATTAACTGCTTTAATATTAAAATATATTTAAAAAACAGAAAAATTGGAACACTTTTTCTCAGTTTTCTCGTAATGAGAAATTTGGTGTTTGACGAGTTTCTGAAATAAACGATTCAATTGATGTCACTGCAGTGCCTCTGACCGGGAGGTCCTGGGGTTTGAGTCCCAACGGTGGCAAGATTTTCGACACTAGCCAGATACCTAGATCGAGTTCTGTCGCTGTCTGGAGGTGAATTCTTGAGGGCGACTGCTCTGATCGGTAGTTTTAGTGTTTTCTCTGATCAACACCAGGCGAATGCCGGAGCAGTACCCTAACAAACGGGCCACGGACCGCGCGCGATCTGTCCTTCCTCTTCCTCGTCCTATCCTCTCCTCTTACACACACACACTTACACTAACATGCACTACACTACCACATATTCCGGAAGACCGGTCGGGAGCTTAGAGCTTGTCCCGGCTGGGGTGGTGCCCCGCTCGTGGGAGAGTCCTGGTTAGGGGGGAAACCCCACTAGCCGACGGTAGGTAGGCGCCGGATCTCGCCATCCAGTGGGGGAAAATCACCGCCATCTCCCGAGAAAAACATGCACTACACTAACGGGACTAATGACCAAAGCAGTTGATGCGCCTGGAATCATTAGTAATCAATGAATCAACCATGGAGTGGACAAAGGAGGTTCTCGGCGTTTTTTTTCTCTCTCGGGGTTCTCCCATTTCCTCTGCCTCTCAATCCACCATTACCATTCAAACAACTAGAGGTGTTCCAACAGAACACACTTTCTCTCATTATTTGTACCAGCTATACAATATTATATTACTACAAGAACCGGCAAAAGTGTTACCAATCAGCAACATTTTTTCTCCGCGCCGAGAGTTCAACACAGGTCCTTCCAGTCAACGCGCCAGGCACGTTACCGCCGTTCCGCCAGTCTCTCGATGAACTTAACATGCCCCGCGCGTAGAAAAACTAGTCGTAACTCGCATCATTTCTAATGCATTTTTCGAAAATTCAGAGAGAGCAGAGTTATTTGCTCTATCTGTGGGAAAAAGGAGATACTTTGAGTCGTGTTTGAGAAAGAATTTTTATAAATTGCATTAATGCTATGCACAAATTACGCGAACACTACTGTTTTAAAAAAATTGAACATGGCTTTATTTAAAGATCTAATTTTTAGAACAGATTTTATTTAAGAAAAATTCTCTATCCTCTACTCTATCGTCTGTCTTGTACTTTTGCAATGTTAATTTTTTCCAATTTTTGAAAATACAAAATGTTCACTGAAATCATCACCAACTTTTTTACCGTCCTTTATATCATTCGAGGAGAACATTTAAAGAACAACCTTGGAGCCGCTTTTGAGAAAATAATTGTTTAAAAATTTCCTATATTTCACGCAATATTACGCGATAACTATTCAGGTGTGCACAATCGTTCCTTTCCCATCCTGTCTCCAAACCCTCCTCAGGGCAGCGAGATGGTGTGACCCCCTTTTCCCAATACCCCCAATCGCCTTGATATAGAAAGCGTCCATCTGTAGTGCCTACGTCAGGAGCCCAAGCCATATTTGAATTGTGCCTTAGAGGAAAAACTGGGTTTCCTCTCTGATTGTGTCAAAAGGAATAAGAAGATGGAGAAGAAGAGAACAGAAGTGAGGAGAAGAGGTCGGGGGAATAAGAAGTAGGGGAGATGGGAATTGATTGATTGATAGATTTTTTCATGTTTCCGGGCGCGTCAACTGCTCAGGTAATTAGTCCCGTTAGTGTAGTGCATGTTTTTTCTCGGGAGATGGCGGTGATCTTCCCCCGCTGGATGGCGAGATCCGGCGCCGACCTACCGTCGGCTAGTGGGGTTTCCCCCTAACCAGGACTCTCCCACCAGTGGGGCACTGCCCCAGCCGGGACAAGCTTTAAACACCCGACCGGTCTCCCGGAATGTGTGGTAGTGTAGTGCATGTTAGTGTAAGTGAGTGTGCAAGGGGAGAGGATAGGACAAGGAAGGGGAAGGACAGATCGCGCGCGGTCCGTGGCCCGTTTGGTAGGGTACTGCTCCGGCATTCGCCTGGTGTTGATCGGAGAAACCACGGAAAACTACGATCAGAGCAGCCGACCGCTAGAATTCTCCTCCAGACAGCGACTGAATTCGACCTAGCTGATAAGCTAGTGTCGAAAATCCTTCCGCCGTGGGGAGTGGGAACCTACGACCTCCCGGTGAGAGGCGCTGCAGTGACATGAGTTGATGCACTGAGCTACCGCTCCCGGTGGGAGATGGGGAGCTGTTGAATATGAAGCGTCCGTGGCTTGGCGTGGCGTCGGCTGTGTGTTGAGCCGAGGGACGGCCGCTGTGCTGAGCCAGACATCGACCGGCGCTGGCTTCTCACGTGGCCCTCCACGCCACTCTGCCCCCCTTCCCCGTCCCCCTCCCCCTCCCACTCCCCCTCCCACCGCCCGCCACGCTCGCTCGTATTCAGACTCGGCAATTCTTGCGTTGCATGTGCAGTATACCTCACCATGCGGTCACGTTTTTTTTTGTTGTTCGTCTGAATCTTTAGACTCAGCATACAAAGTACGTTGTAATAAAATCAACTCGCGAACGAATCTGAGCGTCCTTGACCGTCTTTTCCTCTTCAAAGTGCTATGTGTAAGTAGAAGGCATGGAAGCGGATTAGTGAAGATTTCACTTCACAGCTGGCACTTTTCACTCTGTTTTTGAGTTGAGGTTGGAACCATGGGTTTTTTCGAATGCACCTCTCAACATATTGAGCCTCGTTAATCGAAACTCTTATCCAAGAAGCGGAGGCACCACGTAACGGCAATAATTCCATGAAAAACAATGGGAAAAGTGTGCATAAACTTAAACGAGTATTTTAAGAACAGATAACAATGCTAAGAGTCAATAATTTTTTTAATTTTTTCACGTTTATGGCATCCTTAAAGTTAGCTATTTCTCCTTTGCAACGACTGACAAGTAGAATAGCAAGTCATGAAAGAACTGGAAATGAATTCAGAATGGGACATATTGGAAGTTAAAAAAGCAGTAATTTTAACTCTAACCGGGAGCGGTGGCTCAGAGCATCAATTGATGTCACTACAGTCGAGCCCCGAATGTCGGAGCAGTACCCTAACAAACGGGCCACGGACCGCGCGCGATCTTTCCTTCCTCTTCCCTGTCATATCCTCACTCCTTACACATTCACACTATCATGCACTACACTATCACAGTGCTCCGCTGGTGGAAGATACCTGGTTGGGAAAACTACCACTAGTCGAGGGTAGGTTGGCGCCGGATCTCGCCATCCAGTGGGGGAAGATCACGCCACCTCACAATGAAAAAACATGCACTATACTTCCGGGACTAATGACCTCAGTAGTTGACGCGCCAGGATTCACTAACAATCAATCAATCAATCAATTAACTCTAGTCTACGAGGCGGCAACTGATGCAGTAAAATATATAACTGGAATCAAGGAAAACTGCACTTGGCTGTCAGTGCTGTACAAACATATAATTGAAAATGTTTTCTAAATGTGAACTGTTTTGGATTGTTCGATAAGGATGTTTTATCTATCTCTTGCACATTTTTTCAAATGTTATTTTGAATTAACTTTTTTGTCTATAAAATGATATCGCTAAATCGCGTACTGCTGGTCGCGAGTGACGGATCGCGAGTGGCGGGTCGCGAGTGGCGGTTCGCGAGTGGTGCGTCGCGAGTGGTGCGTCGCGAGTGGCGGGTCGCGAGTGGTGGGTCGCGAGTGGCGGATCGCGAGTGGCGGATCGCGAGTGGCGGATCGCGAGTGGCGGGTCGCGAGTGGCGGGTCGCGAGTGACGGGTCGCGGGGACAGCCCAGGTACAAGGACCGTCGTGCAGTGTGAAGAAGTCGAGGTCTTGGAGTACTGAGCCGCTATGTACTGGTGGAGAAAGTGCACTGCGAAATAACATATCGGTCAGTGTAATTTACGATGCCGAAAGGCATGCACATTAACGTTTTTTGATAAAATTATTATCGAGTCATTCGTCATTAGCTTTGCAACGAGTGATTTCCAAAATAAAGTAAAGTAAATGACATACTTTTCAGTGTAAAAGACAATTTGGCACATGCGAGCTCAATCGCAAGGGCACCTGTGTGTTACTTTCTTGCCATGGAGTAGAGGGGAAGTTATGTAATCCTACGCGAAAAAACGGCGAAATTTCGGCAGAGAAACTCTTATTGCCGGGCCCTGGTAACGAAAAAGTGGATAAATGTATGTATGTATTTTCCGTTATTGGGTCGGTAGTCCGACTTCGCCGGCCAGCCACCAGTGTTCCCCATGCCTGGCCTAATTACATTCCCATACTTGGGGGTAAGAGCGACATGAGGCGAACATGACGTATTCTCTTCACCGTAACTAGCAAGATCCGCCTGCTTGAGCTTTTCTTCGTCATACAGTTACAGAAACTGGGACGATTTTGAACAAAAACTAAAACTATATTTTTGCCTCGACCGGGAATCGAACCCAGGACCACATCACGGAAAGCTAGTACGTCCATGAGTCATCCCAGAGGCAAGTGAATAAATACAGGGGTTAAATTTAGAAAAAAATCTATAACGTGGTGTAGTCAGAATCCATATTTTGTGGGTCCTTGATACCAAAAAAATCGAATGACGGCAAAACGTCTGTCTATCGTTCAATAAATGAAATCTTTTCTTAAAGATAGATTGTGAAATAAGGTCATCTACAATTTTTCGAAAATTCGAATACTTTCCACGAAATTTAGTGCAAAAACACGGACGACAAAGTAAGTGCTGTTTTAGCACCACTAGTTCTGTTATGTTCTGAAACGAAAAACGTCCTTGATATCTTCTGCTTCAATACAGGATGAGTCAAGTAACTTAAGCACTTCCTGCAGTTTTTGAACGGTTGAAGTTACTCAATGTAATTTTCACGGAAGTGCATGAGGAAATGGAGAGGAATTGGTAAACGACAAAACTCTTTGTTCCTTTTCGTTTAATTGTACTTATCTGGTAAAACGTGAACTTGAGTAGTGTATGAAACGTGAATGATAAATATTTCAAGAATGTACTCAGTAGCTACATGCCAATTGGGTCTCCGTTATTTAAATTGGGCCATTTGCATGTGTCATTCTTTTCAGTATTAGTTTTAACGTTTAAGGAGGAAAAATGCGGGGCCGTGAGTCATAATAGACTTGTTCTCCTACGTCCACGAGTCACTTTTTAGAAAGTCTTAATGTTCGCAATTTGTAATGTGTGGGCGAGGTCGTTTAAATAAGAATTTTGTATTATTCATATAATTTTCGTCAAAGTTAAAAACTGGTTTCACTCGTTCCGTGAGAAATCCTCCACCCCCTAGTATTGTAAAGGATTAATTGGGATTCATGAAAACTTTGTTTTTGCTTGTGGAAATTAATATTTGTTCCAAACAAAAAATTATAATGTCCACATTTTTATATAAGTTAGCCATTGGAGACTACCTAGAAATGCTAAATAACGCAAATACTTTATTTGTTGTAGTGACCTAAGGAGATTTTCTAGAAATGTTAAAAAAAACAGAAATTCCTTATACTATATACTTCCTTATTTATTGTAGTTTATTGTGTTCCTTATTTATCCTCCTAATATACTTCCTTATTTATTGTAGTGACTTAAAGTAAAGGGCAAATATAAACGACGCGAGTATGTTCAAAACAATGTAAACATGTGATGAGGCATCAGCAACGTGCCATATCGATTGCACCTGCCGCCTTTGGATTGATTCTTGATTCTTGACACCTGGTTGATGACAAATTTTACTACTATGGAAAGTGTTTTAGATCTGCGTTTAGCGTGAATAATTAACCCTGTTTACATTTACTCCAATTAACCCGCATATATGATATGCCCGCTATTACTATAGTAGTATTATTTTTTACACAAGTTCACTCTCCTGCATACAGAAATGGTGATAAATTAGTCAAAATTATTGAAATGTGATTTGTGCAAAATGCAATGTACCTAGTGACACTGCTTTATTTTGACTAAAAAAAGAAACAAGATCCGAAACGCGACTTTACAGAGTTGATTTCACAAAGCATTGAGTCACTGACACTTTGGCAATGACTTAAGAGTGGGGCCGTTAACAGCAACTTATTCTTTATATTCCTCATCAACTAAGCTATAAAACAAGAGAATTAACAAAATGACTTTCCTAGGCCTTCATGCATAACTTCTAAAGAACGGTTAATTGCACAGGCGGCAAGTGTATAGAGGCATATAAGTTTATACGTAGAGGTTGGCGTGAAGACAAAACGTACGCAGAGGAGAGGAAAATGCAAAGAAAAGAGCAAGGCAAAGAGAAAAGCCTGCGGCATTGGTGCCTGAAGACTGAATTTTTTAAGGACAAATCGGTTTCAGGAGTTGCGGGTCAAGGGTAGTACTAAAATTAATAAGAATAAAAGGAAAGTTTGGATATAAAAAAGAAGCAGAAGAATTGACGTAGATGAGATTGCAGAGAGGGCTTGAGAGTGAGAGGGTAGAGAGGGATGGAGAGAGGGGGATGAGATGGAAGAAGGGAGAACGTGAGGGAGGAGGAAAGCGAGGACAGGATATGGAGAATGTGAGAGGCAGGGAGGTCGAGAGAGAAACATGGAAAGAGGAGATAATCACGAGAAAATAAAGAAGTGAGAATGGAGAAGGGGAGGGGGGAGGGGAGGGGAGGCTCTGTCGTGTGAGCTCAGGCCGAGCGAGTCACGGGGCCGGCCGCCTGCTCGCGCACGTCACGCCTACCCCCCCCCCCCCCCCCCCCCCCCCCCCCCTCCCCATCGCCCTTCCCCTCCCCCTCCTCCTTCCCCTCCCCCTCCTCCTTCCCCTCCCCCTATCCCTCCTCCGCATGGCCACGCTACGTAGCAATGGCACTATCTCTAGTGATGATGAATTTAGCACTTTATATTTAAAACAAACCCTGTTTTGAAAACAAGGCTATTGCACTTTATAGCATTATAAAAATTAAGATTTAGCATTTTGTAGAATTTGTTCAGAAAACGATTATTAAGGAAGGGCTCTTTGATATAAAAAATATTCTGATGCTTCTTAGATTTTACCATTAAAATTAGGAAATAAGGAAGAAACTAATTTAATATATTCGCCATTTGTGAACTTCAAGTATAAAAGCATAAGAAGTAATGCGTGCCCCGTAGGATCAGAGACTTCCTCTTATTTACTTTGTTTTGTCAGTTAAATCTTAATTATAAATTAATAAACACGACCACTATTAAATTAAATGTTTTCAAACATCGACGTGTTGTCAATGTCGTATCTCTAAGAGAATGAAAACGAAGGAAACTAGAAAACGCAATTTAGCAGGTATATCGCCAATTCACGATTATTTCGAACTTCGTACTTGATTTCGCATTTTTCGAATAATTCCGCATTTTATCGCTGATTGAAAACCTTCAGAAATCTCCCCCCCCCCTCTCTCTCTCCCCCCCTGTCTCTCGCTCTCGCTCTCTGTCCACGTGCATTCTAATCTAATTTATTTCTCTTAAGTACACCTTCCGTTTCTTCGGACTATTAGCTCTATTTTCTTCAACCCTACATTCCCCAATTTCATCTATGCGTGCTTAAGCAAGTGCTCCTCTAGACATTCTCCCGTCAATACCATTTCCCGTGAGCCATGCCAGATATCTTATTAAAAACGAGAGATTTTGACATTTATATTTTATCACATTTTTCAAATCCATTCGCCTTCTGGACAGTGCATACAAAACATCAGAGGAATGTAACATCTGAGAACAGTATAAATAAGCAGAACCCAGGGGCACCAGAAGGGGTGGCAGGTGGGGTAACTTGCCCCATTCCCCGACTTAATTGGGGCCCCGAATGTTTTTCGTTCAAGAGAAATAAAAAATGTATTCATCTTTAATCTAAATTTAACGCTATAAATTATATCTGATCCTTGGCGAAATGAATTCTGTTTATGAGTTGGGAGAGGAGAGTATATTTTGTTTGAAATGAAGGACCCCCGTGGATCAACTACTTCAGGCCCCTGGTTTTCACTGGGCGCCCCTGGCAATACCTACATGTATGAAAGATTGAAGGCGCATCTTTCCCGTAATCTAATGGAATACTATGCTCAAAATTTTTCCAAAATTTCCAAAAGACATGCTTGATTCTCTCTGCGTGTGTGTACTCACATCTGAATTTCTTAAATTGTTGGTTAATTAGTTGAAATTGAGTTGTACGGAATGAATGGGGGTTAATCTAAAAAGTGCTGTGTATGATGTGTTAGAGGATGGAAGAGTCACTACAGCTATACTCAAGTAAAATATAGTCGTATTGTTTACCTGCATAAGGAAGAAGGAAAGCGAATCCTAAAAAAGCAAATCACAAATATATTTTGCAAATGATGGAGCATTGAGCAGACGTGCTGAGTGGAACCTTAAGAATGAGGTTATCCGTCGCTCTAAACCTTTCTATTTTCCCGGTTCTCGAGTTTGCATTTCATGAAGGAAGGTGAACGGACTCATAGGCGCTGAAGTTTTGTTAATGATGAAAATATTTGTTTGATGAAGGATTCAGAGGGGACGGAAATGGATCACAAAATCACATGATTTTAGATGATTGATGCACAAGTGAATGCTTTTAGAAGGAAAATTGAAGTAGAAAAGTGAAGTATAAGTGAAGAAGTGACTACTTCACTGTCAATAATATTTAAAACAAGAAGGGTTTTCTTTTAGAAAGTCGTTTTAACTTTCTACAAAAATAAATTTTGTGATTGTTCTTTGAAAGTTAAGTAGTGGGCTCCAGATGTGTTATCACTTGCTCTCTTAACAGGTTTTGTAGTAAAAACATTAAATATTAATATCTGATATTAATCGGACAAACTTTTCGTCATGTATTCATTACTTAGTTTCAATGTAAAAGATTCAGTCGCTCTATCCAAAATAGTCGTTTCGACGTCTGGTGCGAGTAAGCGCATTAATGTATATCATATTTAAAGAGCGAAGACGAAGCGTTGTTTAAATGCGAAGATCAAGGAGTGTTTTGTCAATGTACTCTCACATTTTGACGGGTTTACACTAGTTTTTATTTAGGAAAATAGCAGCTTACGATCGTTCAGCCATTCTCCAAATCTGGGTTCTGGAGACAAGAATTCGACTAACAGAGTATTGCTCCAAGCAACAAAAGGCAGGGTTCGGTTTCGATGCCCAGGCACCTCTACTGATCGCTGATAAGAGGGCGAAATTTTACCAGGACTCGTCTCCGAGTTATTCGAGTTCCATTAGTCCAACTTTTCAAGGTCGGCGAGCACTCCAAGAACGCACTTTAAAGCTAACCTCTCTGCCGGGAGACGGTCTCTCGTTGTCATGGAAATCTGCTAAAATTTTATACATTTGTAAAAGTATTAGTAGAGACGACACCTTTCATTTCTACTCCATTTCGCGTGGGTTGTTCAATCAATTAATTCAATTCAATGATGATTTATGGTCCGTGGCAAGGCTCAGGTCATCAGGCCTGCTTTTCCACACGACCACGCAATTTCCGCCACGCCCCTTTCCTGGTCTAATAGAGAAAGGAGGTATCATTTGGCGACGAAACAGGCGATTTGAATTTTACTCAGAGGTTTCTGTTAGGCTTCAGGATTTTTTACATGCAGTAGATCGTGAACATGGGACAGCTGGCGGTATTTTTCCACGAAAGGAAGGCGTACGAATGATTTTTTTCGCCCCAGGCTTCGAACGGATATGAACTCGCAAACTTGGGTATAATATCTCTATGCTAACCGTTGTGGATGTGAATCCCTGAGGTGGACAAGGGATCGACCGGGGACCATTGGTGGTGGTGGTGAATCCCGCGGCGCATTCCACCGGCTTGGGCGGAAGAGGGAAAGCGGTCCGTGTGCTTGGCGGGGCGGCGAGAGAGGTGGGCGGGGCGGCGAGAGGGGTGGGCGGGGCGGCGAGAGAGGTGGGCGGGGCGGCGAGAGGGGTGGGCGGGGCGGAGGAGGGGGCGGGGCGGCTCTCGGGCTTCTCCGGGCTTCCTCGGGGCGTCGGCGACTTCGCGGTGGGGTGGGGGTGGGGGTACAAGGACTCAGCCGGGTCGCCTGCACTTCCGCGTGCCCCGTCCCCTCCCCCTACTCGCCCGATGCGCGATGCTCGTGGGGCGTCTGTGTGCACCGGCCTCGCGCTGACCGCCCTCCCCCGCTACGCGCAGTCTGGAGACGCAATAACATTTCCGTCTACTTGACGGCTGGGGATGCCGCTTACTCGGGCGGCAGACTCGTGGTCGTTCTTGCATCAGATCACAACAGCAGTAGCAAGAAACAAGTCGCAATAAGAGCGCTAACAGTAAACAACATCCGCACACGAGAAATAATAGCGCTCTTCAATTTTTAGTTACTTCGCGTGGTTAGATTTAATTTTTTCTTAATATTCATGAGAAACTCTGCAGCGACATCATCAGAATTTGAACCCTCTGATAGGATAACTGATACCCTTCTCCCCTGTCAGCCGCTAGCTGTCAAGTAGACAGAAATATTATTCGGAAAATAAGCAAGTACTTGTAGCGTCATGTAGCGAGTGGCTATTTGGTCCAAGTACCAAATTCAGAATACTTGCTGTACGAATACACGCGTCGCCTTCGTGAAAATTATCATTAAATTCTCCTCTTATTATTTATTATTTGCATTTCCAGTCAGGTTTTAACACTGAACGAATTTACTCTAACTATACCCCGATTTCATCATAGTGGCAATTTAATCATATTGCAGAGGGGGACTGCAATACAAACGGCAGCTTCGTTTACGAGTTGAATTTATGGTGTTGAATCTCTTGACTGGTTGAAAATGTCCCCCTCTCCTTCCAGCTCGTGATCTTGAAGTGCCACTTTCTTTAAATCGGAGCACAGTTAGCGGATACTGTTCCGTTCTTGGGTGAGCGTTTTGGGGAGTACACGTACGATGAAAAGAGCTCCTAGTACACAGGCAAGGAGAAGATATCATTCATGGAGTGCGGCATTGGGACAACTCCAAAAATACTCTGACCAGCGGCCCGAGGGTTTGAGTCGCGCTACTGGCGGATTTTGGACGCTAGCTATTATATAGCTATATAGCTAGGTGAAATGCAGTCGCTGTCTGGAGGAGAATTCTAGCGGCCAGCAGTTCTATTCAGTATTTTCTCTATTTAACGCCAGGCGAATGCCATAGCAGTATACTAACGAAACTAATAACCATAGCAGTTGACGTTCACAGAAACATTAATCAATAAATCAATCAAAAAATGAAGTTTTGAGAAAAAAATCTTGAAGTTTTCACTTCCGGTTGCAGGTATTGCGCTGGTTGATCGATGTTGTGGATTAACGAGTAAGTACCACTGAAAGGCTTTGCGGAAATTCTGTTTAATAATAATTTTATAAAGTGTTCTAAATTGCCTCAAAATTAGTACTTTTTTCGGAGAGTGTTCGTGTGTCTATATGTCCGCTGAGGAAACGCGAGTTCCCATTCATTTAAATTTATGATATAACATTCACCAAGAATTGAAACTGAAAACGAAAACTCTTCGTATATTATTATTGATGTTTCTCCGTTTAGTATCCTGTACATTGTATATTTTTATGTCAATAATCAGGTCTTTTTCGAAATGCCATACATCTTCGCAATGATTAAATCCGACTTTCCACTCATTTCCTGGTGATCGCCTTGTCATTTTGTCTTCCGCCGTTTGTTTTTCGAGTCAAGTTCGCCTCGCACCTTTGTCTTGAGACCTCGACCTCGGGCGGACCCAGTGCACTACTGCAGACGGCCGACAGCTTTCGCGGTTGATATCTGTGTCATGGTCAAAAGCCTTTTTATGTGGGGCAAACCCAATTGTCTATTTCATTGGTTCAACTGAGTTGGTTCAACCAAGTTGGTTATTGATGTGTTGGTGGCGATGTAGGCGATGAAAAGAAGACTTTTCAAGGAGAAAACGTAGAAGGGTGGTGGGTCGATAAAAGAAGAAATTCAGTGTGTATGTTAGGCACATTATGTACGCATATGTATTTTTTAAACATAAATAACAGATGATATTTCCGAAGTTTTCAATGTTGTTCTTTCCTTCCTTTTTCTTGTCCTATCCTCACCCCCTTACAAACACACTAACACTAACATGCACTACACTACCACATATGCCGGGAGACCGATCGGGAGCTTAGAGCTTGTCCCGGCTGGGGCGGTGCCCCGCTGGTGGGAGATACAAGGTAGGGGGAAACCCCGCTAGCCGACGGTAAGTCGGCGCCGGATCTCGCCATGCAGCGGGGGAAGATCACCGCCAACGCCCGAGGAAAAATATGCACTACACTTACGGGACTAATGACCTAAGGTCTAAGTTGTTGACGTGCCCGGAATCACTAATCAACCAACCAACAAATCGACTGATGTCACTGCTGTGCCTCGGACCGAGGATTCCAAAGTTAGTCCCAACGGTCGGCAGAATTTTCAATAATGCTACAAAGCTTGGTCTTATTCAGCCGCTGTTAAGAGGAGAATTCTAGCGGTTGGCTACTCTGGTCGATAGTTTTCCATCTCCCATCAACACCAGGCGAATGACGAAGCAGAACCCTAACAAACGGGCCACACATCACGCGGGATCTTTGCTTTCCCTTTCTTGTCCTATCTTATTCCATCACTTACACACACTTATACTTACATGCACTATACTGCCTCATATCTCGGGAGACCAGTTGGGAGCTTAGAGCATGTCTCGAATGGGTGGTGCACAGTTGGTGGAGTTACCGGGATAGGGAAAACAAACCGCCGTATGAGTCGGCGCTGAATGCCGCCATCCAGCAGAGCAAGTACAACAGCAAATTCCGTGCAAAATGCTCTTCACGTACGGGACTAATGACCTTAGCAGTTGACGCACCCGGAAACAAGAAATAATCAGTCAATCAGTTTGTCTAATTACTACGGAAATATCTTAATAGTCATGAACGATGCATTTTACAAAGACCCCCTTCCTTGAATTATTTTACAACTGTGATGCTAAGCTATGACATCCAGGGTCACCTCTAGGCATGATGGAACGTACCGGTGTTCTCCTGCCATTGAAAAAGGCAACAACCTTTACTTTAACGTATTGAGAAAGGCTGTTAACCCTGGCACAAAATGCAATCGAGGAAGTCAACGGTTTAACGCATTCAACTTCTGGTTTGTGCTCGTGGACTCAATAGCAGGAAGGTTGCATAGTCTTCGGTAGGAGACAAGAAGATTCGCGATGCAATAAACGCATTGCAACTTCTCGAAGTAGGAAGCATTAATAATTCTTCCAGGTAGAAATCGCACACGTTAAGATTTAAATTTAATTACGAATATCGTTAAAATGAGGAAATGAGTAAAGTACTCAAGAAAGTTTACGAAGCGACTTGACAATGAATTGATTAATATTTCCTTATGAGTGGAAAAACATCACTTGTCGGTTTAACTATGTTTAAAGATGCTTGTATGTTAATGTTATCTCCAGAACATTTATGAAAAAAGTGTTATGCTGTTACCAGAATCAGTGGTTTAGGCACAGGCATAAATAATATTTTTTATGTTAAAATATTTGCAGATGAAGTGAAAATCTTATAAAATATCAGAATTGATCTGACGCGTCGAAAATGAGAGACAGTGGTAATAATATAATTGGTGAAAAGGCTTTTATCAAAGCACCTTTTTGCAAGTATGGCAATTCAGTTTAACTGATGGAAATTTCATACTTATATTAGTTCCGCCTTTTTCGTGCATTATACATTTGAAATATTATGTATTTAAATGAATATTTGAAATCATTTTTTATTTTAGATTTAATTGGTTTGCCCATTGTTATGTTTTTCCATTATCATTAGCATCGTCAGTATGTTGTCTTGTCATCTTGTAATTCTGTTAGATTCATTTTCTTTTCCACTAACAAGCTGAAGTCAATTAATTTTAACGAGGGATATCACGTGTATTTTCGTCTCGTTGCCAACATTACTATGACTTAAATTATGGGTGCCATTTATAACATAACATATTTTGAGAATTCAATTTTTGGAACTACTTTGTGTTTTTTTTATTCTAGAAGTTGGGATGTTTCTTCAAAGGTTCTCGTACATTAAAGAACATCGGCCTTTAATGATCGCATTTCGTCTTTTTCCATACTCGGAGAGCCAGGAAAATTTCGAGGCTCTTTCGTATTTCAGAATACTTTTCTCTACAACCGTTTTTAGCTCGCGTTTTTATGAAGCACCTTTTTTACTCCGTTTCAGCGTGGAGGCCCTATTCAACGAGTGTACTGCGAAGCTGTTTAGAATAGCGGAAGTCGCGAGGGCCTCGTTAGGAGTGTCCGGACGGAAGGGACACGTGACTGGGACTCGTGCAGAGAGAGACCCTGCGGCGCGGCGTGGCGCTGCGGTTCGCGACAGAAATACGCACAACTGCCCCCCCCCCCCCGCCGCCGCTCCGCCCCGCCCACTACGCCGCGCCCGCTGCGCCGCCAAAATAGCCGGGCGCTCGGGCCGGGCCGCTGTAATTGCTGAAAGGAGAGGCCTATTGTTGTTCGCTGGAAACCGGACGCGACGGCGCAATTAATGCACTTGTCATCAGCTGGTGGCAATTCCGCTGGCGTACGGGGAAATTTATATTTAGAATTCCGGAAACTGGGTACAATTTTGATTGATTGGTTGGCTAGTGATTCCGGGCGCGATATCCGCGAAGGTCACTGGTCCCGAAAGTGTAGTGCGTGCTTTTTATTGCGGGAGGTTGGCAGTGATTTTCCTCCGCTGGAGGGCGAGATCCGGCGCCGACTTACGGCGGCTTGCGGAGTTTTGCTCCAACCAGGCATCCCCCACTAACCCATGGCACCACCCCAGCCGGGAGAAGGATGAGTTCCCGAGTGTGGTAGTGTAACGCACGAGTGTGTGTGTGTGTGTGTGTATGTGTGTTTGTAAGGGGTGAGGATAGAAAGAAGAGGAAGGAAAGATCGCGCGCGGTCCGTGGTCCGATTGTTAGTGTACTGCTCCGGCATTCGCCTGGATTGATTGGAGAAACCACGGAAACAACCGATCAGAGCAGTCGGTGGTAAAATTGTGAGATACCCATATTGCCTACAGGGTTGTGGAAGATCTCATTCGATTTCTCGATATCTCAGGAAAAATTAGAAATAAATATTATAAATTTTTACTTTCATGGTACAAAAACTAATATTTTCATGCAACCAGTGTGATCGAAATCTTCACATAATTCGCTTCATTGTCACTTGGTAACGATGTGTTTCTTTAAGTGCATAAATACTACTTGATTAAATGGAGAGTAATTCGTGGGTGAAAGAGCCGTGAAACTGTGCATAATGGATTTGTATACAAATGGCTGATTTATTGAAGAAATATGTTCTCTAACGCAGTGATCTCAACTCAAGCACTTGGCTGAATGTAACATTTACTGAGAGACACTATGAAAGGCAAAGAAACAGATTTGAATGTTACAGAGAGATGAAAAGTAAACTTTTTCTGTGACGGTTTCCGACAGATATTTTACCTTGGTGCATTCCCCGAATACTCAACTCAAAATACAAAAATTTTGAGTTTATTTTCATTTTCATGTGATAAAAAAGTATACAAATATCAGTTAAAGAGCATTTTCTAAGCGCTTTCATGAACTGTAAAACCAATCACTTATACGGAATATATATGGCAATATTTTTTAAAATCCTAACTAATGTGTAAGGTACGGCTCTGGTGTGACGTTTGATTGATCGATTTTTTCGCGTTTCCGGGCGCGTCAACTGCTTTGGTCATTAGTCCCGTAAGTGTGATGCATGTTTTTTCTCGAGAGATGGCGATGACCTTCCCCCGCTGGATGGCAAGATCCGACGCCGACCTACCGTCTGCTAGTGGGGTTTCCCCCCCAACCAGGACTCTCCCACCAGCGGGGCACCGCCCCAGCCGGGACAAGCTCTAAGCTCCCGACCGGTCTCCCGGAATATGTGGTAGTGTAGTGCATGTTAGTGTAAGTGTGTGTAAGGGGAGGGGATAAGACAGGACAAGGAAGAGGAAGGAAAGATCGCGCGAGGTCCGTGGCCCGTTTGTTAGGGTACTGTTCCGACCTTCGCCTGGTGTTGATCGGAGGAACCACGGAAAAACTACCGATCAGAGCAGCCGATCGCCAATTCTCCTCCAGACAGCGACTATATTCCACATAGCTGACAAGCTAGTGTCGAAAATCCTTCCGCCGTGGGGAGTGGGAACCTAGGACCTCCCGGTTAGAGGCGCTGCAGCGACATCAGTTGATGCACTGAGCTACCGCTCCCGGTCTGGTGTGACGTCTTATCGAAATCTATCTTATCAGTAGATTTCATTTCCTTAATGTGATTGTTTTGTCTGATTTTTCTAAAGTGTGTAAGGGTGTAAGTTATCGAGAGCGGTGTGTTGATCGGAACCGTCTGTTTGGAAACAGGAGTTGGAGCTAAGGCGGTGCAAAGCCCAGACGAGCGCGGAGTAGCGCGCAGATTCCGTGCGGGGGCGGGGGCGGGGGCGGGGGCGGGGGCGGGGGCGAGGGCGAGGGCGAGGGCTGAGAGGGTTGGGCGGCGAAGCCCCACGGGCGCCGGGGGCGGGGCGTTGCCAGGCGACTGACAGGAAATTAGCGCGAGTTGCCTCTCCCCCGGGCCCTGGGACACGTGGAGAGCCACCGTGCTGTCCGCCCCCGCCCGCGCCCCGCCCCGCCCCACCCCGGCCCCTGGGCTGGCGGATCCGCCGCCGCCGCCGCTTTGCGTAACGCTTCGCCCAGAGCGCAGCCGAGCGGCGAGGCCGCCGCGCCGCTCACGCCCCAACGACCTTTTCAGAGAATCGCTGGGCAGGTGGCTCAACAGATGTCACTGCGCTGCTTCTGACCAGGAGGTCTTAGGGTCCAGTTACGACGGTGCTACGATGTCTGACACTACCTAGACATCTGAGTCCATTTCAGTCGCTGTCTGGATGAGAATTGTAGCGGCCGGCTGCTCTGATCCGTTTCCCGTGAATACGGGAGCAGTGCCCTAATAAACGGGCTACGGACCACGCGTAACCTTTCCTTCCTCTTCCTTGTCTTATCCCCACCCCTTACTTGCATTCACATGCAATACACTACCATATATGCAGGGAGTCTGGTCAGAGTAGCTTAGAGTTTGTCCCGGCTGGGTTGGTGCCCCGCTGGTGAGGGACGTACCAGTTGCCTAGACAACTGGTACGTCGGCGCTGGATCTCGCCATCCAACGAGGAAAGACCACCGCCAGAAAAAAACATGCATTGCACTTACGGGAAAAGTGACCATAATTCTGTAGGTCCCGCGACGTTGTGTGCTTCCCGTTCCCTAGCTACTTTTGAATCAAGATTCTCATTTCGAGTTCGGTTTTCGAAGCAGGTTTGCGATTGATGTGTAGTTCATTTGATGGATTCCATTTATTTTGCCAAAAACAGTAAAAAACGATATGTGACGTGCGGGGAAGTACAATCTGCGCATGTTTTCTTGAGTTCCACAGTCTATTCCCCACCGTTTAAACGTAAATAGTTGAATGATGAATGAAACGATTAACAAAGCGAGGGTAGTAACATTTGAAATATAGACCTTTTCGCTCCCGAGATATGGAAAAAATATTTGTGTAGGTAAACGAACTGCAGATTGGAATATTTAATATTGCTGACAAAATAGTAACCCTTATTCCCGGCTCTACGTACCACAACCACCATAAGGAGAGCTCAACAAAACGAACGTATTGTGAAACTACCTTTGTGTCCTCATTATTTATGTGTAGAAACTGAAATATATTATTCTCCTTCTTAAAATAATAATAATAATAATAATAATAATAATAATAATAATAATAATAATAATAATAATAATAATAATAATAATAATGCCAATATTTGATATGGTCCAGTTTTTCTCATAAAGGGCGTACCGATTATCATCATTATCAGTGGTCGCGGGGGCTTCATATAAATTATCCCCCAAAATTAAAATATCTGTTTGAAATTCAAGAGGCCGCGACATTAAGCAGATCGATTGGGGAATATCAGTTTTGGAGCAAATCGGCTGAACGGTTTGGTCGCTAGCGTTGTTCACGGCTGGACGGACAGGCGTTTTGCCGTCATTAGAATTTTCGGTATCAAAACCTACAAAACATGGATTCTGGCTACACCACATTCTGGCTACACCACATTCTGACTACACCACATTTCCCCCCTAAATTTAGCAACTGTTTTTATACACTTTTTCGTTTCTAGGACCCTGTAATAAGGGCCCTTTTCGTTACCTGTAATAAGGGCCATTTTCGTTACCTGGGCCCTGTTTCAGTTTGTAATTACGAGCACAATGTAACAGAATTTGAAGATCGCGCGGTTTTCGAGTTATGCACGCTGGTAACGTTTGCTGAAGCGAAACGTACGAGTATATTGTGAATTGCATGTTCGCCTGCGGAATTCTTGGTAACCTAATCTACAAAAAAAAAAAAAACTAAATTTATATAATTACTGGCAAATCAGAGGAAGTTGCAGACTGTTGCATTATAAAATAGATGTGATGCAAAAAACACACCACATAATAAGCTGGTATTCGTGAATTCATGCTTTGCCATCGGGATTGCCTAATATTTCAGCATTATATGTATTACAAATATATGTGTCGTAAAATAAGTTTAGTCTTGAACTTTTCAAACTTTTCTCAAAGGAAAAATAATATTAATGAATACTTGAGTTTTAATTACTTCAGTTGTAAGTTTTATATGAATTCGTTATCGGAATATATTTACAATTTACAGAGATTTATATTACACACAATTTATATTGCTTGAATTAAGAAGCGCATTGGATATATCGGAAGTCATATTGGAAACTGCATTTCGCCTCTAGGAAATTTTCGAAGCCAAAAATCCTCAAACAATATTACAAATATACACCAGGAAGTAGCGGACCGGACATTTTCGCCTTTTATACGGCCAAATTTAGTTCCTAAACTGACCTATCGGTTGTTTGCATGTTTCAAAAAGGAATAATAAGTAGATGGAATTTTATTTTTTCAGGAAACAAGAATGATATATAAATTGAATTCTTCAAAGGAAAACTCTATTAAAAACACAATGGCGTTCTTGGTAAACGATTTCAAAGAAGCTTTTCAGAACTCCGATTCGCAATTAGCACTGAGTTCCAGCAAATTAGTTTCGTTTCTTAGAAGGTCCGTAAGGTTGGGAGTTTCACTGCCTTTTCTGTGGGACTGAATGCACTTGCCACCCACTTACACTCAGAGGTGAAATCATTTGTTTTCAAACATGTGCCGAAACTTTTCTCGGGAAGGTTAGAACATGGCATTTAGTAGTTGTTTTTAGAAATCATATATTTAAATATGTTAATTTAATATCTGAAGTTAAAACAAAACAGATTTTTTTCCTCTACATTCTGCAAAATTACCACATATGATACGCGAAAGTAAGTGTGTGGGAGTTTGTTGATATACTGAAGCAAGTTCAATAGAAACCGATTCGCCATAACAGACTTTCGAATGACATTACTTGTCACTATATAATCCCCGTCCCTTCCAGCCTTCACATTTTGTACTTGATGTGGAATGCGCTTCAAAAGTTTGGCTGGTAGAGGAGTTATTAGTTGGAATTCGCTGTCTTCATTTCCACTGTTACTATTAGCCCACTCGCATGCGAGTATTATACCGCGTTTCATGCATCTTTTGTTTGCATTCTTCATAAATTAACTAGAAGGAAAATTTGTTTCTCTTGCCATCTCATTTCGTAAATTATTTCGCATAACATCTCTAAAAGTACTTCGCGTCTTGGCGATGATTAAATAACAAATTGCTTCCCTTTCTTTCATTCTGTGTAGTTCTTGAAGTATTTACTAACCCGTTGAGAAAATATTTGAAAGAAATAAAAACTTTTTTTAGAGAGGTAGCACTTTAATATCGACCGGTAGGGATTGACAAAAAACTCTAACCACCATTAGCATGGCATGGGAGGTGAGAACACACAGTGAACATAGTGAAGAAAAATAAAAGGGAGATAAAAAAATCTGTCAAATATTCTCTTCAATCCTGTATCTGTTCTCGAGGTGGAAGGTAGAAGTTGTATTCAATCAGCGTGGATATATTGCCCTCAAGGAAAGGGAAATGCAGATGGACGTGTTTAGAAGAGACCGTCGCCGATCTGTCTTCTCAGGCTTAATCTTCAGTAAGGGATTTCTGCCCGCGCAACGCGGTAAAGCATACACAGGGAGCATACACAAACAGAGGGAGCCTCTTTGTGGGTGGAAGGCAAGTTACTTCAACAGCTGGTGTTTAGATGGTCGGTCTCGACCAAGTACGGAGCAGCCCACTCCGATTCGACACCGATTATTTCAAGTGTCGTTGAGTTATATTCATACTTTTTAATAACGTATGTTTTACTGTTTTTAACCAATATGGTTATTAACGTTGAAGTCCGACAAACAGTAAGTAACCAACCAAGACTTTTATTTGTATTATCGGTCATGGGTCGTTCAACCCTTTTCGGAATAACACCTTAAACTCATATAAATAAGAAATACAATTTCTTAGGATAATTATTCATTCGCCATCTCTAACTATATCTCATGTGTTTCGATTGTTCGTGTCTATAGCCCGATTGTAGTGGTACTGCTCCGGTATTAGCCTGATGTTGATCAGAGAAAATACGGAAAATTACCGATCAGAGTAGCCGGCCGCAAGAATTCTCCTCTAGACAGAAGTTGAATTCGATATAAGTAGTGTAGGTAAAGTCGAGCATAAGCAGTGTATGACGCCCCGCCCCGCCTCACCCCACCCCTGCACAGAATGCTAAATTGCAACTGAATTGAAGTTATCGTATGACACCAGGCGCATTAGACCAACTACCATCTCAGGCTGGCAGTTATAATCGATCCGTCGCTTAACTGGTAACTTACTATTTTGAAGTCGTGTCTGCCCAATCCGCCCCTTTCCACCCCGCGCATCTCATCGTCCCTCTCCTCCCCGCCTCTCCTCGCCCGCCCTCCTGAACCCGCTTCTGTCTACATCGCCCCTCTCCCCTGCCTCACTCCGCCCTACCCCGCTCCACTCCTTTCCGCCTTCTCTCAAGCTCCTCTCCTTCTAGCCCGTCCTCCTCGCTCCTGTCTTTCTCGCCTCTCTCTCCCCCCACCCTTCCTTACCTGCCTCTCCTCCCCTCCCCTCCGATCACTCTTCTCTCCTCCCTCCCCCCTCCTCCCCGCCCCTTCTCCTCCTCGTCCTCTGCATCTCTTTCCCGTCCTTCCTTTTCCCGATCTTCTCTTCTCCTCTGCTCTCGTCACCACTACTCTCATCCCTGCTCTTTTCCTCCTTGAACTGCCCCTTCTCGCCGCCATTTCCTCCCACTCTTCTTTTCGCACTGGTCGCCGCTCTCTTCTCTGTTAAGTGCAAGCACAAGACAAAACCTACCGTTTTAGGTTATAGCAAAAACGACCATAAGGCGAGCGGAACGCAAACATCCTAAACAGCTTGAAAATGCATGACACAACGGTCAATTGCAAACATGTTAAGAGGCACAATTCGTAATAAAAGATGTCACTTTTCCTGCATGTATCGGAAATAATGTTGGTATATTAAAGCTGACTGATCGTTCAATTATTTGTCATGACTAGGGAGAGGATTTTTATGCCCTAAACAATCTTGAAATATGATTTTAAAAATATGTATTTATGATTTACAAAATTCTGAAATATGCACTTTAATATGCAACTAAAATTAACAATATTTCATTTCCTGTATAAACTTTTCGTGATAAAATTCAGGAAAAGTATGCTTGGAATGAAAATATATACTTTTGCGCAAACATATTGTAACCTAGCGCACATCGTCCGAGAAGTAAATATGTACCTTAGTGAAGTATGTATGTCTTGTTTCATTTTTTCTGCCTGGTTTAACAAGTATGTTATCAAGATATATCCTACATTAGCCCAAATATTTTATCATATACAGAGAAGAAGGAAAAAACTCAAACGGTGACAAACTCTTTCTAATCAATGAACACTCACAAATAAATAGATTTTATAAACACATGAAACGTTTTACAGACAAACCTCTATTTTTACAAAATATGCTCCAATAATTACACGAATATGCACCAACAGGAAAAATCGGCCAACTATGCACTAACATATTAATCTGTACAGCATCCAATTCAAATCAAATTTCAAGAAATTTCACTTAGCTATACCCTGAAACAACGGACAAAAATATGCAGAATCATAGAAATCCGCTCCCTAGTCCCCCTGGCAATAATATTCGAAAGCTTTCCCACCTTGAATACTACATTTTTCCGTTAGACATTCCCAAATAATGTCCATTAGTTGTGATTATTATTATATTTATTATTATATTTATTATTATTATATTTATTATTATTTGTAACAATCCCTTATGCTAGAATTGTTATTCATATGGAAAAAAGATGACGCTTCAAATTATTTCCGCCACAATTATCCAACCTAAATGTTACTTAATCTATTATTTCATTTTAATATTTTAATTTTATTCAGAAAAGATGTTAAAGAATAGTGTGGAAATACTATAGACTGTCCCTTACGTAAATCAATATGCGATATCATGTGCAAACCTTTCTCCGGTCTGGGGAGAAATGTAATTTTTTTGTCGGTGGTTTTACAATCTGCACCCAGCAAGCATCTGCACCCTTGAAACATCCGTGAGACGTTTCCTTCCAACCATGCAAAAATACAAATGCGTCATTGTGATGAGATTCGAATACGGGAAATCCCATCTCAAGATTAGTTTGAATTAATTTGAATTCCCAGCGCTCGTGGAAGCAGGAGCAACTTCCTCTGACTCCGCTCTAATTCCCCTCCGAATACAGAAACGGGTGTACACGTCCAAGCTGAAGCGGTGTGAGACAGGGAATGGTGAGTTTGTACGAAAATACGTTCGCCAGATTTGTTCTATTAAACAACCGACATTTGAATTATAATTATACTATTTGCTATTTATTACTATTTAATGTTTTATTTTCCTTTTAAATTCTCTCTTGAATAAACAAAAGGAGAAATAATATGTTTAAATGACGAATTCGTTCCTTGTTTTCGTTTTGTTTTATGTTTTATTAAATAATTCAGTTATTTGTTATGTTGAGCAATAATGTGAAATAAATTAACAAGTGTCTCTCAGTTAATACTTTTCGGTTAAGGACGGACAGCTCTTTTAACGGACGAGTCTTTGTTAAACCTTCTTACTATTAATGTAATTATTTCACTCTTAAGTAAACACGATTATAAATTGAACATAATTTCTAGTCAGAGTTTAATTTTGGTCTTAATTGACAATTTGAAATCCGAATGACGTATTATTAAATTTCAACTAATCATTTCTGTGCTGAAGTAGAGGAAATAGGAATTAATATGTCTAAACTTGGGCCAACAATTGCCAATTTTCTCCACAAGATTGTCACGGGCCAGGTATTCAGAGATGTATCGCCACTCAGGAGCTATAATTGTGAATGTATTGTTTGATCCTTATTTTTAAATCTCGCGCCAATTGCTCTGGTCTGAGTGCCCGCGAACTCTCGTAAGCTAGTTACCGTGCCCGCGACCTTGACATGCCTGGTCAAGGGGGCCAGTTCTTGGGAAATTCATTTCTTTTTGACACAGTGAGAGGAGCGTATGTTATATAAGATCAAAAGAAAACTACGCATGCGAGCAGCCGTGACGTCTTTCTCTAAGCCTCAAAGAAAATGCTACTAAGAAATAAAAAGGGTGAATTACTCGCGGCAGCACTCATTAGCAAGGACCGTTGGCTCACGACCTTGGGCATCATTTCCCAGCAGATTGCACAACGAGATTGAAAGTAAACGTTGGAATGCTCAAAGTTATTAAGTGCTAAAGGTACTACTTGCTATTTATTAAAAAACGTTTTTATTAAATTGTTTCAAAGATTCCTTGAAATTATTTCCTCAATTAATCTCAAGATTTTTTTTTAGATTTTTAATTATCTATTTTCTGTGATTGTATAATGTGTGATCATAAATTCTTTAGATGCAAGGGTACATAGTTTCGGAGGTGACTTCGAGGAAGAAATCGTGACCTCTTATTCCCAAGGATGCGTTTATTTTATCAGTAGATATTTGCATAATTTTAATTGATATTGATTTCTCAAAATTATTAATGTTACTGTATCACTAATTCATGAACCTGACGAGACTCGATACATCTAAAAGTCTAACGCATGCCGAAGAAAAGCATTAACATATATTTCTGCACATAGTATTAAAGTGAATCAAAACATTATGATGTTATTGCAAGAAAGATGTACATTAAATATTCTGCATCTGTGCGTTTTGTTATCTTTTATAATAGGCTGATTATACTCCTGAAGGTAAAGAGTCATAAAGCTACCTCTGGCAGATCTCTTTCTGACGAAGACTCTTCATAGTTTGTCGTCCAGTGAACACCATGCACATTGTTCATCTTTTGTTTTGTCTACCAAGAGGAACTGACGGCCCAGAAAAAGGTCTCAACCGTTATGTAACGAAATAATCCCAAGTATAAAGGATAAAGGATTAAACTACCATAGGGACTTCTCTTTGTTGACTTTCCTGGTTGCCTAATTCAAGATATAGTACTACATATTACATTTTACGTTATTAACAAATTCTTATTTCACCCTCGGTAAATGATGTCAATTTTGGTACATCATATGATTTATATCTTTTCTTCCATTTGATGCAATAGAGTCATCTTTAACAAAAGGAAAATGATATTCCTTTTTTGCCATCTATTACTACAAATAAGGTTATATGGTTGACTACTAATTGTTTAAGATCCGAGAGCCCTTTGGAAACCATTGAACCTTATGCCAGCTACATATGGCGTTAAAGATACTACTGAGGCATCAAGAGGGTTCTTTGCTCATAAATGAAGATCTCTCTCGCATATCGTCTTACTTCATTTAAAGATGGCCATAAGGTCTGCGCAACATGCACCATTAGTCATCTCGTAGTGTTGGTAAATACCAACAGTTCTTAAGCCCAACTGAAGTTTCCTTTCTGATGAACTGGTGTTTTGCAACAGAGCAGTCTGTCCCATCTTATACTCGTACCTCAGGTATGAACCGCAAGTATTATACATTTCCTCATGTAACCAGTCCGAGGCTCTTCTGTTTGTGAGGGAGAAGGTTACGTAAGTTGAGAAGAAAGAATCAAGAAAATTGTGTGGTCTTTGACGTTGTTCTCAGAACTCCAGGAGTCTTTGGTAACATACAGAGAAAAGAAAAATGCTGAAATTTCCGCCCTACATCTTTCTCCTTAGGTAACACTGCGCTGGTCATTATTTCTAGTATTTTTTGTGTGAATGACAGGTCGGAATCGAATGAATGTGAGAATATTCGAACCACTTCTCAGTTTACAGGCGAAACTACAAATTTTACACAAATCAAGCCCCTCGGATTGCTCATGCTGGTTTCTTGTGAGGCGGTCCCGGGATCGATACCCGGCCGGGGCAAAAATGAAGCTGTAGCCTTCTAATAGAAGTCGTCTCAGTTTCTATAGCTGTGTGAGTAAAGAATAAGCTCAGGTAGGCGAAGAAAGCTAGCTACGGTGGCGGGAACGCGTCCTGCTCGCCACGTGTCTCCCTACTCGTGGATAATCAATTAAAACAGAACAGTGCACACAGTGCACACACCGCCAGCTGGCAAAAGTCGGCTTAAACCGACCCTAAAATGCCAAATACATGCACATACACAAATTACTGATTATTTTTTATTAATGCTATTAATAATTATAAAGTAGTAGGAAAATGGATCACGGGATCGGTCAATTAATTGACCGATCCCGTGATCCATTTTCCTACTAGTTATTAACGGTCGTGATTTCTACAATGGTCAATAATTATAAATAAATGCAACCATAAAATCATGATTAAATTGGAACAATGCTGATGTTTCAGTCTCATAAGTACATACGTGTTTTAAAATTGTTCATTATTAGAATAATATTAATCAATTTTTAACTCGAATGCTTTATGCAGATTATTTCTGAAAAATGCGAGAATGCTTATGGCTGCACCAATGAAGACACTGAAGCATAAAGCGTACCATGTAGGTTTTTCAAACATGAAGTTAACATCACCATTTCCATAAGAATGTAAAGTTCTTGTACACACATCTATCTCACGTCAAATGAAAGCTAGTTCTCTGAGAATGACATTAATCTTTTCGCTTCCAATTCAAGTCACATACGATACGCAATAATTCGCAGATGGTGTGCAGTAACACCACTAACGATTGGCAGCATCAGTCAGTCGCTCGCACCCAAAATTTTCTTCGGCCGGACAGGGATCTACTCTAACCGTACCGTTGGAAGGTTCTAAGACTTAAATTAGGACCCCCTGATCTACGAAAGTTAATTTGAAAATTCGCTATTGTTTACGATAAAATACTGGTTTTCTTCTTTTCCGCATATACGTGTGGTTTCTTTTAGCCACCTATAAGATTCAAATTCATCAATCAGTAACAGGCTCTTCCTCTAAAATGTCTATTATATTTCTAATATGAAATATGTTATTCCGAAACAAACAATGTTACGTGGTTCCCAAATTATTCATATACTAGCGTACCCATGCGAGAAATAACGCCTGTTAAACCCTAACCTCTGTCCTATTTTTCCACTTCCATATTAAGCCTGTACTATATCTTTTTCTTCAATACCTTCTTATCTTGCGTTATTTGTTCTAAAGGTCTTGTAATTGATAACAAGACAATACACGCTTGTCAATACAAACTATTCTTATTTAACATTAGTACCGAGTAGAGAGGTACACCCTTGCAATTCAATCGCGTAGAATATCAGTTGCAGATTCTACAGGCTCTGAAGAGGTGGGGTAGAATCGAAAAGCGTCGAACCATCAAAAATGTAATAGAATGTTTAAGAGGACTCATCCTGTAGATTACGGTGTGAGAAACGTTTGTTTGGTGCCTTTGATCTCAAAATTTTAGTATTTAAGGCCCTAAAGCGCTTCGTTTGAGAGTTATTTAACAATATAGGGTATAAAATACGGCCGAGTGTTGCGGGTTGCATTCTATATGAATATTTAACTGCGATTTTAAACAAATCCTTCATATTTGTAAAGTCAAAGAGCAGTTCTTCACGTCTACGTAACATTTTATTTCTTCTGAGACCTCATTTATAAAAACTGGTTGCGTGTGAGTGCCTGCAAACGGCATGTATACTACTGAAATATTATAGGAGACGATAGTCATTTCTTTCGACTCCTCTACAATCCTGTATGCGAATATTTAGTTAAATATGTTTCTTTGGAAGAACAAATGGTTCCGCTGGAGAGGTGAACCAGGGACGAGCAGGCAAGGGGCCGAACGGAGGGAGAGGCGCTCCGGTCTTGGCGCCTGGTGGCAGATTACCGAACAGGCTGAGTAAGCTGCAGCGTGGGGCGCGCAATTTTTGGGGGGCGAACGAATTTCAGCGGTTTTAAAATTTCATGACGCGTACTTTTGAATGGTTTTTAAAGAAATATTTCTTTTCATATTTGTAACAAAAGAAAGTGTTAATTAATAAAATAATATCCATTGATGTATACGGATAAAATGATTACAAAAATATTGTACATTTATTAAATCAATATCGCGGTGAGAATTATTTATACGTATACGTATAGTCAATTATTTATACGTGCACAAAATTGCGGTACAAATAACGTACATTATTTTTTCAATTCAAAATATTATAAATAACTTTTAATGTTTAAAAAAACACAAATTAAAAGGGCGCTAAAACATTTGACAGCCTAGGGCGGACATAAGTCAAAGTCAGGCACTGCGTGGGGGCGTCTGCGCGAAACCGTCGGTAGTCTCCTGGCGCCGCGCCGCGCCGCGCCCTCTGCGGCAGCGTTACACAAGCGAAACCCGCGCGGCGCCGCGCGGCACGCGGCGGCTTCTGGCCGCTGCCCAAGCGCGAGGCGCAGGCGGGGAATGGCGGTTGGGGTGGTGATGGTTGAAAGCGGTGGTGATCGGAAGGAGGAACGATCGGAAACGGTGTTGGTCGGAAGGCGTGCTGGTCGGGGTGAAGATAATCGGGGCGAAGTTGGTTGGGTGGTGATCGGAAGGGATGATGGTCGGAAGGACGAACGATTGGAAAGGGTGATGGTCGGGGTGAAGATAATCGGGGCGAAGTTGGTTGGGTGGTGATCAGAAGGGATGAGGATCGGAAGGAGGAACGATCGGAAGTGGTGGTGGTCGGAAGGGGTGCTGGTCGGGGTGAAGATAATCGAGGCGAAGTTGGTTGGGTGGTGGTCGGAAGGAGGAACGATCGGAAAGGGTGATGGTCGGAAGGGGTGGTGATCGGGCTGAAGATAATCGGGGCGAAGTTGGTTGGGTGGTGATCGGAAGGGATGACGGTCGGAAGGAGGGACGATTGGTAAAGGGTGATGGTCGGAAGGGGTGGTGATCGGGGTGAAGATAATCGAGGCGAAGTTGGTTGGGTGGTGATCGGAAGGGATGACGGTCGGAAGGAGGGACGATTGGAAAGGGTGATGGTCGGAAGGGGTGGTGATCGGGGTGAAGATAATCGAGGCGAAGTTGGTTGGGTGGTGATCGGAAGGGATGAGGGTCGGAAGGAGGAACGATCGGAAAGGGTGATGATCGGAAAGGGTGCTGGTCGGGATGAAGATAATCGGGGCGAAGTTGGTTGGGTGGTGATTGAATGCGTGGTGATAAATGGAGGTGTTGATGGCTGTGGGGATTGGAGAGTGGATGATCCTGTTGCAATGATGGAGGGATAGTAGTAGTGGTGACGGAGAAATGGTAATGGGAGTGGTGTTCACTCAACGATTTGGACGTACAAACTCAGTGTGACTGGCTGTGACTCGCGTGCCGCTGTAAAATCATGACGACGGCAGTGACAACTACAGCAGTGTCTGCAAGTGAACGCCGTGAAGACGCTATTGATTGCGTTGAAATGGAAAGCAAAGCAAAATGCCTGGACAGTTTGTACACAATGAGCTGATTGGTGGAGGGGATGAGGTCAGAGAGAAGAGATCCTCAGAGATGTTTTAGTGCAAGAGGAAAGGAACGAAAAGGCGTAGCGAGAAGAAACGAAAACAACAAAATGGGCCGGCTTGAGGAAAACGGAAGCTCGTTTTCTATCAGACACGTTAATAGTCCGCTTGTGAAAGATTAAGGAAAATGAAGTTCAGAGCCTATCGTTAGATACAGTAGAAAGCTATATTTGAAACAAGAAGAAAATTACAATGCAAACAGTGAATCAAATACGATTTCTAAAATACCGTTGCTCAGGATAAAAACAAACGGAATTTGTTGACAAAATACCGCAGCAATGTTTAGTCGAACTAAGACGACTGAGGTTCATTTTTGAATTTGGTCCGAAAAGGTGGAAAGAATCCGCGAGGCAACGTGAGAAACGGCGCAGGAATGAAAGAGGGAAGCCCTTGAAACGTCCGCACGAGAGCGAAGGGGGAAGGAAGAGTGAGCGGGCTTCTAGGGGTCCGCGTTCGAGCTCCGCGCACGCACGTGTCGGCCGCGTGCCCGGGGCGATGACGCAAGGCGAAGAGCCTCCGCCCTCCTCGCATGACGACAGTCGCGCGCATGTCACGCTCTCCGCTTTCACAGATAAGTCTTCAAAGTTGACCAAGATAATGGGAAATGAAACTATCAAAACCGCAACACAACACATCGGAGAAACACTTGAGCCGGACTTCTACACACGAATGGGAGACACGTGCGCTTTCCCAACGCAGCGCGATTCGTCAGCCGGGCACGGGGCAACAAGGTACTGGCTCTTCCAACAACCAACTGTGGCCCTTACCAGAAACAATTTAATTGCGCGATTCGTCAGCCGGGCACGGGGCAGCAAGGTTCTGGCTCTTCCAACAACCAACTGTGGCCCTTACCAGAAACAATTTAATTGCGCGATTCGTCAGCCGGGCACGGGGCAGCAAGGTTCTGGCTCTTCCAACAACCAACTGTGGCCCTTACCCGAAACAATTTAATTGCGCGATTCGTCAGCCGGGCACGGGACAACAAGGTTCTGGCTCTTCCAACAACCAAATGTGGCCCTTACCAGAAACAATTTAATTGCGCGATTCGTCAGCCGGGCACGGGGCAGCAAGGTTCTGGCTCTTCCAACAACCGACTGTGGCCCTTACAGGAAACAATTTAATTGCGCGATTCGTCAGCCGGGCACGGGACAACAAGGTTCTGGCTCTTCCAACAACCAAATGTGGCCCTTACCAGAAACAATTTAATTGCGCGATTCGTCAGCCGGGCACGGGGCAGCAAGGTTCTGGCTCTTCCAACAACCGACTATGGCCCTTACCAGAAACTATTTAATTGCGCGATTCGTCAGCCGGGCATGGGGCAACAAGGTTCTGGCTCTACCAACAACCAACTGTGGCCCTTACCAGAAACAATTTAATTGCGCGATTCGTCAGCCGGGCACGGGGCAGCAAGGTTCTGGCTCTTCCAACAACCGACTGTGGCCCTTACCGGAAACAATTTAATTGCGCGATTCGTCAGCCGGGCACGGGGCAGCAAGGTTCTGGCTCTTCCAACAACCTACTGTGGCCCTTGCCAGAAACAATTTAATTGGTGGGCTACAGCGGCAAAAATGATGAACAGAACCTCATAAAATTGTTTTCCAAAATTACACGCACACTACTCAAGAACAACAAATAAAATACTCTCTCGTAACACTGCAACAAATTTAATATTTTAACAAAAACATTCTTCATGAATACTACAAAAACATAGTAATGTGTAACTACAAGTGTTCTTTATGGACCATGTTAAATATTCAACGTTGGACGACCTCTTCCTTGGATCCTTGATGTTGCAAGACATCAGCTGTGTCGAAAGGAGTGACGCAGTGAGTATGATAAATTCAGTCGGTACGCGCAGTATGAGAATAGGGGAAATAACAATCAAATATTTGCATTTCCTCCTCCTAGGGCTGCCCCTTCTGATGGGACTGGGAGCAAGATTACATGAGATAACGTCGTGCCGGCATCGCTTGAATGGCTTCAGAGGGAATCGCGCCTTTTAGAACAGATCCCTCTACAGGTCTCTAGGGCCGCAGGCCTGCAGCGTTCGATGTCTACGAAACATATCATGCGAACCAATATCAGTTATAAAAAATGAGTTTGAGATTTAGCCACTGCAGATTAACCCATGATATGACTAACATATATTTAATGATGCGTCAAAAGGAATGATGATATTTAATAATTTTATGATGACTAACATATATTTAACCGATCAAATGCTAACATACAGTCATAACATCCTACAATTTCCCGCACAAAATTCGTTTTATAATTCTCGAATACAAATACTTAAAAGAGAACAATTAAAAATAATTGAAGATTTGAAAAAAAAACTTAACTCATCCAAAATTCTTCAAATCATTATATTACGACCAAAAGAATCAATCACATATGATATGATTTAATGTTATAATCTTTTTATTTTAACTTAAACTAATGAAATATGTTATGTGCTCACTAATAACCACTTAGAAGTAGGTTGATGTAACTTTAATTAAAATATATTAGAATTAAATATTAAAAAATATTGTGAGAACGTTCATTTTTTCAATACTCTTCCCTTTCGTTGTTATTCATCAATCATCACTGTCGTGGACCCCATTTTCCTATGCAAACGCATTTTTACAACGGGCTCTGACCCCTGGTGCCAGGGTGCCAATTAGCAATGTTCTCCCGGGGGAGGGGCCTATCAAAACTCCCAGGATAACGAACTGACGTGTGAAACTAATACTTCGTATGCCCAGCGCAATCTGAATAAACCCTAGGAATTCTCTGGGGAACGTTTTCTTTTCCAATTTCGTTGATTCGATAATTTCAAAGTGTGCAACTCGTAGAAAGGAACTTTTTTTTTAAAGAAATTCTTTCTAGTTCCTCGAGTGACTCGTGGACGCGTGCCAGCTTTCTGTGAGGCGGTTCCGGGATCGATTCCCGGCCGGGGCAGAAATAGAGGTGTAGCTTTCCTTTAAGATCGTTTCAGTTTCTGTAGCTGTGTGATGAAGAAAAACTGAGGCAGGACAAATACCCTAGAGTCAGTGACGGAAATACGTCATGCTTGCTACATATCTCCTTACCCTCGGCCATGGAAAATAAGGAATACAAAATCCATAAATACAAACAGGATGCAAAGCTTGGCACCCCGCTAGCTGATAAAAGGCGGCTTAATCTGACCGTAAAAAGCACATACATACCTACACACATACAAGTTTTCTTTCTGCACGACATATATTTCTTTTCACATTACAAATGTCAATATAATATTGCTGTTTTAACATTTTACGAGCAAGCGCCCTAATAGCGCACTGTACTTAACATTAGCTTTCCTTTTTAAAATTTTTAAAATACAAAAGAAATTTAATAAGAAGGTTCCTTTTATTGAAAAGTAATGAGAAAATGTTATCTTCAAAATATCAGGAATGCTCCCTAGAAAAACATGTTATGTGATAAGACAGGCACGCATGCATCGATGAATCGACGGGGGCAACGGAATACTTTTGAACTACTTATGAATACTTTTGATTTGACGGGGACAAATGAATACTTTTGAACTACTTATGAATACTTTTGATTTGACGGGGACAAATGAATACATTTTATTTGACGGGGACAAATGAATACTTTTGAACTACTTATGAATACTTTTGATTTGACGGGGATAAATGAATACTTTTGAACTACTTATGAATACTTTTGATTTGACGGGGATAAATGAATACTTTTGATTTGACGGGGACAAATGAATACTTTTGAACTACTTATGAATACTTTTGATTTGACGGGGACAAATGAATACTTTTGATTTGACGGGGACAAATGAATACTTTTGATTTGACGGGGACAAATGAATACTTTTGAACTACTTATGAATACTTTTGATTTGACGGGGACAAATGAATACTTTGCTAGCGGAGGGCATCAAACTCTTCGGGAAGACGTTCCCCGCAGTCTCCTGCCCTGTCAGTTTTCTGCCTGTCGGGTGCTGCTTCTCGTCCTCTCCGTGCCGAGCGCCTGCCGCCTGCCGCCTTTCGCACGCGCACGCCAACGTGCTTCGCCCCGCAGGAAATGGGTTATCCGGGGGGGGGGGAGTGGGGGGCATCGCCGCTCCTCACAGCGACTGCGCAGCAACGGGCCTGCTTCGAGCAGCCGCTCGAGTATTCCGGGCGAAAGGCTAATTAAAGGAACCCGTGTTTACCTCCAGGAGAAATAGAAGTGCACTGTGTGCAGCTGAATACTCTATTCTGTAAACGTTTTGAGGCGGCATAGAAAGACCGATTTTTCGAAGTAAATTTTACTTTCGTAAAACTATTTTGCTCTTGTTATTGACAGCACATTTTGAGAGTTATTAAGAGGCACACTTAGTTGAAAATAATTTTAATATCCGAAATAATTTTCGAGCTGGGAGTTGGTGCGGTGATGATTGGGCGGTGATGATTGGTCGGAGATGATTCGGTGGAGATGATTCAGCAGGGGTGATTGAGGGGAGGTGATTGAGCGAAGATGATTGAGGGGAGATGATTTAGGGGAGATGATTGAGCGGAGATGATTGAGCGGAGATGATTGAGCGGAGATGATTGAGCGGAGATGATTGAGCGGAGATGATTGAGCGGAGACGATTGAGCGGAGATGATTGTGGGGAGATGATTGAGCGGAGACGATTGAGCGGAGACGATTGAGCGGAGACGATTGAGCGGAGACGATTGAGCGGAGACGATTGAGCGGAGACGATTGAGCGGAGATTATTGAGCGGGAGATTGAGTGGGAGATGATTGAGCGGAGATGATTGGGTCGGTGATAGGTGAGGCGGTGGTAGGTAGGGCGGAGATAGTTGGGGTTGGTGATTGTTGGCGTTGGTGATTACGCACAATAATCAAGGCGAAGGGAGGTTTGACTCGAGGAATTTGTGACGCAACCCTCTCTCCAGCGGGGTGGGGCTGGAGTGATGTCACCGGATTCGCGTTCCATGCGAGCGTCGTGGTTATGCTCGAGGAGCATCAACTGTCCCCGCCACTGAACGATGGCGGCATCACATTGAACGTCTGCTGGCAGCCATGAGTTATGGAAGTGCCGTAGCTACCAATCATAATGGTGCACAATGAAGGATTTTTTCTGTGCGGTTCGCGTAAATGAAAATTTTAAACATGCTGCTTCTATCACAGATCGAATCACTGCTTCTACAAGGACTAGACTTTTGGGGCACCTTTACTGAAATTATAATCTCAAAGAGCTCGCAGTAGACATTTCAATGTGCAACATTTAAAAGTCGTTTCTCCGTTTTGTTCAGAGCCACAACACCATGGCTATAATATTGCTGCTAAAGTACCTGAATGCTGGTGAAGGCGATGCGCAATATGTTACGCAAACCAGTTTCATTCCCTTCTCTTGTCGATCTAATTAATTTCTCAAATTCCACTTTTATTCCGTGCCTCCGCTTTGATGCGTTATCGCGTCGTCTTCATTTCTGGCGCGGCCCAGCTCGCTGCGTCCTCAGACGCTGTGCTATCTAATTACGAGAGTCTAATTTGCATTTCTACCAGCACAGCAAAGTCATAGTTGGCCAATCAGTGGGAACAATCACGATGCCTGAAAGGAGTTTCTTTGTGATTCGATGTCGGATGTAAAAAATGTAGGGAGAGGCATCTTGTAACGTCGTGTCAGCGAAACTTCATTTTTACCATTAATTTGTTTTTCCTATTAGTGACACACTTTTCACGTTGTATGCGACTACATTAAAATAACGATTGTTTCATAAAACCGTATTTCATTTTTTTCTAAATTCTCTTCTGTTCCATACGTGTAAAAGAGCGATTCATATTCAAAGTATGATGTATTTTTCAAAACTTGCGTGCTTAATGAATTTTTCTTCAAAAGAGGTGTTGTGGATTCCATCAACTTCGACAACGCTGGGAAATTAAGTCCTTATGATCTGATTAATACTGTTTTAAATTAACAGTAATGTAGCGGATACCTAAGAAATAAAACACGAATAACAAATAGAATGTTCTCCCGAGGACGTGTGACATATTTGGATTTGGATATTGAGAGTCAAAACAAATGTATTCAACCACAATCTCGGAGTTAACGAAATCGACAAGACAAACACAATTTTCTTTCATGCAACTAGGAGAGGTGCTTACTCGAAAACAGAATCTACAAGAGACTGTCGCCACACAGAGTTTACAAATCGTTTTGTTTCACTCATAGTTTGTTCCAGAATTCTACTCTTTGCTTTAAAAATGCAAAAATGCAAAATGTCGGTTAGACCAAGAGTAACGGATTTTATCTGCTGAGATCATTCTCCAATAGACAAATCACAATTTCGAAAGTGACATGAAGCTACCTCGTATCAATAAAGGGATATAACGCTGATAACTGCAACCAATCCCCAGGAATGAGGACGTTGGAGCCTTGAGTTAGTAATATCTATTGCCATTTTTTTCTTCCAATTTGTTCCAAAGACGTCAATAGAATTCATTTCGGTGTATGCGTCGGGTAGAAAATACCAACAATAAAGAAGCTTATCAAAGACCTAATCATTGCAGTTTTTGCGTTTCACGCTCGAATCTCAAAAAGCCAGTCAGGGTGAATTTGCTTCTCGAGGATTCCTCTGCCTTGGCAAGTGGTCGGAACCTAGTGCCAGCCCCCTCTTTCCAAGTTGCGTAGGGGCGAGGTTATTTCGATGCAAGGGCAGCGTGAGGAATTGTGTAGCGCGAATCACAATGCCGAGCGAAGTCCTTAACACCCACACACAAATACGAACGGTGTAATAATAATAATAATAATAATAATAATAATAATAATAATAATAATAATAATAAGTATTATTATAATAATAAAAATTATAATAATAATGATAATAAAAGTAACGCTAGCTAGGTCGAGTTCAGCCTTTTTCTGTGGGATAATTCTAGCGGCCAGCTGCTCTGACCGGTAGTTTTCCGTGGATTCGTTGATCAAAAGCCGAATACCGCAGTAGTACCCTAACTGGCCACGAACCACACGCGTTTTTTCCTTCCTCTTCCTGGTCATATTCTCACCTCCTTCTTTAAACCCATTTACACTACCATACATGCCGGTAGGCCGGTCGGGAGCTTCGAGCTTGTCCCGGATGGGGCGGTTCCCGGCTGGTGGGAGGTACCTGGTAGTAGAAAACCTCGCTTGCCGACGTGCAGGTCGGTGCCGGATCTGACTGCCCGGAAACAGTAATCGTTCAATCAATAATAATAATAATAATAATAATAATAATAATAATAATAATAATAATAATAATAATAACAAAGTACACTGTGCCGGTTTTTCATCATGTTTATTGAGGTTTTATAGTTGGAGACGTCGGAGTGCCAAGTGTGCTTGCAGAAAACGCGCATGCGCAGTCCGTGTGCGTTGCGGCTCGTGGCTGCTGGCGCACGCGCGCGTGTGGGCGCAGAGCGCGACGCCAGGCGGCGCGCGCGGCAGGCACGTTGCACGCCGGAGATGAGCAATCAGCGGCCTCGGGCGGGTGGGGCGGCGCGGGGCGGGGAGGGGCGGGGCGGGGCGGGGCGGGGCGGGGCGGGGCGGGGCGGGGCGGGGCGGGGCGGGGCGGGGCGGGGCGGGGCGGGGCGATGCGGGACGGGGCGGTGCGGGACGGGGCGGGACGAGTGGAGGGATGGAGCGCGTTTGAGGGGCGGGGAGGGGAGAAGCGGGACGAGTGGAGGGGAGGAGTGCGAGTGGCGTGGCGTGGCGTGGCGGGGGGTGCCTGGCGGGGGTGGCGTGGCGGGGGGTGGTGTGGCGTGGCGGGGCGGGGCGGGGCGTGGCGGGGAGGGGCGGGGAGGGGCGGGACGAGTGGAGGGGAAGCGTTGGTTGGCGAGGCGGGGCGGGTGAGGCGAGAGCAGGGATGCGAGATGCGGGGCAGGACGGAGCGAGGCGATAAGTCGAGGAGGGGAGGAGTGGGGTGAGCGTGGGATCAGGCGGGACGGAGCGAGGCGGGCAGTGCGATTGGGGGAGGCGCGGGACAGGGCGAGGAGGGGACAAGTTGAACTGAGGAGCAGCGGGTCAGGGTTGAGCGGAGGCGAGCGTGGCGGGACGCCACACGTGGAGTAATGGAGGAGCGAGGCCTGACGGGGGCGGGTGAAGTGAGAACAGGCGGGGAGATACAGATGTGGAAGATGCGGTTGGTTGGGCGGAGCGGAGCGGGCCAGTCGAGGAGGGGAGAAGTGGCAAAGGGCGGAGCGGGGCGGGCGAGGGGGGAGATGCGAAAGTGGGACATGTATGGCTGTGTTGCACGGGGCGGGGCGGGGCGGCGGTATGCTACGTAGGGATATACAGAAGTAGAAGAACGGGTCTGGCAGGACAGGCAAGGAATGGTCGGGAAGGGGAGGAGAGGTGTGTAATATTAAAAATTCAGTAATTTGTTTATACAGTACTGATGATTGAAATTATGTTTACTGTTTGCAATGAATTTAAACTTTGTACGAAAGCTCGATCAGCGAAGTGTATTATCAATAATACGTCGATATTAATCATTGAGAAGTTATTGTAGAATTAAAGAAATATTTTTTGAAAATCAGAGGGAGGTTTTCCACTGGTTTTGAAAAGGCAGGATAAGTAATTCTTGGCTATGTAATTGATGGTAAACAGTGTATTCGTTTGGTATGGTTACCATTTTATTGTGCCTGTTACATCTGATAAATATTCAATTATGTTTAAATTTCAAAGGAAACATAATGTAAGCCAACGATTAAAGGTTCAAGCGGTCAAAGACAGACTCATCGGTGCATGAAAATCAGTTGCTGTACTATTCAATGTTGAGATAAGAAACTCTCTAATTTCTCTATCTATATATCTACTTCTCTATCTTATATATATATATATATATATATATATATATATATATATATATATATATATATATATACATACATACATACATACACACACACAAAGGTCTATCAGCACGTACGAGAGAAATACCGGTACATTTTTGATTGCATTCAATAAATAGAGGATTTCCAGTTCTGCTAAAAATACTTGTTTTCGAGACGTTTGGAATTCAAGGGAGGGTTCCTTCGTGGCCACTCGCGGCCGGTCGTTTCGCCAGAGGGAAGGGGTTGTTGCATTGTGCTCCCGCGCTGCCCTGAGGAGGCGCCGACGCACAAACAGGGGAGGAGCACGCCACGCGCTGCGGGACCACATGGCGACTGCTGGCCCGCCCGCCCGCCCGCCCGTGAATTTGAAATATTTTAATAAACAACTAGAAGTTTCCGGTTCTGCATCTTTGTCAAGGTTCACAGAATTTGATGATCGCTACGTTCCTATCACCATGCTCATGTTCGACAATTAGTGATTCCAATTAAACACACGGAAATTTATTAAATACATTCTCTCCGTCTTTGAATTTCAAGAGATGAGTACGAGATAAATGATATTGGAATATACGATCACGTTGTTTCATGGCTGGCCAAAACAAATTCACGTCAAAGACGTATAAATGAACGTTGAGATAGGAAGCCAAAGGCGAGCGACTTGATGGGCTGCAAATTTATAGAGGCAGAATCAGTCCCTCCACACATGTACGGAGGATGAAGCAGCGGCGTGAACCCTTGCTGGAAGTTTCAACTCGCATATTACCCTCCATAAAGCCACCACCTAAAACAGTTACGAAAATGCGTGGCTGCCACGCAACATTTTCAGAAGGCGGTCGGGATAAAGCAAAAATATGAAAATACGCCCGAGGCAATTCGGATAAAGAGAGTCCCATTTAAAATGCGGCGTATTGTGAGTTAGGCAATGACGTCTATCGACTCAGCAGTCGTCACTACGCTCACTACCTTAAGGTCAGACAGACGTAACGACAAGCAGTAAATATTTGGAGTCAGATAAATTAAATTCTTTTTCCCTCTCTTTGACTCTAGTAATATAATTTTCTAGATACGTGAAATCATAACATTTATACTAACATTCCTAGTGATACGTTTGATTGCTCCTAAGATGCAGGAATAAGTTCTGATTCTCTGCTAGTCGTAAGTAAAGAAAATGCAAAAATTATAGCTCCTTCAGTCTGACCCTAAGGTAACGAATTGCTACCGAAACTCCTAGCGCTACTGCACCACTAGCGGTGTTCACTGGAAGCCGAGACCAACAGACCCCAACACCAGGAACCGTGTTATAGAAGAAGGAACGGTAGAAGTGTGAATTCACCTAGAGTTCCCTGAAGGGGGTGACAAATTGCTCCATCCTAATTATTTCCTTTTCACGTATGCAATTCGAACTTTCAATTCGGGCACCTCTGTATTGTACACGATGACTATTGATTGATTTTTTCGTGTTTCAGGGCGCGTCAACTACTTCGGTCATTAGTCCCGTTAGTGTAGTGCATGTTATTTTTCTCAGGAGATGGCAGTGATCTTCCCCCGCTGGATGGCGAGATACGGCGCCGACCTACCGTCGGCTAGTGGGGTTTCCCCCTAACCAGGACTCTCCCACCAGCGGGGCACCGCCCCAGCCGGGACAAGCTCTAAGCTCCCGACCGGTCTCCCGGAATATGTGGTAGTGTAGTGCATGTTAGTGTAAGTGTGTGTGTAAGGGGAGAGGATAGGACAAGGAAGAGGAAGGACAGATCGCGCGCGGTCCGTGGCCCGTTTGGTAGGGTACTGCTCCGGCATTCGCTCGAGACTCGAGTAACGAATTGCTTCTTTATCGTGGGTCAACTGAACGCTTTTGATGTACAGAGATTTCTGAGAGGTAGGCTGCCTGCGTTAGCTCAGCGGAAACATCTCTGCGTGTGTAGCGTTGTTGTCCGCAAGGTCGTAGGGTTCGAGATCCAGCGGTGATGTACTTCTGACAGTAACTACCAAGCTAGATCGAATTCAGCCGCTGTCTGGAGGAGAATTATAGCGGTCGACGCCTCTGTCTTGTATTTTTCCGATCAATGCTAGGCGTACGCCGAAGCAGTATGTTAAGAAACGGGTCATCGATTGAGCACGATATTTCCTTCCTAATTTTTGTTCCATATCTCCCTTCCACCCCCTGGCACTGTACTGCCACGCAGATCGGGAGACTAGCCGGGAGTGTAGAGCTGGTCGCAGCTGTGGAGATGCCCAGTTGCGGGAGATACATGGAGGGGGAAACCCTCAAGGCCCGGTGATGATCGATGGCAACTCTGTTACCAGAGATATAACATGGAAATATATTTTAAATCAGTTTTAAGTAAAATTATTTAGTGATCAAATTATACAATTTCCACGGTGAGCTTAAAACACTAAAAAAATTGTGTTTAGTTAGTGAATAAAAAACTTGTTAAATGCATGAAATAATAAATAAGTTTCAGTAGAAACTATTTTCATGTTAGCGACATTTTATATTATTTTATTTAATGATTGCATTTCATAAAGTCCTACCTTATAAGTTATAACTAATGTCTCTAATTAACTTTTTAAGATAAAAATTAATTGAAAATTTTATGAAATATCAGACTACTGTACCGCGACTTATATACTTATGATAGCTATTTTCTCGAATTCTAATTTCTTTCTCAAATTTTTACAATTTTTTTTCCGTCAGTCCCATCATCGGGTTCTCTAACGTCCGGAGCCCCGGGCGATCGTCCGGTCCGCCCATGTCTAGCCCCGGCACTGTACGCGATACACTTACAGGACAAATGACCTCGGTAATTGTCACGCCCGCAATCAATACACACTCATTCTCTCCAGAGACAGTTTGTGCCCTCCACACTTGAACACTGTGAACATCCGGCTCACGCACAGAGAAAGAAGCTTGTTGAAAAGAGCCCGACGCTCTGATGAGTAGCGTGTTTTTCTCGAGTGCCGGACAATGCGGAGGGGCCTTTGTGGCGGCGACGCCACGCGCCCGTGGACCACGTGGCTCTCGCTCGTCGCTCCGCCCTTCGCCCCCCCCCCTCGACCGCCCCCCCCCGCCCCCTTTGTCGCGACAAGGCGTCTCCTCGATTCCAACGAAATGTCAAGAAAAATAAATGAAACATTCACTGTCGTGTGCGGTTGTGCAGAATTTCAACAATGAAATGTGCAAGTGTTCATAAAGGTGGTGATCCCCCTTTCAAAACTTACAGAATTAATGTTTTAAACAATCTTAAATATGTTTGAAAATAATTATTCTTAATTTATTTAATATTAATAATTATAATTTTTGTATTATATTTTAAGAGACTCCGTGTTTACGTTTAATATTTAGAATAAATAATAATTTGAGGAGAAACATTTTAAATTATAAAATATATTAGTTTGTATTATCAAATTGATTACAAAATAAAATATTTTATTTTTATTTATATTATACGTAGTTTAATATATATATATATATATATATATATATATATATATATATAATACAATTTAAAATGAGTTAAAATATACAAATAGAAGATTAATTGCAAAATTAAATATTTATTACTACTGAAAAATTCAATTAAAATTATTTCCTTTCCCTTTCTCAAACGGCCCAATGAAAATTATTTTTTGAAACTACTCTTGGAAGTGTGAACCAATGAGGGTAGACGAAAAACGTAGGCTGTGTTATGAAGCTAGAAAGAAGATGTGAGGATTGAGAGAATGAAGACCTGTTTGCGTGTAAGTATGTATGCATGTTTGCAAAGTTTTGCATAGAAAGGATTTTTTCACACGAACTTTTGACTGAACTCAGCCATTCGGAATATTCAAGGAGTTTATTATACAAAATATGCTAAAGAGTAAACACACGCTATTTAAGCGACCACAATGATCAGGGAATGGATGCAGCAAACGGAATCTGTTTTGGACAGGGTAGGAAGTAAATGTTGCAATGGTATGGCCATCTGAGGAGAATGTCAGATTCAAGATGGCCTAAAAATGTCCTCTATTAGTCTCCTCCAGGAACAATGAAAAGGGGAAGACCTCGTAAAATCTGGAATTCAGGAATAATTGAAGCCATGGGTCAAAGAAGAACAGACGACGACCAATAGGCAGATGGAGAAGACTGGAACCGCAAAATAAAGAGGCAACAGCTGACAAATGGAAACGCTGATAAAAGTAGGTAATACTTAAGAGCTTATTTTCGATTGATTGATTGATTTTTTCGTGTTTCCGGGCGCGTCAACGGCTTTGGCCATTAGTCCCGTTAGTGTAGTGATGTTTTTTTCGCGGAAGATGGCGGTGATCTTCCCCCGCTGGATGGCGAGATCCGGCGCCGATCTACCGTCGGCTAGTTGCTTAGCTAGCCCTTTGGTAGGGTACTTTGGTAGGGCATTCGCCTGGTGTTGATCGGAGAAACCACGGAAAGCTAACGATCAGAGCAGCCGGCCGCTAGAATTCTCCTCCAGACAGCGACTGAATTCGACCTAGCTGAAAAGCTAGTGTCGAAAATCCTGCCGCCGTGGGGAATGGGAACCTAGGACCTCCCGGTCAGAGGCGCTGCAGCGACATCAGTTGATGCACTAAGCTACCGCTCCCGGTCTTATTTTCGAAGTTTCGATGTTTCCTCTCTGTACATTCTGTATATACCAAGACACCTATAGAATGCATTCATTCTGTTCTACTAATTTATAACCAAGTGAAAAATTGTGGAAAGTATTCGAATGCGAGGGCGTATGAAGTTCATGGACTCTCCTATTCGGAGCACAACGGTCCGTTGGGAAATGGCTGTCCAAGTGCGCTTCATCGCACTGCACTCTTGAATCGCGCGAGCCGGCGCCAGCCTTCTAAATCCGCTCGCCGTGACGTCACGTGTGCATTGCACGCGACATGTGGGCGTGGCGGCGGCTGCTTCTTAGCACGAGCGCGGATGTCCCCGAGGACATCAACTGTGAGACCGGGAGCGGTAGCTCAGTGCATCAACTGATGTCACTGCAGCGCCTCTGACCGGGAGGTCCTAGGTTCCCACTCCCCACGGCGACAGGATTTTCGATACTAGCTTTTCAGATAGGTCGAATTCAGTCGCTGTCTGGAGGAGAATTCTAGCGGCCGGCTGCTCTGATCGGTAGTTCTCCGTGGTTTCTCCGATGTTTTTTCTCGGGAGATGCGCGGTGATCTTCTCCCGCCGGATGGCGAGATCCGGCGCCGACCTACCGTCGGCTAGTGGGGTTTCCCCCTAACCAGGACTCTCGCACCAGCGAGGCACCCGGCCCTCGAATCGAGGACCTCCCGGTCAGAGGCGCTGCAGTGACATCAATGGATGCACTGAGCCACCACTCCCGGTAGGGGTCGTGTGAATCACGCCTACGCAGTAGTGCACGCGCCGCCGTAAGTTGTGTCACCTGCGCCAGCCCTCCCATTTGCTGGACTGCGTGCACGTGGATCCGCTGCCAGCTCTCGGCTCCTCGAAAGAAAAGGGCTCCGGCGACTTCCTCGCGCGGCTTTAGCGCATGTCAACACAGACAATAAAATGTTCTATCCGTTACAGTTATCTAAATCATTCCCGTTGCCAACCTGCGTATATGAACACGATTTATTCACTTTTTCGTTACAAGGGTTTGACAATACGAGTTTTTCTGTCGATAAATCGGCGATCTCTGTCTTAGGATTATAATATTTTCACCTCTTACGCAGAAAGAAAAATGGGAGAATGTTGTCAGACAGTGGCAGGAGACTAGATGTAAATGAATGTTCAGTAATAATGAATTTTTTGATAAAATTACACATTATAAACTCGGAATGGTATTATCAGATGGAAATTAATGTTGAAACTCGTTATCTCTAACAATAAGTCTTAATATGTGCTAATTAACAATTTAACTAGCGCATTAAACGAGTGTACGCATACCTGTCGTATTTATTACTGTCTTTGATTGCATATCCAGTTAACAAACCAAATAGTGTAATGATACATTTCATTATTTCGAGAATATGCCCTACCAGGGGCGTAGCAAATAATCGGCAAAGAATAAAACAAATCGCAATGAATACTTGTTTTCTCTATTGTGCTTACTAGGCTATGTTTAGTAGTTACTATGTTCTTACACCAATTAGATTGAAAATAGTTAAATAATCGCAGATGGTGGCTTCATTTTGTTTCTCTGCACCGAAGTCTCCGAGATTCTACCTACGTCACTGTTTCTTACTCTCCTCATGACAAAAAATCTCCAATAATTTAAAGTACATCTTTGTTATACATCTCGTGAAAAATTAATATGTTTATTTCCTGTTCTTCTGCACACATGGTTCTGCACGCTTTTTAATACCCCCCGTTACATTTTCATCCCAGATTGGGTACTATTCGCTGTTACCCTGCTGGCGTGTAATTCCCATACACAAAGTTCCACAAATCAATTTACTTCTGCAAATAATTCCTAAGATTCGGCTTTGTTTTTCTCAGTTCCATAATCGTAGATAAGGGTACATTGATTTACAAAATGTTAACTTTTAAAATATAGAAGACCGGTGCGAATATTTCCTCCAAAATAAATTGCTTTCGCGAACACAATAACCTAGTAGATTGTCGACTTCATACTTTTGTAATTGAAACTCCATTCCAGCATATTCCATATCCTCCTAGCGTATATCTTGCAGAAAAGATGCTGTTACGCGAGAGACTTTGTGGAACAGCGCCTCGCGTGCCACAGAGGGCGGCGCCACCACATGTAACCATTCCTGAGCCTCGACCGCTCGCCGGCAGTCTCGAGCACCGGGGGCAGGCGCGACAACCCTCTTTCGCTTAACGTGGCCTTCGCTTTCCCCTCCCTCCGCGAGCCTCTTCATAACTCCATTGCAGCCGTCAGCTTCGTTTTCCCCCTTATCAACATCAATGGAGGCCTCTGGGCACAACAAATTGCCGCGCTATGTAACGCCTGGCAGGGAAGCGCCTTTGTGGCCAGCAGACATCGCCGGCTGACGCCCGGGACTTCCCACCCCACCCCGTCCCCGCTCCACCCCCAGCCCCGCGGCCGGCCCAACCCCTCGACGAGCCGGCAGCTTTCCGCGAAGGGCGCTGCCGCACCTGCCCCGCCCCGCTCTACCCGTCGCTCCCCGCCCCGGGTCCCCGCTTCTGCCCGCAGTCGCCGCGCATCCGTCGTCTTGATCGATGGACGATCGCCTCGTCCCCGCTGCCGCCGCCGCCGCCTCGCGCTTTTCCATTCCGTGTCGTGAGCCCCGCCCCCCGGGCCCGGCCCTTTGTTTGCGGCCGGGGGCGCAACAATTGCCGTCGCTCACGCGCCCTGCGCCGTCGCTTGTTCGCGAACAAAGGAGCGCCGCCGCCCCGTCCGCCCCCGCGCACCGCGGGTGACCCGGAAGCTCGAGTCCCTTGCGCCGTGCACCGGCCCGGCCCGTGCTGGCCCGTGCCGGCGCCTCCTTTGCCATGTTATGAACTCACACTCAGTATCACACGCTTTGGAATGGGTTCAAACTGTCGTCAGCACTCGATGCAATGCACCGGCCCAAGGCATCAACTGATGGCTCTGGCCGGGAAGTCTTAGGGTTCGATTCCCGACACTAGCAGGATTTTCGACACTAGCTAGATAGGTGAATGCAGCCACTATGTGGAGAAGAATTCTCGCGGCCGGCTGATCAGTAGTTTTCTGTGGTTTCTCCGATCAACACCTGGCGAATACCGGATCAGTATCCTAACAAACGGGCCATGGATCACGCGCGATCATTCCTTAGCTTTTCTTGTCCTATACTCAACCCCTTGATCACACACACTAACGCACTCTTGTCGAGAGCATAGTACCTGTCCCGGCTGGGGCGAGACGGTGCCACGCTGGTGGGAGATACCTGGTTGGGGAAAATCCCCGCAAACCGACGTGTAGGTCAGCGCCAGATCTCACAATCCAGCGGCGGAAGACCACCGCCTCCTCACGAGATAAAAGCAAGTTCTTCACTTATAGGTCTAATGACCTTAGCAGTCGGCATGCCCCATGTCTCTACAGTTTTCAGAAGTTTACAAACAGTTTTTGAATTTTCTGGTCCAAATTTGTTTTAGTGGTTTGGGGTTTGTGGTGAGGATTGATACGGTACTTTTCTCCCTAATAGTGTGTGAACTTTTGTAAGACGGTTCAAATCAACATTCAGAAGATATTAAACGGAGCTTGGTAATGTAACTCAACAATGACGTGAAAGTGCCTCAACTCGTATAATTGAATGGCAGTATAGTGTAGTTCGCGTGACACGATCTTATTGTGAACATCATGTAATTCTACATTGCATATTTTCAATTAAACTATGAAAAACGTTCGAACATCATGTTAATAGTTTTGATAAAACTGAACGGGACAGTATTCATAATAATTCCAAATACGTAAGCTGTCTTAACGAGAAATCCCGTGTACATTGCTGGAGTAGCGCTGGCTGCAGTAGAACTGGTGTGCTTCCGTTGCTTGCTTCACTCTTCTGGCGCCGGAAAGTTCACAACACAATGATCGCAGCCCCACTTCCCGATTCGAAGGTCGCAAGCACACGGACGGTTTCTTATAGTCCACACGGTGAGGATAGAAACCGCACGATTTGGACCACAATGATACGATGCAAGAAATGTTTCCATCCAAGGACAATTCTTTCGTATCAATCAGGTTTTTACAATATAGTAAGGATTTTTTTAAAAAAAAAAGAATTACTATAGAAATTAACTTCAAATATACGAACTTTCCATACGTCGAGAAATCCATGTTTAAAAAGGCTAATTAGAAATAAATACGGAAAAAATAATAGTAATATTAATTATCATTGTTATTATTTAAGTATTTATATTTTTTGTTTTAAAGCGTATGCCGCAAGGTTATTGCTTGTAGTATGATGTACATAATTTAAATGTTTTGGTAGTGCAATGTAGGCTGTTCCTGGCAATATTTAAAACTGTCTGCAGATTATGTGAATAGTATTTTGTCACTGAAAAATCGTCCATATTTAAAGTCTCTGCTTATCATGAGTTTTCAAGTTTTTACCTAGACCATCATTGAGGTAATTTAGTACCACGGAACATCATTGATTATGTTCCTGATTTTGTGCACTAGATGCTGTTATGCCGGGACGATTGTGAATACTTTGAAGAGTGTTCAGAATTTCAGAAACGGAGCCAGTTCGACTTGTATTTATAAGTGTGCGCAGTCAAAAACAAGAGAAAGAGCCAACTATATTTCTGAATCCCGTTTCGCACGGAATTTTTTTAAAATTTACATATAACATTTTACTAGTGAGTGAATAAAACATTGTTATACAATGAGAATTAAATTATAATTTAATGATCCAATTAATAAATAAAATTGGTTTCATGCTAAATAACACACGGTTGCCAGATGTCTTGAAGAAACTCCTTCTCAAATATCGTCTAACAATTTTCATAATTTTCACGTTAAATGGAAAAATCAAGTATTGAACATATTTGAGAAAACAAAATGTTTTATTATGTCACGCTAAGAGTCCACTTTCAAACCTTTTCGAGAGGACACGGCCTCTTGACCCCCTGTGTACACACCGAGCTTGTACTTATTGTCAAGACAAATACTACTAAGTCACAACATTGTGATATACAATGTTTAATTTAGGTAAAAAGGGAGATATGTGCTGTTAAAAGTAGGTTCAATGAGAATAAAAAAAATGCTGGAAGTAAGTGTATCAGAGCTTACTTCGAATGACATTTAAGGGTGATGTTTACTTCCTTGCTAATGTGATTGAGTACACAGACAGCTATTGTGGCGCGTTGTTGATAAAAAAAAATTAGGAGATAATCCATTTGGATTCAATGGAATAGCATTCCTGTAACTTTCACACCGAGCGCGGCAGGGTTAGCACCCGGGCCTACCGTGAAACTCTATCCAGCGCGCCTGGCAGAGTCTGTGGTCGTTTCCTGTAGAGAGCGTGGGAGTTCCCGAATCCGCAACTTGCGCCGGAATCGCCCGCGATCCGCACCGCGAACCCAGGGCCGAGAGGCCACGGAGGAGGTATTGTCGAGTGCAGATAAAATACCGTTCGCCAAAGAGTTGGTGGTCACGTGTCGTTGGCTTTTAGTTGCGCGTTGAGGCGCGCTGGCCACGTGAGCCAAACTACTTTCGCCCGGCTGACCTCGCGCAAGCAGGCTAAGGTCGGTCTGTCACGTTGTGCTCGCTGGCAGCTGCTTCTCTCTCTCTCTCTCTCTCTCTCTCTCTCTCTGAGATCGCGCGGTCGCAGATGAGCGCTCTTTTGTGTCCAGCACGGAGCGCCTTCAAGTTGAAATTCCAGAAAGATTTATTGCAAAAGTTTTCAGTGAGATCTTGAGGTTCCTACGAAACATGATTTACATCAACCAAAACTTACAGTTATGGGTTTCTTATTTGAAAAAATCATCAAAAACGTGAATTTTTAAACAAAATTGATATTTAAACGTGGAGTACATGATGTGCGTTTTTATGAAAAGTTTAGAGGCCCATATACACTTGTGCAGGATGTCTCAGAATAAATGTTAAAAGAGCGGGTAGGGGTGCCCAAAATGATTACTTTTTGCCAATGAATAGGTTGCAATGAGGTATATAACGCAGATGTATGTATGTATATATATATATATATATATATATATATATATATATATATATATATACATACATACATACATTATATATCTGTGTATGTGTATGTGTGTGTGTATGGGGGGGCATTTTTCCCTGAATTTTAGGCAACCCTGTATGGTCAGTTGTTCGGCAGATAATGTTCCGTCGAAGACAAGGAGAATTCATGGTCAAGCAGACCGCACTACCCTGCAGCTTTAATAGTGTCGGTAATGTAATGATCGAGACCGCCAGTTGGATGGAAGATCGAGGATCAGTCACTGCCGGGATAAAATCCGGTGGTCTGCTTCTCTCGTACGTGGAATTCATGCTTCCCTTGAAACCTTCCACGGCAATGCCGGAACAGCACATTGTACAAAGGGCCGTGGACTACAATTGCTCATTCTCCCATCACCTCTCCTTTCCCATCCAAATAACTGAATGATGGATCGATCCCCTTTCCTCTTGAAACATCCAATCAAGCAAATCAAAAAGAAAAAAGAAAAAAAGAAATGACAATCAAGCAAGATATCCGGCAATCGTCCGAGGCTCAGATGCAGCTACAAGTGACAACACCCTTACACATAACACATCTCATGATGTAATGATGTAACACGAAATAATTATAAATAAATAGTTCGCGTCATTTTTCACAAGTCTATGCAGATTTATTTTCTACAGAGAAAAGGTATTCCACCCCCCTAAAAAACAAAAGCAAGAAGAAAAAATAATTTAGTGAAAAGCAAACATCATCACTGATCCTATACTAACACACTGTCATTAAAAGTTTGCAAGAAATTATTAGTAATAAATAAACGCATCACACAGTAATTAACTTTCACGTTCATATATGAATGTTCCTTTTTAAAATGCATTCTTACTTTAAAGTACATTGTATCTTTATGTCTTTGCAGGTTTATCAATGACTCATTTCTTTTGAATATGTAACGATCTCAATTGTAATGTCAGAGCCGTATCCGTAATTTTTTGTTTTTGATGTTTTTGCAGACGTGGTTATCGGCGAGACCCTGACAAAAGGCGTTATATTTTATCATAAAAACATTTTCTACGCCAGAAAAGTGCGTATATTGGATTAGAGAAACAAATATCGTCAGGAAAACTTTTGAACTTGAAGACATACTGTAATATAACAGTTCATAGAATAAGCATTATGTTTGCGTTTCTTTGTGCTTTGCACTTTGCTTAGAATCAAATTATGTTTCATAAGTTAAGAATGCTTTTTTCAATTTCCTTTGAATAAAAAAGAGTTTTTAAAATAATAATTTAACATTACACTGTTATAAAAACAATTAAGAAGCACAAATCAAAGTAGTTAATTTTTAAAGTGAAATGAATTTTCAATATCATCTTCTCTAGTAAACTAATCAAGAACAATCTTTATAAATTGTTACTACCTTGTGCTGGTTTGCAGTTGACAGTTCGTTGTATGGAAGATGCATAGCACGTACTCTTACGTGACCAAAAGTATATCTTATCGGACACAACTTTTTATGTATTTTTTTCTTTATTGTAAGCAGAAAAGAGAAAGTATTGTAATCATGCGGAGGAAATCGGCGAGTTTTCGATAGAAAAACTGTCAGACCCTGATAAAGAAAAAGTGGATAAATATTGTTCCTATGTGTAGTAAATTACTTCCTCTAGTTGTCAGAATTAATGTTTTGTGGGTCCTTGATATCGAAAAACTGATTGATGGCAAAACGTCTCCTTGTTAACTAGCACCTAAACTGTTTTGACGATTTTCTCCGAAATTGATATTTTTGGATCGATCTGAACGAACTAAGTGCCTTCTGAGTTTGAAAGGGATATTTCGATTTTGCGGGGATTTTACATGTAGCCTCAATAACATTTTCAAAATTTTCACAAAAAGGTTCCAATTTTTAAATTAAACTTTGCCCCCTGTCCAGAAAGCAAGAAGGAGGCTTAAAATGGCGCCGTTCTAATTTTCCTTAAAACACCTGATTTATCGAAAATTGCAAGAAATTCAACATTTTTTCATCTTATAACTACAATATTGAAGACAAGAGGTGGTTTCTTTTAATAAAATCTGTTCTTGAAAGACGGATCTTGAAATAAGGTTAAGTAGAATGTTTCGAAAATATATGCAGTTTTAGCATAGTTTTACGTGAAATTTAGGCAATTTTTAATCAATTATTTTCTTCAAATACTCTCCATTTTTTTTGTTTAAATGTTCTCCTCGTGGGGATCAATGAACGGTAAAAAGTTGGTGCTGGTCCCATTTTTGGCGAACTCTCTGTAATTTCGAAAATTGCAAAAAGTTTACATTGCAAATGTACAATATTAAAGATAGAGATTTTTATCTTAAAGGAAATTGCCTCTCAAAACTCAGATCTTTAAAAAGATCCTGTACATTTCTTGAAAAAAAACAAACAATTTTCCTGTAATTTCTGCTGGCAGTTAATGCAATTAAAAGAAACTGCTTTAAAGTTTCTTCTTTATTTTTTTCCATAGATAGAGCAAAGGACGCTTAAAATGTGGCACAGATCTCGTTTTCATTGAACTCTTTGGATTTTGGAAAATTGCATAACTGATAAGAAATTGGATAGACATTTCGTTTTTTAAGGTCAGGCAGGTTAAGGTCGGCAGAAGTCAGTACGGCGAAGAGAAAAAAAAAATTGCTGGTTGGAAACGCTTTTGCAAGTTCATGTAGTAGTATAATATTGCGTAGCCGTGACAAATACTGCAAGAAAGTATGTGTTGTTGTAGCATCACTAGTTAAAATTGGTAATCGTGTTAAACGTGCGTTGTATCTTACTTTGGCAACTGTATCAGTGACCCCTGTCTTAAGTATATTCAACAAACTTTATAGTTCTATGAGAACATGAAACAAGGTTCAAAGATTCACCCAGTCAAAGAGAGCGCAAGATGTGTCTATGTGTGTGCGTGTGCGTGTGTGCGCGCGCGCGCGTGTGTGTGTGTGCGTGTGTGCGCATATCGCGCGCGTGTGTGAGTGTATGCGCGTGTGTGTGCGCGCGCGTGTGAGTGTATGCGCGTGCGTGTGTGCGTGTGTGTGCGCGTGTGCGTGCGTGTGTGTGTGTGCGTGCGTGTGTGTGTGTGGCGTGCGCGTGTGTGTGTGTGTGTGGCGTGCGCGTGTGTGTGTGTGGCGAGCGCGCGCGTGTGTGTGGCGTGCGCGTGTGTGTGTGGCGTGCGCGTGTGTGTGTGTGGCGTGCGCGCGTGTGTGTGTGTGGCGTGCGCGTGTGTGTGTGTGGCGTGCGCGTGTGTGTGTGTGGCGTGCGCGTGTGTGTGTGGCGTGCGCGTGTGTGTGTGTGTGGCGTGCGCGCGTGTGTGTGTGGCGTGCGCGTGTGTGTGTGTGGCGTGCGCGTGTGTGTGCACGCGCGTGTGTGTGCGTGTGTGTGAATGCGCCTGTGTGCGTGCGTGTGTGTGTGTGAGCACACTCTCTTCCTTTGTTGCGTGGCGTCCCCTCCCGGAGCGCGTCGTGAGGCGGCGGAGGTGGGGCTGCGTTTCGCAAGAGGCTCTCGCGCCTCCGCACCCTCGGCGCCCACCCTTCGGGGCTGCTCCCCGCTCCCGTAAGAGGGCAGAGGCGGCGGCCGGGGAGAGAGGGCTGTGCTTGGCCTCGCGGGCGGCGGCCGGATGGCTGGGGGCGGGGGCGGATGTAAGGGCTGGCGGAAGGGGTACGGTGGGGGCGGACGGCAGGGTACAGACGGCTAAGGGAGGTAGGCGAGAGCGAACAGTCAGAATGGATGGCGAGTGCGGCCGAGGCGGATGGCTGGGTGACGGACGGTAAATGGCATACAGCTGTAGGTGATGGGTGGCACATAGCTTGTGCGGACGACGGGGGGGGGGGGGCAGCAGGGGTCAGGAGCGGGGACGGGAGCATGGGCGAGCGAGACCGATACCTTATTCTCTGGATAAACGTTTCTTCCCAAACCTTCTTAAAGCTTAATATTCCTTATTCCTTTAATTTCGCGCACTTGTCAAACTTGCAATAACACCCATAGCACACGCTCTCTTGATAAGGAAGAACTGTAGAAATCCCCGGGAACGGAAAACTCGAGAGTCTCTCTGAGGCGTGCGATTTCTCCCAAGAGCATACTGAGTTTATTCTTGAAAGCAAAGAACAAGTTTTCATGTTCGTACAAGCGCTAGTGAAGTAAAGTTGAAATTTATTTTGTGTCGTTATATTGAATGTAAGGTATCAACCGAAAAAAGGTAAAAAATCGTAGTAACAAGATCATGGCGATTCTAGAAATGATCTGAATTTTAGGGACATTGAATCAATGATCAAATTTGACAGAGGTATTTACTAATATATTTACTGGTCCTGGAAAAAAAGTAAAATTAATATCCTAATGAGTTGTATACAATATTCCTTCTTGTTATTTTGTGGTTTCACATTGAAAGAAAAACTATGGTAGCTTTGTTGGCAAAATCATGAGCTATGCGTTTACACTGAATAGTTTGTTTGGAAGGCGCGTGTTTTTACGTCCGCATTTTGTGGCAGCAACCTCTTGTGTTTCTGTTGGCGTCTGCTGCGCGCAAAGTGGCGATATGCGGACTGATAAGAAAATCTGACGACCACAAAAAAAGAACCAGTTGTGTTTCTTAGTGTAACCTATGTAATCACTCTGTACAGTGATGTGATATTGACAATATGCGCGTTTAGATTTACGTGTACGTTTAATGCGCATACTGAGAATTTGAAAACGCGTGCATATTTCGTATGTCAATCTGTCAATTATTAATGATAATTATAAAAGTTCGAGGTTTTGGAATTTGCGTTCCTGAGAACAACAGTGATAATTCAATATTTGTAAATTACTGCTACCGTAGATCTGCTCTCGTATCATTTTACATAACGTTATGATGTAATCAATGAATTTAGCTTAAAAACAAGAAAACGTATTCGTTCATTGTGCATTTTTTGTAATGAAAGTTGAAGCAGAAAATATGTATAGATGTGATGAAATCGAATAAAGAACGTCGACCAGTGTTGAATTGAGGGGCAACGAGGAAGCCGAATTTATCTGGTGTAAGTTTGGGCGGGGATCGCACAAGTCCGCTCTCAATTTGATGCCCAGTGGGGACGACGATGGGCGACCTCCACCTTGCCCTCCGACGTCCCTCCCTGTCCCATTCACCCCTTCCGTCCCACCCACTCCGCCTCGTCCCACCCACGTGGCCCCACATCGCCCACCCCAATCAGCACATCACACTTCACCTCACTCACCCATCCATCCACTGCCCCCACCCACCAATACATCCACCATCTCACCGGGAGAGGTTGCTCAGTGCATGAGCTAATGTCACTGCAGTGCCTCTGATTCAGTCCTAGGTTCAAGTCTCGACGGCGGGAAGATTTTCGACACTAGCTTGTCACATAGGTCGAATTCAGTTGCTGTCTGGAGGAGAATTCTAGAGGCCGGCTGCTCTGATCGGTAGTTTTCCATCGTTTCTTCGATCAGCAACAGGCGAATGCCAAAGCAATACCCTAACGAAGTTGCCACGGACCGCACACGATTTTTCCTTCCTCTCCCTTGTCCTATCCTCACCCTATTCACACACTTACGCCAACATGCCCTACACAACCACACATGCTGGGAGACCGGTCTGGAACGTAGAGCGTGTACCGTCTAGGGCGGTACGCCGCTAGTGGGAGATACCTCGGCGAGAGGGAGAGGTTGGCGCCGGATCTCGCCATGCAGCGGGGGGGAGAACACTGCATCCTTGCGATGAAAAACATGCACTACTATTACGAGACTAATGACCTCGGTAGTTGACGTGCCCGGAATCACTAACAACCAACCAATCGCCCCACTCACCCACCCCACCCCGCCTCACCCAGCCACCCACCAATAGCCACCTACCCACTCACCCCACCTTCTCCACCCACCCATCAACTCATCCACCAACTCAGCCAACCTCCCCGCCAGTCCCCGCACATCACACCCTGCCACGCCCACCCACGAACACCACCCCGCCCCACTCACCTCTCACCCACCCAGTCATTGAACCCACTTCACCCTCCCCACCCACCCACCAACACATCCAACTTCCCCGCCTCCCCTACCCACATCACCGCGCCCCACTCACCCTATCCCACCCTCCCCGCCCGCCCACCCACCAATCCACCCACCTACCCAACCTCTCCGCGGCACCCCGCACCGTTGCGCCGCTGACACCAGCCCTCGGTATTTCACCTAGTGGGCACTGCACCGCGGTCGGGCGATTTGTCCGCTCGAGTTGGCGGACTGCGGTCCTTGCCTGCAACGCGCTACCTCAACGGGCATCGTCTGCACCCAGGGCGCGATAATTACAATGAAGTACCCAACGGGCGCCGGCGTTGCGCGGTCTCAATGCAGTGCAGCGCTCCTAAACTCTCGAATGTCCGACCCACAAGAGAAAACCGGCACAGTTGGCTCAGTGCATCAGTTGATGTCACTGCAGTTCATCTGCCCGGAAGGTCTTAGGGTTCGAGTCCCGACGGTGGCAGGATTTTCGTCACTAGCCAGATCGATCGGGATGCACCACTAGCTCGTATTCAGACGCTCTCTGGAGGAGAATTCTAGCGGCCGGCTGCTCTGATCGATAGTTTTTCTGGTTTCTCCTGTCAATACCAGTCAAATGTCGGAGCAGTACAAACGGACCACGGACCGCGCGCAATCTTTCCTTTCCCTTCTTTGCTATATCCTCACCCCTTACCTACACACACTCACATTAAATGCACTATACTACCACACATGCACTACACTACCACACATGCCTGGAGACTAGACGGGAGCTCAGAGCTTGTCCCGACTGGGGCGATACACCGATATTGGGAGGCACTTTGTTGGGAGACCCCCTCCCGCAAACTGTCGTAAACGTCGGCACTGGATCTCGTCATCCAACTAGAGAAGATCGTCGCCATCTCCCGCGATAAAAATACGCAATACAATCACAGGAGTTTTGACCTCAGCCGAAATCACTAACCAATGAATCAAAATCAACCAGAAAAGTGGTAGAGGTTAACCATGACGGGGGAGAGGCGAGATTTCAACGAGTAGGCGACTGTTTCCATTCCAGCTGAATATTTAAGAGTTCTAGAAATCGGATGCACTGATACTAGGTCGTTTTCGTGCCACGGCAACGACCTAGTGTCTCGTGATTCCATGTCTATTCCTTTCCAATTTAGAGCATTGTTCTGATACTTATCTTCATCCGTACATCTATAATTTATCCCCATTTCCATCCATCCATCCACATTTACTTTTGATTTAGAAAAGATTAACAATAATATTGCGACTACGTGAGTGTCAGGCTCTATAACCAATGAGGGTATTACTTTGCTCATATTACTAACATATTAACTATTATTAGTATATCGTATTAATTTTTGTTTTCTAATTAATTGAATCTATTTATTGAAAATGAATAAGAAAATGTTTCATTAGAATATAATTTAGGCTGCTAATAAAGTTTCAGACCATACATTATATCTAAAATATCTTATCATATTTTAGACGAATAATTAGTTACAGTTGATTGTTACGGCATACGTTTCATACATATACTAATAATATAAAGACTGCGTGTAAGCAAGTAAACAGCATGCAAAATAACATATAGTACTATCCTCGCACCAACATCACTAAATTAATTTACTCTATCTTTCACTTACGTGTACGAAATTTTTCTTCAAAATATTTTTAAAAATCGTAGTACTTTGTTGACAATTATGTCTAAAATAATATGACATTCCTTCAAATTTGGCAGTTCTAGTGTTATTCAGAGAAAAGGATTGGAGGTTTCCTGTCCGATGAATAAGCAACGCTAGGTACCGTATATTGGCATTGATGAGTTTTGAAGTAATTCTTGGGAGAAAAATCAGAAATCATAAGGCGACCTATAGGTCAAACTATAATGGTATAGTTTCAGTTGCAAACTCTCTTCAGACTGTGTACTGCCAATAAAGCAATGCGCAGATAACATTGAATCACGCATCTGTAGCAGCTGCTCGCATGCGTAACGTATTGACCTATTACGTCACAAAAAGACGCACTGTCACGCACGCCTGCGTATTGTTCTGAATTCCCTGGTGCGATTTCCAAACGCAAATTGAGCGCCAGCTGTTCTCATCGTCTCCTATATTATTTGAATAGTATAATTTTGTGGCTCTCAATCTTTATAAACGAGGTTTCCAAAGAAAGAATTTCAGGGAGACGTGACAAATTGTACTTTGACTTTAAAAATATGAAGAATTTGCTGAAAAACATCTAAATATTCATGTCAAATGCAACCCGCAACATTCTGAATTTATATTGTTAAATAACTCATAAACAAACTGTTTTAGGGCCTTAAAGGGGCCTTAGGGCCTTAAAACAAGAGGCCAAAGGCCTCAAATAAATATTCCTCATATCATAATCTACAGGATGAGAGGTTCCTGAACATTCTATTACATTTTTGCTAGATCGACGCATCTCAGTTCTACCCCACCTGTTCAGAGCCTGGAGAATCTGCAACTGGACGTGAAATTAAACTAATTTCTTGATATTCTACGCGATTAAATTACACGGGTGTACCTCTCTGCTCGTTAATAACGTTAAATGAGAATAGTTTGTATTGACAATGGTGTATTAAAATCAATTACAAGGAGGCATATAGAATAAGTGAGAGAGGATAAGAGACTTGCAGAAAAATATATATTGTAGGCTTAATATGGAAATGGGGGAAATAGGGAAGAGGATGGTATTTAACATGCGAAAGTTCTCGTACGGTACGCAAATTGTAACTTAATGGACAAATGAGACATATTCAACGTTCAACTTTGGAATAAGAATTATGAAATTTTCACTCCAATTTTGAGTTTTAATTACTAGTCAGTGGTAAATATAACATTTACAGCCATTGGCGGAATTAAAAACTATGGTGTAACAAAATACAGTTGACTCTGAATGTGGTGAACTGAAATCATTGCTCCCCATCCACCGTACGCACCTTTCCCACTCTTTGCCCATTCCATGTGGAGTTCCTCAAGGATCGATTTTAGGCCCTATTCTGTTCCTACTTTACGTAAACGATATGCCCTCGGCGATTCGAAACGGAAGAACGGTTCTCTTTGCGGATGATACGAACATCCTTTGCAATAAAGAAACCGTAAATAGTACAATATCATATGTTTCAAATTGGTTCCGAAATAACAAATTAATAGTAAACGAAAAGAAAACGGTTTAATGCAGTTTTCCATTTCAAATAAACAATTCTGTGCTCCATTGAAAATGAACAGTGTACCATTGACTGATGTTAAGGCAACAAAATTTTTAGGTCTCTCAATTCAGTCAAACCTTAAATGGAACGTCCATTTAAATGAATTGAACACAAAATTAAGTTCATTATGCTACGCGTTCAGAATTCTTGCAAATTCAGTCAGCCTTCATTCTGCTCGTTGTGTATACTTCGCGAATGTTCATTCCCGCCTGAGATATGGCATAATATTCTGGGGAAATACATCTTATAGCTCCCAGACTTTTAGATTACAAAAACGAATTGTACGAATAATAACCAAATCCCACCCACGTGATTCATGTAAGCCTCTCTTCATTAATCTAGGAATTCTACCATTACCGTGTCTTTTTATTTACGAATCAGTGGTTTTTGTAAAAAATGACTTGCTCAAGGGCGGGAATATTTTTTCAGAAAATGCCGAAGTCTATTACTATAACACTCGACGTAGAAATCATATTCATCAGGTGACAGTATCAACAGCTTATTACAAAAAATTCACATACAATACATGTACATTATTTTACAACACTTTGCCAGATGACATTAAACGATTAAATTCAATAGAAAAGTTTAAATCACAAGTGAAATCGTTTCTGCTGCATAACTGTTTCTATACAATTAGAGACTATTCTGAGCATCACAAGAAAAGTAACATTAATTTTAACAATGATACATAATGCATTATTTACCATTTGGACTGTATAAATGAGTATAAACAACCTGTAACAACTATTGTACAACAGCTTCCGGGTCAATGACCCCCATCTCGATCAGGTTTTTCGTCCAGTTTCCCTGATCCATTGAGCAAATGCTGAGATGGCCCCTTGTTTTGCTTCTGGACATAAATGTAACTTCATTTTCTGTGCACGTCTTCTAGAATTCAGTGGGAAATACAATTATTCAAATTATCGTTTCCATGTTGTCGCGACAGGAAGTAATAAGAGCCAAAATTTATTGCTTATTTATCTTTGAAAATAGATTTTATTACATGGGAGTTTTTTTTGTTTTTTTTCTCCCTTTCAAAATTCAAAATTTATTGCTTATTTACCCTTGAAAATAGATTTTTTTTACATGGGAGTTTTTTTGTTTTTTTTTCTCCCTTTCAAAATTCAAAATTTATTGCTTGTTTATCCTTGAAAATAGATTTTATTACATGGGAGTTTTTTTTCTCCCTTTCAAAAATTCAAAATTTAAGTAGTATATGACTTAGTGTAGGGATCACAGAATTTTGAAAATGTGCACACAATTCACTTTTCCCCATAGCACGTCATACGCAGTTTCTAACTGTTTTTTTGACGTAAAATAAATAAATAAACCCATCCACATACATAATTAATGCGAACTAGAATATTCGGTTATCGTGAATTCTTAACATCGGTTATAGTGAAGATAGTAAAGAGAAATTTCAGAAAAAATAATTTGTTTCAACACCGAAAATCCATATCACACAAAGGTTTTTGTGTGAGTAATAGATTATCGTACGTTTTTCTTCATCCTCGTGAGTCATGGAAAATGAAAGGGATTGAAGGAATCGTGCCACTGAGGGAATAGCGCCAGCGTCAGTTCTGTCCACGAAGACTTCATAAGTTAAAAGCTAGTGAAAACTAATTTAGTTGGTCATCGTGAATGCGGAGCAAGTGTCTTGCAGAACTGAAGAAAACAAGTGTAATGACGCATATAATTCCAAAATGAAGAATTTGGTCCAGTGCAAAGGCCATTGAAGGTCTTTGCACTAATATATTTGTATTTTGTGGACAAAGTAGTGTAAAGTGAAGAAAGAATGAGTATATTACAATTTCGACTTTTTCTATACTTCTGAAATAATAAAGCCAGTTAGAGTGAAAAAACCTTATTATATTTTGGAACTATATGATGTAGTGAATTGAAAAGTCCCCAGAGGTTCGCTATAACCACAGTCGACTACATTTCCAAGTGAACATTCTCATTACACAAATTTTCTGGTCCTCCCTAGCCTGATGGACCTTCCAGATTCCGAAGTGATTGTCACTCAGAGTAGTACTTTAAAAAGGGAAAATAAGTACTGCATAAAAATATTCTTTACCATGTGAATGAACGTTGATGTTGAAAGTTAATTTAAGTAATTATGTTTCTAAAGGCATTTTTCATACACACACTTTTTCGGGCATAGTATCAGCGAGAAGTCAGGCCTATCTATTCGAAAGTGGGCAGTGAGTTCTATCTGGATGTTTGGAAAGCTGAATGAAAGGTTGATCTTCAAACCAAGAGGTCATCGCGAACCAGCAGACAAGTGAGACACAAATCTTACAGGCGTTTTTTGTTATTCCAGTGTTCTTTATCACGGCAACTGGCTATGTCTTCTCCATGCACAAGAAAAGTGTATTTTGGTTGTGTACGAACATGGAAGGAATACTAGAATCAACAAATAATGTTTTTTTTTTCATTTTGCGTTTTCTTTTGTTCAGAGAACATTCCAGGAACCTCCTGCGACCTCTTGCACTTGGATAATTTCGATCGAAATTCCAGAAAATGATAACTTTTACACACCTTATCTAAATACTTGCATTTTTCATGGAATGAAAACTGATGTTATCGTTACTTAGGTTAATAATAATTTCTCAGTTACACAATACAATTTCAAAAAAAAAAAAAAATGTTGGACACACACAAAATCAACTTCATTAACAATCTTATTATTTCGTATTAATTAAATATTCAATTTCAAATTTAGAAAAACGACATCTCTCCTATCGAATCCCAACCTATGCACCCGCCCCAAAAATGAGGTTTAAAGGCACAGCGCACGATATGTATCACGTGCAAAAAACAGCCTGCAACATCTCACCATCGCGGATTCAGTGATGCAACGGTTAGAGTATCTGTTATTCCTTAGTTCGGAAGTTGAAACCCGTTCGATGCTGTGGATTTCTAAGGGCGAAGAATCCTCCGTTCGCCTTCCTGTGGAAGGGAAGTAAAGGCTGCTGTCCCATGACGTAAAAAATGCTCAAGCCTAAAAGAAGCCTTCGATTGGTTGGTTGGTTGGTTTTTCGTGTTTCCGGGCGCGTCAACTGCTTCGGTCATTAGTCTCGTAAGTGTAGTGCATGTTTGTTCTCGGTGGATGGCGGTGATCTTCCTCCGCTGGATGGCGAGATCCGGCGCCGACCTACCGTCGGCTAGTGGGGTTTCCCCCTAACCAGGACTCTCCCACCAGCGGGGCACCGCCCCAGCCGGGACAAGCTCTAAGTTCCCGACCGATCTCCCGGAATATGTGGTAGTTAAGTGCACGTTAGTGTAAGTGTGTGTGTAAGGGGAGAGGAGAGGACAAGGAAGAGGAAGGAAAGATCGCGCGCGGTCCGTGGCCCGTTTGATTGGGTACTGCTCCGGCATTCACCTGGTGTTGATCGGACTAAAAGAAGCCTTCGAGTTGAATTCTTTTCGCATGTGTCGTCGCCAGAGTGATTTCCGGCTAGATGGCGAAAGCAAAATGGGCGTGGTCAGGCGGAAGAGGGGGCTTCATGGCCTCGGCCTCACCGCATAAAATAAGGTAGAATTGAATGGCGCAACTGAAAGTGGGGGTCTGAGCGGAAGGGACGCAGACGGCGCTGGCCGCAGCGAGGGGTTCTGGCACTGAAATACAAAGCCCTTGGGTTGTCACCTCAACAGAATAGTTCGGAATAAATGGTACACACAGTCGACTCCGGTTATAATGAACTCGGATATAGTGAACTTCAGTCGGTGGTCCCGTTTTACTTACATTACAAGTAAGCATAAGTAGAATCGGTTATAGTGAACCTGAACCTCGGCTATAGTAAACGTAGGAAATACGACCCGGAAATTATTTCCCTCCTGGAAAAGAAAATATTGCCTCAGTGCCTCAACACTATGCAGCTTGAAAAAAAATAGCCCAAAGGTCATAACTGAAGAAGTCTTCCCTGAGGCGAAGGTAGCGGACCCGGAAAGGGGGGCCTTACTGACGACCTTATACCACTCAGTTTCACTGCGGAAACAAAGGCTGTGTCCTGCGTGGGCTACAAAATGGCGGCGGCGACGCGCGATTATTTGCTTCAGTTTCCCCCTAACCAGGACTCTCCCACCAGCGGGGCGGGCGGGAATATCAGGTGTTACTTGATATTCTTCGGGCCTAAGCGCGTTGAGTTCTACGTAGGGTACAAGAAGCACGCGACTGCCACAGCCTGATGATATCCGCCGTACCGCACAGAAAGGCGATCAGTTTCATTAGTTGCTTGCACCATCTCGTTGTCGAAAGCATCTCGTATGTAACTAGGCGAGTAAAAGGTCCTCCGGAGATGAGGATGGTGTTCCAACGGTGCAAGAGGCATTGAAGGGTGTCAAGATTACATTACAATACTTAGACACTGAAGGCAATGCAGAATCAATTATGGAGAGAGTACGGATAAGGATCTGGAGGAATTACTAATGAAAAAGAGCGAAGCAAACAATTGAAAATAATTGATTTTTTAAGAAAAAAAATAAAAAATATTGATTGTAAATGTATTTCGCTGTATCTATGTATTAATAACATCAATAGTTATGGAGAAATTTAATTTCGACATCATCGGATATAGTTGATATCTTTGATGTAGTGAACCAAAAATGTTAGTCCCTAGAAGTTAACCGGAGTCGATTGTAGTAATTATGTCTTACTAGAGCATGCAGAGGATCAAATGTGAACACTTTTTGTCTGTGAATTGAGGTGAGAATTTCTTGTTACACACGTGACATATTTGACAGCGACATCTGATATAGACAACTATATCAACTGCATATAGGCATCTGATCCATTTCTGATATTTGTCATGTAGACGAACTCTCAGGGGTCGACCTGCACACTGGCCATGTCAGTGTTCAATGATTTATCTTTATTTTTCATCTTTTATTGTATCAGAACGTGCATCGCTGTTACCACGCATGCAACAAATCTCATGGACATCTCTTCGAAAAATTCTTTCAGTCTGAGCTGAAAAATAAAGACAAAAAACTCAATATTGTCAGTTGGCAGGTCGACCCCTGAGAGATCATATTCCTGCCAAACACTAGAGCAGAATGAATTACCTACCAATCAGGGGGCGATATAAACTACTGCTTCAAAATAACATACATTCTTGCAATGTTCGTAACTTTAGATATTTTCATAAATTCGGAGAGTTCAAAGAATATTAGACCTGCGCGATTGTTTTAGCGTCCTTTACTCTATCTGAGAGAAGAGAATAATTTAAAAAATGTTTGAGTCATTGTTGAGATAATTTCGAAAATGTTGAGGTTTCGTGTAAAATACCCCGAATAATCAAAATATCCTTTTCAAATCTGCAGTGCTTAGACATCAGCCACGACGATCAGGGAATATCAATTTCGAGAAAATCGGCTGAACGGTTTAGGTGCTAGAATTGACTACAGACAAACGGACTGATGGGCAGACAGATAGACAGACATTTTGCCGTTACCTTTTTTTGCGGTGTAAAGGACCCACAAAATGTGGATTCTTACTACACAGCGTGTTACAAGAAGTAATGTATTACACGTAGGATCAAGATTTATCAACTTTTTCGATATCGATTGCATACCTCGTATTTCCCACAATACGATTTGTTCTATCAAAACATCTCCATGTTTTGCCGCAACATTGCTACACTTTCCCTATACTACGTAAATAATATGCGAGAAAGTAAAAGTTCACGTGTAACTTTGTGAGCTGGATTTTCCCACTAAATGTTTATGAGTAAAAATGGATCATGTTTGAGCCCATCTACGTGTTCTAAAAATTTGTAACATCTATGATAAACCACACTGTCAGAAATATCATCGAATTAAATGTAGATTAATGTATTAATTGAAACTCAATGTACCTTGTACATTAAAAAGACCTTAATATATTTGTACATTACATTTAATGCTTAAATTAAAATCAATTCAGATTTAATGACGACGTTCTCCTGATTCCCTTGCCTCTCATCATTCATATCATATATTCATAATCATTAGTCCATCAAGATCATTCATTCATTCGTTTTAAATATCATAAAGCTTTGACTTTAACGTACATTTACATTAAAGTAATGCAGACATTTTTGATAGTGCACCCTATATTAGGTAAACTTAAATTGGGCGTGACGTCCTGTTTTGGGTGTAGTCTGCCGGAAACGTGGTGCCCACGAGCGGGGTGGTAAGGATATGGCCGTTGTTGTAGCTTCTGTCATGCAACCATGTATTCCATCTGCACCACTGACCTATCCATAATCATTCATTCATGCCGCTGTCAGAAATTTCATTCATTTAAATGTAGATTAATGCATTGTACATGAAACTAAAATGTACCTTGTACATTAAAAAGAGCTTGCTTGTACATTAAATTTAAGCGCTTACTGTACTAAATTTAAGCGCATAAATTTAAGCATTAAATTTAAGCGCTTGCTGTACTAAATTTAAGCGCATAAATTTAAGCATTAAATTTAAGCGCTTACTGTACTAAATTTAAGCGCATAAATTTAAGCATTAAATTAAAGGGCTTACTTGTACATTAAATTTAATGATTAAATGAAAATCAGTGTAGATTTAATGTATAGGGGTCTCTCGTTTCCCCTGCCTCTCATCATCCGTATCATAGATGCATAATCACCAGCCCATCAAGATCATTCATTCATTCCTTCTAGATGTGACTAGATAAAGCTTTGACTGTTGCATCCTAATGTAGACATGTACATTAAATTTAATGTGCGTTCATGATCATTACTTTCATGCACATTTCGTTAGAATAATTATCATGAACGCACATTAATGTACAAATGTACATTAGGATGCGTGTCAGAGCATTTTGGTCATATCTGGAATGATCTTGATGGACTTGTTATAATGAATATTAGATGTGAACAATGAGAAGCAGGGGAAACTAGATATCCTCTACTTTAAATTTACATTGATTTTAACTCGAGCAATAAATTTAATGTAGAAGTATATTAAGCTCTTTTTAATGGTAAAGCTAGATTAAGTTTCATGTACATTAATATATTAATCGACATTAAATTGAATGACACTTCTGACAGTGTACCATCACACACAGTGGAAGGTGACGGTAAAACACCATAGTTTTAGGAGGAAGTGTGAGGTGGTTAGGCGGAAGAGCAGGCCTTAAGGCTTGAGCCTCGCCACAAATGAAGTCAATTTATTATTATTATTATTATTATTATTATTATTATTATTATTATTATTAATAATAATAATAATATTTTATTATATTATTTTATTATTTTATTATATTTCACGACTAAGAATCTTATGAGTCGGTTCAATATAAAACCTACTCCAGGTTGCATCCAGCTTCCTAAAGAGCAGATCTAAGGACTGTCGGTACCTCTACAATACTTTCCACATAAAGCAAGGTCTTGCACTTCCCAGTCTTTTGAATGACGTGGAAGTTAAGCCAAGTTTTATTATTATTATTATTATTATTATTATTATTATTTATTTTTTCACAGCTTTCTGGTACATGTTTGAGGAGTCATACAGATATTTCTATCAAAGCATGATTTCCGTAGTACATTACTTTTTACAAAAAATATTTATTTTAAGAACTTATTAGAAGGTAAACATTTCTTATTATAATTATTATATATAATATTATTATTATATAATAATATTATTATATAATATTATATTAATATATTATATAATTTTATATAATATTATTAGTATATTATAATATTATATACACTATATTATTATTATTATTATTATTATTGTTATTATTATTATTATTATAGTTATTATTGTTACTACTACTACTACTACGGTCACCTGCCAGGAAAGGGGAGGTCATAATGCTTAAATCTCCTGCCTGGCCCGCTCTCAATAATGAATGGCAATCACGTCCACCTTCCGGGACCAACCGCATTCTCTCAGCATCGTCGGACGGGCGACTTGGTTCCGCTGCGAGGCGCGGGGGCAGCGGAGGCTTAGCGGCCACCAGAGGTCTGGCTCTCCTCCGACACCCGTAACACTTGTGTTAACCGGATTTAGGAAGCTCAGACATGCAAGAATTCCCCACGATTCCACAGGGCTGAAGCAGTTAGTATGACATTTCATCATCCATAAATTAATTTCTCACCTTTGTCGTGTTGCCACGAACAGGCACGGCTCACGGACTAACAAGGACAGCAGCTATTTACGATCAAAGGTTTGTGACACCTTTGTCTGAGGGTTCAACACAAGACATTCGAGTGAAGGGACATTGTTTATCTGTTCATTTTCACTGTACTTCACAAAAAAAACAACCAACAGATAATACGCAGCTGAGAATATTCGTTCACAGCGGCGTAGCTTCTTCGAGTACTAACCAGCACTAAAAGAACCCACAATGCACTGTCACACTTGGAAGAAAAGACAACAACAACCAAAAAAAAAAAGGCTAGAACAATCGCATTGAGCCACTGTCACACTACACCGTGTCACAATACACCGCGGCACAGCACACTCGGAGAAGGCGTACTCACATCTATGCTCGTCTTCGCGGTTCACACTTGCGTCCCACGCGCGTCGTCCAGGTTGCAGAGAGCGCGGACGAACGAACCTAGGCTTGTTGTAGGCGCGACTGGCGGCACCACGCGAGCGGGTCGGGCGGCGGCGAGCGGTGCGGCGCGGCGCGGCGCGGAGCGGAGCGGGGCGGGGCGGGGCGGGGCGGGGGAGGAGGCGGTCGGTCGCGCACGCGCAGACGCCGGCACGTGCACGGGGCCCCTGCGCACGTGCGCGGGGTGGCCGCCAGGGCCCACACGCGTCGCGACGCGCGCTGCGGGCAGGCACGTAGCCAGCTGGCCCAGCGGCTCTCTCGTCACTGGAGACCGGAAAATATGTACATAAATATGTCACGAAAACAGTAACAATATGTAAAAACAGATTTTTTAAATTTTCTTTAATAGTAAATTTTAATAAAAATAAATTAATAATTAAATAAAAATAATAAAATTAAAAATAGTATATTATAGTATAATATAATATAAATAGTATAATAAAATAATAATTAAATTAAAATAGTAAATTAAAAATATTAAAAAATTATTACTATTTATTATTAAGTAATATTAATATGTAATATTATGTATAATATTATATATATGTAATATATACTATTATATAATATGTAATATTTAATATATAATATTAAAAATACCAAAATTTTAAAACACATTAACCTTATTCGAAATTATATTTATCAAAAATTTCCGAAACAAATTCTGAAAATAATTCAAACGTTTTAAAAATCAATTGGGGAACACAAGTTGATCCACGTTTTGAACTTTACAACATTCCTGTCAGTAATAAAAGCTTTATCTATTGCTATCCAGGGCCATAGTTTATCAGCCAAACTAGATGAAATAGAATCCCTCGTACAAACCGGTAATACCTACAACTAGCAAACAATCACTGCAGCGTGAAGCATTCTCATCGAATTGTTACACGTCGGCGATCGCCAGTTTTTTGTAAATTAAGGTTAAAGGTCACGAAACGCGACGTCGATAATACTTCACACACAAAGGTGAAAATTATCTCAGTCGCGCACTTCCCATCACTGAGCTAACTCAACCAGGCGCGCAGTCAACATCCGATCGCGTCTTAATGTAGTGCACCTCGAGTCGACAGCACTTAGTGTTTATGTAGGAAAATATTCTGATTTTTTTAAAATACCTTTTTCATTTTAAAAATGTAATAAAATTGAAGAAAATTGATTGATTAAAAAATATTTTGTGAAAATAGCAAAATATGTGAAATATGTAATATAGTACTAAACATGTAAAAATATGTAACGAAAAAAATTGATATTGTGTTTAGGATGGCGACGATTCGCCTGAATTTTCAATTTTGAGAGCGGTAAGTAGAAAGGCAAACAATATGTAAATACATAAAAACCCGGTCTCTATTCATCACATGTCATATTTACTTTGGTGCATTTTAGACGAAGCTAACTTGTAAATGAATGTTTATCATCTCTTATAGGTGGTAGAAATGTACAGTTATTGGATCGTTTTTTGTATAATCAAAAGAATAGTTAATGGCCATTTTTTTCAACTATTAGGTCATTTTTTCGACCTTTGCATAATTTTTATCCATTTTGTTTCGTTTTCTTAGTTTTTGGTAGTGAAAGATTCATAAATTTTGCAATGACACTCTTAACACGAAGTTTTTATTATTTCATCAGTTCGTGACGAAATGCATTACTGCCGTGGGCTATGTTTTCGAACTCAAAATTACACGGATCTTCGGTAACTTCCTCGATATTTCAAAACTGACGTTTGAAAGATCAAAGCTAAGTAGTACATTTACTCCTAAAATAAAGATTTTATATTAAATGTAATATAAATAAGTAGATTTTATATAAAATTGTAACATTCATCGAACAAATAAACATTTTCATACAAAGTTTTGAAATTAGGTAATTTCCCCCTTATCTTTATGTCATTTTATAGGTTACAGAATTTCAAAGAATTTTTAGGTCATTAGAATCCGAGTCCTGCTTATGACTAATTTCCAGTGCGCGCAGAAATCGAAAGAAAATATGCAGGTCTTAGGTTTCAGTCCCAACGGTCACAAATTTTTCAACTCTAGCGTGTGAACTAGGTCAAATGCAGTTGTTGTCTGGAGGAGAATTCTAGCGGTCGGCTGCTCTGATCGGTAGTTTTCCGTGGTTTCTTCGTTCAACACCAGGCGAATACCGGAGCAGAACCCTAACAAACGGGCCATGAACCGCGCGTGATCATTCCTTCCTCTTCCTTGTTCTATCCTCGCCCCCTTACATTCACCACACTTCCACACGTGCGGAGAGACTGGTCGATAGCTTAAAGCTTTTCCTGGCTGGGGCGATGCCCCGCTGGTGGGAGATACCTGGTTGAGGAACCCCGCTGGCAGACGGTAGATCGGCGCCGAATCTTGCCATCCAGCGACGGAAGATCACCGCCACCTACCGAGGCAAAAACTATGTACGACACTTACGGGACTAACGACAACCGATGCTGCACTCGGAATCAACTGCGCACTCAGTCATCTCCATTCATTCCATTCAAATGACGCAGGGTGTCGTCGCGGCTGACCCCCTCGACTCCTCTAGAGCCGAAGGCGGCGTCCCTCTGAACGCTACTTCAGAGCTCTCTGGTCTATGATTGTGTGATTGATTAATGATTCCGAGCGCGACAGCTGATAAGGTAATTAGTCCCATAAGTGTAATGCATGTTTTTCCCTCGGGAGATGTCGGTGATCTCCCCCCACTGGCTGGCGAGTAACGGCGCCGACTTACACTCCACTTGCGGCATTTATCCAAACCATATATCTCCCACCAGCGGGGCACCACTCCAGACAGGACAAACTCTATGCTCCCGACATGTGTGGTCGTGAGGTGCAGGTAAGTGTAAGTGTGTGTAAGGGGCGAGGATTGGACAAGGAAGAGGAAGGACAGATCCTGCGCGGTCCGTGGCCCGTTTGGTAGGGTACTGCTCCTGCATTCACCTGGTGTCGATCGGAGAAAACACGGAAATTACCGATCAGATTGATTGATTGATTTTTTCGTGTTTCCGGGCGCGTCAACTGCTTTAGTCATTAGTCCCGTTAGTGTAGTGCATGTTTTTTTTCTCGGGAGATGGCGGTAAACTTCCCCCACTGGATGGCGAGATCCGTCAGCTAGTGGGGTTTTCCCCTAACCAGGACTCTCCTACCAGCGGGGCACCGCCCCTGCCGGGACAAGCTCTAAGCTCTCGATAGGTTTCCCGGAATATGTGGTTGTGTAGTGCATGTAAGTGTAAGTATGTGTGTGTAAGGGGAGAGGATAGGACTAGGAAGAGGAAGGAAAGATCGCGCGCAATCCGTGGCCTGTTTGGTAGGATACTGCTCCGCCATTGGCCTGGTGTTGATCGGAGAAACCACGGAAAACTACCGATCAGAGCAGCCGGCCGCTAGAATTCTCCTCCAGACAGCGACTGAATTCGACCTTGCTGAAAAGCTAGTGTAGAAAATCCTGCCGTCGTGAGGACTCGAACCTAGGACCTCCCGATCAGAGGCGCTGTAGTGACATCAGTTAATGCACTGAGCTACCGCTCCCGGTTACCGATCAGAGCAGCCAGCCGCTAAAATTTTCTTGCAGACCGCGGCTGGACTCGGCTTAGTTACGAAGCTAGTGTCAATATTCCTGCTACCGCAACGTCGGAAGTGGAACCCTAGAACCTCCCGGTCAGAGGCCCTGCGGTGACATCAATTGATACCATGAGCCGCCTAAGCCGGTCGCCGGCCGACATCGTAGACGCAATCGATTTGCTTCGTGGCGTATGGGAGGAACATATGGCGCCTACAGTTAGCGATTGGTGTGCGCAAACGGGAAGTCTAAGAAAACAAGATGTGATGAATTTGAAAAATTGATGTTATTGATGAAATTGTGTTATAGTTTTTAACGTTGTTATGCCGATAAACAGCAAATAACAGACGCGGTTAAAATTGTGAACTGATGCATCTTTTAAAACTAACCAAATCTGTCATTTACTTGGAAGTTTGTTTGCCTTCCTCAGGCATTAAAAGTCTTTCCAAATACCATCCTCTTATAAGAAAAAAATCCTACTCATTACTTGAAATAACTCTTAGGTCATTTTTATCAACAACTCAACTGTTTAAATTGTTGGTAACGGCTGCGGTAAGTCGGTTATAATAGTACGAAAAATTATTATAGTTAGTGATAAAATTTCGTTGTCGTATGTTTTAATTTATACTGAACGTTGTAACGCTTTTCAAAGTTCTATTTCTTACATGGAAAAAATTATTATAACATTGTTGTGTTTTTCTAATTTATTCACAATACTGTAACGCACCGACTAGATCCAAGACTTAACTTCCGGTCACTGTTTACAAACAATGGCTTCCCATAGTGTATGAAGCAAGTACAGAGACATTGACATGTAAGAGCAAGGTAACTTTTATTAAATTTATAAAAACGCTTGTGGGAATATGAGTTAATACTTTCATTGTCCTTTATTCAATACAAAACTTCAGCTTCACTCCTCAAAGGCTTTTATATCACCCCGGCGCACAGCACAAAGAGAAGATTCAACAATTTTTCGAAGTTGTTTATCCACTAATTGACCATAATGACACATCAAGTAAACAGATTCGGCTGGTTTATTTGAATACGGAAACTTATTATTCAGATCAAAATATTTTAATATTGGTGTAAGAGTAGATCAAAATATTTTAATATTGGTGATGGGCGGTTGAAAGACGTGCAACTAGTCAAAGATTTGAATTTGGAAGGTGCATTGAAAGAAAGTTCAATGTTGAAGTATTGGTGTATTCAAGTTTATTTATTATGCTAAGTAGTAACCTTATAGATAAACGAATGGTAATGCTCATATAAAATGTAATAGAATAAAGAGGAGTAGACAGTGGCCAATACTATAAAATACAATAAAGAAAATACAATGCAAATGTCAAGAAAACAATGGATGTTGCTGGTGTTGTTAGATTTTAATATGTATTTTACTTTGACATGAATAGTTTATAATTCAAACTTTTTATTAAATTTGTTCAATCACTCCTCCCAACACAATTATTCTCTTTCTTTCTTTCATTATCTCTGAATACTTCACTAATTTTCTCATTAGTAGATTTCTATTCTCAGCCATTTCTTACAGTTCATGTCCAAAGGACTCTTGAGTGTAATTTCTTTGAACTCTTGCTTTCCTCTTCTGTTACCGAGGTTCAATTCCTGGACGATCTCTGTGGAATTTGTGGTGGACCAAACGGGATCGCCGAAGGTTTTCTCGGAATTCTCCTTTTCCCCTGGCTCTATTTCAACCATTACTTGGTAATCAATATTTTATTATATTATTTTATTGTCATTATCTGTCCATAAAATCAATCATTTCGACTGCAGCCATAGGTTTAGATTTTACAATACTATAAATAATAATAAAAAATTACATTTGTGAAATTTTGGAAAAAAGAAATGAATACACCAAAATGATAATTATTGAAAAAACAAATTCATACAGGAATGAACTTAACGTCATATTAAACAGTGCGATTAACTCTATCCATTAGAAAAAATTGAAGGAAAAATTTGAAGCCATTTTGGAGAAAATGGCGTTTAAGCGTTTCTGAAAAATGCGGAATTTTGAGCTAATTTTTTACAGAAAACCGTGGAGTTTTCGTGAAACTTTATTTGATATTATTTAAAGTACATGTACTCATAAATGTAATAATGCGAAGAAATTGCCTCTAATGTAAATATTACCGACGTGAGAGATAAGTCAAAAAACAACAACAAAGAATAGGACAATATGGCATTTATGTCATCGGATATGGTGCATTTGGCACTAACCCTACCAAAAATTAAAAAAAAATTGAAGCAGTTTTTGAGAAAATCTTGTTTTTGTAATTTTTTAAATTGCAAATATTTCACCCTCTATTGCACGAAAGCTATTAAAATTTTCAAAAAATCTGTATTGTCTTATTGAAAGAAATATTTATGCACAACAAATTTCATTTGAAGGAAAAATGTCTGTCTTCAAGTTTAAAGTTGTGGGAAGACGCCAAAAAAATTAAAACTTTTGTAATTTTCGAAAATTCAGAGTTAACCGTGAAAATCGGACATATCCCACCTTTATTAGTGTATTTAACTCTATTCTTAAAAGAAATTTAACGAAAACAAACTTGGAGTCGTTTTTGAAAAAAAAATGAAATTGTCCGGAGGCCTTCATATAAAGTACCCCCAAATTTTAAAGAATGTTTTTCAAAATTTTAAAGTTTCAAGTAGAGTTAGATCAATTTGCAAGAGATCGTACTTATGGTTTAGGCGCTAGAAGTGTTCACAGATGGACGGACAGACAGATAGGCAGACGGACAGACGGACGAACGTTTTGAAAAAAAAAACAACACTTTTTCGGTATCAGGGGACCCCAAAATGTGTATTTCCGTTGAAATATGACTTCAAGAATATTAAAGAAGAGTAAAACCTCGTCCTAAATATAAATTTTCATTGATAAATTTGAAGGCATTTTTAAGAAAATTGCTATTAAGCATTACTGTAAATGCGAAATTTGAAGCTTTTTTTTTACAGGAATCTATTGAGTTTTCGAAAAACTTGACTACTCGACTACGAGTCTGTACCTTTCTGTAGCACCTCTTGTTCTCTGGGGATTCTCGCAGCTAATGCTTCATCCCATGTGAGACGCCTCTCGGCGACATGGATGAGGGATCAACCCAATGCCCGTTTCTAAGGATGGAAATGGAGAAGGAAAGTTGCACTCGGGCCGTGACTCATTGACTAAGGTAGAACTTGTTCTGTCTTCCTCGAATTGATCAATTGTAGCAACAAAAGCGACCAATCTTATGAGTCGGCTCCCAGAAGTCTCATTTGCGCAGTAGTGAACTTCGAGCCAGCGATTGAGCTGGCGTGGAAAATCAGCATCATCGGGACTCGAACCAATGATTTGGAATCAGGAAACTGCAATAAATATCACACTAAAACCCTGTAGTCTTGAACTATTAAAATAGCCGTAGATACAATTTTGAAGAACATTATTCATTAATTATATCTTCTACTTAAAGGAGGACGTCGAAACAATTTTTGCAATTTTCAAAAAATTAGAGGAATCACTAAAACATCGGGCAGGTTTAGAATTGGTACATTTTTGGAATTGTACTCTTTCTTTATTCGAGCAAAAAAAATCTCGAGCAGTTTTTGCGAAAATGTCGAAAGAGCGCGCAGGTATACAGACGACCAATGGTCTGGGCGCGTGAGCGACAATGTTGATAGCGCCGGCGGCGGCGGCGTGCGCCCTTATATATAACAATTCTGCGATAAAAGCTGTAGGCAGTTCCTGTCAGAAGCGTAATGTGTGTTTGTAACGTGGGAAAAAAATGAATTTTGGGCCTTAATGGGTTTCCCATATTCATTTCAAAGTGTCATATTATCCTTAAGTGAGCGGTCAAGCTTTTTCAAAAGGTTTTCTTTGCTCAAATGTGTTGTGAGTAGTCTAATGTCGCAGTCTAATGCCACGCCGTTGTAAGTGGTCGTCCCTAGGCGGGTACACATGAGGGGGGGCAAGGTCCCTTGAAAAGGGCGCGTGAGTCCGGTAGCCCTACTAATAATAGAGTTTATTTCTGAAAATATATCAAAACTAGTGTACTAGTGTCAGAACTCTCGCGTATTAAATCCCACCCACTTCCCTATCCTTCCAATTCCACATTAAGCCCACAATATGTATTTTTCTCCAAGACCCTCTTACTCTCAGTCACTTGTTCTATATGTCTCCTTGTAATTGTACTAGCTCAACGTATTTTAACGTAACAATACAATATACCCTTGTCAATGCAAACATTTATTATTTAACTTTATTTCCGAACAGAGAGATACAATAAACGTGTAATTCAATCGCATATAATATATAGAGTAATTAGTGTAAATTCGCACACAGTTGCAAATTATGCACGTCTCTAATCAGGTGGGGTAGAAACGATAAGCGCCGAACCAGCAAAAATGTAATAGAAGTTCAAGAAGATCTCATCGTGTAAATTATGGTGTCAGAAAAAAATATTTGAGGCCATCCGCCTCAATATTTTGAAATTTAAAGTGCCAGTCGTCACCTCTCCGTAAAATTATCTTTCTTTAGAGACCTTACTTATAAAGATTGTTTGCATATGAGAGCCACAAACTCATCTATTGAAATAATATAGGAGAGGATTCCGAATTTCCCCCTTTTTAAACTGACAACTTGAGGAATTGATGACGACATTTAGAGAAGAGGCTCTTCAAATCATCCAAGTACCCTGTTAATGGTTCAACAAAGCTCAATTGTATTAATTAAGCGAATAATTAAAGATATAATTTCATTCTCCTTGTGGTATGTTTTATTTATTTCATTTCTTAGTCAAATGTGTCGTATGCAAATAAAAATTTTGTTGTGGGTATCGGCGGGGTTAGTGTTCGCCGACCCGTCGGCGGCGACGAACAAGGAGATGCAGCAAGTAAAACGCCGCGACCGGTGGTTCAGTGGGAAGACCACCGTTTTAAGAGCGTGTTCTGCTAGCAGTGGCGTATACGCCCTTTCGCGCTGCTGGTGGTGGGAGTCCGCCGCCGAACGCCGCACGTGGGAAGACCTCCATTTAAACCAATGTTTGGGTACTAGCCGCTGGTAGCTCGGAGCATCAACTGACGTCACTGCAGCGCTTCTGACCGGGAGGTCCTAGGCTCGAGTCCTGACGGCGCCAGGATTTTCGACACTAGCTTTTCAGCTAGGAGAATTCTAGCGGCCAGCTGCTCTGATCGGTAGTTTGCCGTGGTTTCTCCGATCAACATCAGGCGAATGCCGGAGCAGTACCCTAACAAACGGGCCACGGACCGCACGCGATCTTTCCTTCCTCTTCCTTGTCCTATCCTCTCCCCTTACACACACACTTTCACTAACACGTACTACACTACCACATATTCCGTGAGACCGGTCGGGAGGTTAGAGCTTGTCCCGGCTGGAGCGGTGCCTCGCTGGTGGGAGAGTCCTGGTTAGGGGGAAACCCCACTAGCCGACGGCAGGTCGGCGGCGGATCTCGCCATCCAGCGGGGGAAGATCAGTGCCATCTCCCGAGAAAAAAACAACATGCATTACACAAACGGGACTAATGACCAAAGCAGTTGACGCCCGTAAACACGAAAAAATCCATCAATCAATCAAACTAGCCGCGGCGTTCGGAAGCGCGCTGCAGTGGCGCCGTGCGAAGGGGTCCTAAAACCATTCTGCCTGCAAATTCATTTTGCGAGTGACGTAAAGAGAGGCGGAAGAGGCGCTGCCTCCTCTCGTGGTGTGCCGCATGAGTCACAGGGGCGGCGCAGCGCAGCGCGGTGCCGTCGTGGGGCTTCTGCAGACCCCCCTTCACCCACCCACCCCGCCGGGCTCACCTCCCCCGAGGACTACGGCAGGCGATCTCCCTGTGGTGCTCCAATGGGCCTACACCAACCGCATCCCGCGATCAACTTTTACGAAGCCCTTCACCTTCCTCCCCAAAAGGCATAGCCCGACTGTATCCCGCGGTCAACTTTTACGAAGCCCTTCACCTTCCTCCCCCAAAAAGCACAGACCAACTGCATCCCGCGATCAACTTTCACGAAGCCCTTTACGTTCCTCCCAAAAAGCACAGACCGACTGCATCCCGCGGTCAACATTTGCGAAGCCCTTCACTTTCCTCCCCCAAAAAGTACAGACCGACTGCATCCCGCGGTCAACTTTTACAAAGCCCTTTACCTTCCTCCCAAAATAAGTGCAGCCCGACTGCATCCCGCGATCAATTTTCGTAAGCTGTTTGCCTGCCTCCTCAGAAAGGCATAGCCCGGCTCCATCCCGTTCTCTTCCCCCCTTAGAGTAAGAATTTCTTTCTACGTTTCCCGTGGCCGGCTTAGCATCACGTTGATCGATTATAATTTATCCACTTCTGTCTCCTTTAAAAGAAAAGTCATTTTAGAGCATTGTCGACGTTGAAAACCACCGCTTAAAAGTTTGGGGAAACAAAACATGAAATCACTTATCACGAGCATCTTGTTAACTCGTTAACTTAACGTACACAATTCCGAAGGTTCTGCCATGTTCACCTATTTGAGGTTTTCTGTGCACTGGTGCGAGAACAAACGCTACTTATGAATACAAACTTATCTAAAATTGTTGTCATTCCAAAACACCGGATGAACGAAACGGGATAGAGTTGGGCTATGCCTTCGCAGGTTTGGAAAGAGAAAGTGGATAAATTGGGAAGCAAGGGCGATGGAAAACGGGATGCAGTTGGGCGATTTCCGCTCAAATTACACGAACATCTCGATAACATTAGTTATAACCAAAGGCGTATTCATCGTCATCGACTTTCTGCCCTCTGAGCAGGTCTATGTCTCCTCCACTCTCTTCTATTCTATATATCTTCTTCAGTATTTCTTCAGTTTTTTTCTTTCTATTTTATTTTATATTTGAATTATCATCGTTTTTCTTCTTTTGTTCGGTAATGAATCCAACTTTTACAATTCCCTTCTTTCCTCGAAATATATATCCTATCCAGTTCGTTTCCCTCCTTTCTATCAATTCCACCTCGACTGCCCTACTCTTAATGCTTCTTAATACTCGTATTTCATCAGTTCTTTCCAACTAATTTCCTACGATCTTCGCCATGTCCACATTTACAAGAGTTTCCAGTCGCTCTTTTCTCCCCCTTCCAAGTTTGCATTATTAAATATGAGTGGGAATAATTTAAAATAATACTAGAAATTCTATCAAGATTTTTAAAAAAATTAGGAGTTTCTATAGTGCAGAGAAAGTTAAGTAATGCTGCAAGAACATCAATGAAGAGATTTTGACAGAAATATACATTTTGGGAGACCCTGATATCTCGAGAGTGTATTTTTTTAAAACCTCCGTCTATTCGTCCGACTGTCTGTAAACAACCCTACCGCCTGATCTACAAAGAGACTTTGGACCAAAGTGAATATTCCTCGATTGATATAGCTGATGATGTGGCCTTACGAACGTAAAGCAGATCTTTTAATTTTCGGGAGATCTTTATATGAAGCCGCTAGCCCATATCACAATTTTCCTGCTTTGCCCTTATCACGTTTTCCAATTTTTTCAAAAATGGCTGCAAACGTTCCCCTTAATTTTTCCTTTTATTCGAGTAGAGCAAAGTACGCTTAAAAAAGGCGCAGGTACATTTTTCACTATAAGCTTTGAAAAAATTTTGAAAGTTGCGAAAGTTTGAAATATGGTCTCCGCATTCATTTGTATATCCATCGTTGTCTGCCTTCTTCTTGCTGCATGATTTGCTGCCCTGGGAACGCGGCCGGTGGCTTCAAGGCGGCTCCACCCATTCGTCATTCGGCGAACACCGAGCAACCGCTCCGAATCCCGAGTAGTGAGTATTTGCGCTATTTGCCGCGTGACGAACATTCGGGGTTCGCCCCTTCCCACCGCGTGTCGGTCTTTTAGACACATCAAAGGGAGCGAACATTCGCCGAACACGTCAGCTGCTCGGGATTGGGCGAGCACTAGCTCGCTGCTCGGCGAATGCCGAATGTGTGGAGCCGTCTTGAGCCGAGCGAGTGCGAGCGGTGATGCCAAGCGCTTCCGCGTCCGAGCCCCGCCCCCTTCTCGCGCACGCCAGGGGCTTCGCGCCCCGCCCGCCCACCCAAGGGCAGCCTCGTGCCACAGCCCGCCAAGGCACCGCGAGCCCGGACTTGATTAATTATTTCGTGCTTCCGGGCGCGCCAACTGATAAGGTCATTAGTCCAGGAGGTGTTGTACCTTGGAAGTGGCGGTGTTCCTCCTCTGCTAGAATGTGAGATCTGGCGCTGACTTACTCGTCGCTTCGCGGGGTTTCCTGCCTCCAGTTCCCTCCGACAACCGGCGTCCACTGATAAGGTCATTAGTCCAGGAGGTGTTGTACCTTGGAAGTGGCGGTGTTCCTCCTCGGCTAGAATGTGGGATCTGGCGCTGACTTACTCGTCGCTTCGCGGGGTTTCCTGCCTCCAGTTCCTTGCACAGCCCCAGAAGGGACCACCTCTAATCTCCCGGCTGATCTCTCTGTCGCTGTGTCTGCTCTGATCTGTAGTTTTTCACGAACAAAACCAGGCGAATGCAGGACTAGACCCCGAACAAATGGGCCATGGACTGCGCTCGATCTTCTTATTCCTTATCCTATCCTCTCCCCTACATACACACTCTCTTTCTCTCTCTCTCTCTTTCTCTCTCTCTCTCTTTCTCTCTCTCCTCTCTTTCCTCTCTCTTTCTCCTCTCTCTCTCCTCTCTCTCTGTCTGTCTCTCTCTCTCTCTCTCTCTCTCTCTCTCTCTCTCACACACACACACACACCTCTACCACAAATGTCGGAATGCCAAGCGGAGACACAAAACTTGATCTGGCTGGGGCGATGTTCCGAAAACACAAGTTTTTGGGGGAAATTTTAAAATCTTCAAGATGGATCCGCAAACAAATCTTCCGTTCCCCATCAGGAGACCGGGACACGACGAATTACTTACGAGACACTTTATTCCCCTCGATTGGAGAAGGCGAAAGGAAATAACCGTGCGTGACGACGGACCTAGGTTATTATAACACTATACAACGATTTACGTACGTATATGAGGAAGTAACTAGTGGTGCTAAAGAATGGCTCCGCTATTACTTAATTTCCTATTCTCGGGGCTAGATTTTCGGTCTCTTCCCAGCTGTCATCTTTTCACTTTTTTTTAATTTACATTTTCTCCATTTTTCGGTCCCCATCTATTAGAATTGAAATATGACTTTAGGAATATTATAGAAAAGTAAAATCTGGTCTTATAATCAAATTTTCAGTTTAGAAAATGTTTACGCATTTCAGAAAATGCGCAATTTGGAGCTCATTTTCATAGAAATCTTCGTTTGTCGAAGTTTCCCATAAACTTCATCAAAAGTGATTTGAAGCCCTTGTATTCACAAATTCAATAGTATTTAAAAACTCATGCAATGTGAATAAGAATAATGTGAGAGATTAAATTGCACAAATGTAATGTAAATGTTTTTTAAACAAAAAACAAATCAACAAACAAACAACACGCACAAAGGAATGAATCAAAATGTCGTTTATGTCATGTTATTCAATGCATTTAGAGATACATCCATATTTTATTTATTTTCATTTATTTTACGTGAAAGAAACAGTTAAAACTGCGTTTGACGTGCTATGGGGAAAAGTGAATTGTGTGCACATTTTCAAATTCTGTGATCCCTACACTAAGTCATACACTACTTGAATTTTGAATTTAAAAGAAAGCTCCCATGTAATAAAATCTATTTTCAAGGATAAATAAGCAATAAATTTTGGGCTCTTATCCATGTTGTCCTTCGGAATAATACTTCCTGCCGCGACAACATGGAAACGATAATTTGAATAACTGTATTTCCACTGAATTCTAGAAGACGTGCACAGATAATGAAGTTACATTTATGTCCAGAAGCAAAACAAGGGGCCATCTCAGCATTTGCTCAATGGATCAGGGAAACTGGACGAAAAACCTGATCGAGATGGGGGTCATTGACCCAGAAGCTGCGACACAATACTTGTTACATATTGTTTAGAATTATACAGTCCAATTGTAAATAATATGCTACGTCAATTAGAATGTGTTCAATTTGTAGAATTTAATATTTCTTTGTTCGTTTCTTTGGAGCTTTTGTTATACTTTGAACTTTTGCAATTTTCAAAAATTCAGATTTTTTCTGAAAATTGAGCCGGTGCCATTTTTACAAGCGTTCTTTTTTCTTTTCCAGCCACAAATGTGAAGAAAAATTTGGAGCCACTTGAGAAAATATCGAAAGTGTCATTGGGGATTCATGGTAAGTAGATAAAAAAATTAAAAGATTCTTTTCAAATTCGAAGGGTCTTGATATTGGCCAGGTCAATTGGAAGGACGAACGGAGACACGGACAGACATATTTTTTAGAATAACCCAAGGACTCGCAAAACGTGGATTTTGACTAGTTTGTGTGTACGGGAAAAAAATTAACTACAAACAAGATCAAGAAAAAATCCCTTTCTTGATACCATGGAATCAAAAATAAGTAGTTCTGTCGAAAAATCGGCACTTTTGCGGGCATTATAACACAACGGGAATGATCTTGGCTGTCCGGGTGATGCCGCGTCGAAGGCTGTGTTGCCGACGTTTCGACCATCTTTTCGTGGTCTTCCTCAGGGCTGGTCTGCGAAAGCGTGGTCGAAACGTCGGCAACACAACCTTCGACGCGGCGTCACCCGGACAGCCAAGATTATTCACATGACTCCGGCCGTGGAAGCCTACGACTTCACATTATAACACAACGTTCTCTTATTATGTGGTGATACGAGGAAGTAAACAAGTTTTGTTATTTTCTTTTAACAGTGGGTTCTCCTGGAGGTAAATGCTTTCAATGATGATGCTGACAGCTAGAGTGTAAGGTTAGTTGAGATAAAAAAAAATAGGTTAATCCTATTTTTGAACTTAACTGTTTGTCAAATATTTAATTCAGAAAACGCACACGCATTGTAAAAAATAAATGAATGGTTATTCTGTAGTGGAAATGAGACATTAATTTTAGTAATACTACATAATTAACGGCTGAACAAAAGTACGTAAATCACGTTTTCTGCTTATTCATATTCGTTTGGAATGAATGCTACACAAATAAACGCTGTTTTATAATACTCGTGCCGACAATACTTCTTCCCCTTCTTTTTTCTGATAACGTACAATTCCGCCATGTGACCAATATATTGTTCCTAAACTGGGAGTCAATACTGTTGGAATGGAAATTTATTGTTCAGCCTTTGCGAGAACTCGCAGAAGAGAAACAAGTTTAATTAGAAACGTGCACGTTTTTAGTACAACTTTGGCGTCTGAACTTGTGAATTCCCACTGCTACCAAACCTGGCTTTCAGAATGGCTGGAAGTTGGACAATAGAATTAATTAACTGTTCTAAAACGGAATTCTAATTGAGACTCGGGTCGCGTCCAGGAAACATGAATATTCTGGAAGACGAATTCAGGCGGTGGATGTTGAATACGGTCGGGATTTTTGTGCTTAAATATCTATTTTGATCATAAACTCATTGAATGCATTAACAGAGAAATTCAAAATATTTTTTGATCAGATTGATCACAGAGAAGAATGATCTCGATTTGTTCAATATCTCCTTTTGGTGCAAATGAATTCATAATTGTGATTCAGTTCATTTCATACATATGAAAATTGACACATTGTGAATTATTTAAATAATTTTAGTTAAATACAAATATTATTGCTCCGCGTGAAAATTAATAAATTATTTTCCATTTCGTTGGATGATTTATTTTTGCATTGTTTTTATCCACATTTGAATAATTTTACCTTACGAAATAGAGATGGTTTTTCGTGCGTGTGTGTACCAGCCGTGTAATGACTTACGCAGCTGACTCGACACACTTCTTCGCAAAATATCAAAGTGGTCTACTTTCAGACATTATTATTATTATTATTATTATTATTATTATTATTATTATTATTATTATTATTGTTGTTGTTGTTGTTGTTGTTGTTATAAAGTCATGATTTTAATTAAATGATCTATGAATGTGGCAGAAAATTGATTTAACGCACAATCAATAAATCCGATTAAATACCATGGAACATTAATTAATTTGCACATTTTTTCTATTTTTTCTGGGCTAAAATACGTTTCCTAGTGCGAGGTCTGTGCCTCCAGGTGGCGCTCTCTGGGCCGTATCTGGTGTTTCCTAAGTGCGGCCATTAGTTGAGGTCACCTCTATTTCCTTCACATGCAGCATTTTTTCCCAGTGGCGAATTCTCCGATTCACCGCGTATACCGCCGGTATATCTAGTAATTCGAAATGTATAAGAATTATTTCATAAGTTTGGTAATCCTCTAAAAAGTTATTCAGATTTTGAAAGCTTTAAAGCAGATGCAAGAAAATAACTCTGTTTTGCTACCGAAAGCCAGTCAGTCTTCCGTATCCGTAAGCGCTATGAATTGCATTAGAGTGAGAAGTTTCAAACGGTTATTAATGCTGTCCAGAGAATTCTCTAGCGCAGGCGAAGGCACCGCATACCAGCCGCGAAAACAGGGCTCCTCTTGATATCGTAGGCTTCCGCGGCCAGTCATGATCTGGGCTGTCCGGGTGACGCCGCGTCGAAGGCCACGATATGTCGGTCGAAACGTCGGCACCCCAGCCTTCGACGCGGCGTCACCCAGACAGCCCAGATCAGGGCTCCTCATGTTTCAAGAGCGGGGTGGGGAGAGGATGCGCGCCTGGACGGTCGGTAGGCACCGCAAAATATTGTGGTGAACAGTCTTTCTCTGATCATTCATAAGTTGCGCTTCTCTCAAGTTTTTGTAAAAATGGAGTGTGTTAATGTTCCACAAGTTCGTGGTTTGTTTAATTGTCTTATAGAACGACTATTACGGACGGAATGTCATAGAATTGGAATTTCAGAAAAGCTCAAAATAAAAGATCACGGTGGAGGTAGGGAGGACATAAAGGGCGGTATACTTGAAATAATGTTCGGGATTCGCCACAGTTTCATTGTTCGCTGTATTGTGCAAACGCTTCTCTGAAAAAACTTTTCCTTTTCTTTTAAGGATGTGCCGATTGTTTCCTCTGCCACGCGCCCTTTTAAAAATCCCCAAACAAGTTATATTGGAGTTAGATCTGGGTGGTACTGTCCAAGATGGAGAGGTATGTGGCCATGTTCAGTGATTATTTGATCAACGACATATCGTTTTTCTGTGTGTACTTTGCACTATTTGTAACAATTGGGCTTTTGTGAGTGATGGATCAAAAGCAACTCCACGATTATTTAACCACTCTACTATATCTTTCTTCAAAAAAGAGTTTGGTTTTCTGTCGGTACAATGGTACTTTGCGTCGGTACAAAGGTACATTACTACAACAGAGGCACGGGTAAACCTTATCAGAAACTCTACCAGATTGTCCTCTCAGCGGCCTCCGCAACATACCTGCCGATAATGAAGATACCATTATAAAAAGCATTAACACATCAGGTAGATTTATTTATTTATTTATTTTACGTCAAAAAAACAGTTAAAAACTGCGTATGACGTGCTATGGGGAAAAGTGAATTGTGTGCACATTTTCAAAATTCTGTGATCCCTACACTAAGTCATATACTACTTAAATTTTGAATTTTGAAAGGGGAAAAAAAACTCCCATGTAATAAAATCTATTTTCAAGGATAAATAAGCAATAAATTTTGAATTTTGAAAGGGAGAAAAAAACAAGCCAAAAAACTCCCATGTAATAAAATATATTTTCAAGGATAAATAAGCAATAAATTTTGGCTCTTATTACTTCCTGCCGCGACATGGAAACGATAATTTGAATAATTGTATTTCCCACTGAATTCTAGAAGACGTGCACAGAAAATGAAGTTACATTTATGTCCAGTAGCAAAACAAGGGGCCATCTCAGCATTTGCTCAATGGATCAGGGAAACTGGTATCTAACTAATAAACTCTTTTGCTTAACTTGTGAAGCTTAGAGGGACCCGTAGACCATGCTGGTACAGCAAGAACCCATTGAATATAAATCAAATCGGCATTCAGGACATCAGAGAGAGCTTTTCGACCGGCTGTCTATGAATGAAGACTGCAGGGCACGGGCTGAGAATTGCGTTCCCCGCCAAGGAAGCGAAGTTCGTCTCTTTTATGTACCTCAGTCCTAGGAATTTGCACATCGGGGTGGACTTCTCGGGCACGCATTTACCAATTCTGCTCCCCAATATTGTCAAAAGGTTCACGAACTGGCTTGAAATCATCCGTCGAAGACCAAACCACAGATAACGTGGCCCTGACCTACACCTTTGGCTCGATTGCCGTATCGGCTGTTCGCAAATTGTGACCTACCAGGGGTATCAGTGGGAAGCAGAACTTTTCCGCACAACCAGGGGGGATCCAGCCGATCATTTGGGAGGGAAGCATCGTAGATTTTTGTTAAATAATAAACAAATGTTATTATATTTTATATTATTTATGTACTGTAGATATGATAATATAAAATATTGTTTAAATAATTACATAATTCGAAGAGAAATAAATATTTAAATCAATTTTGCCAAATAAAGGAAGGTAAACGAAAACTCGTACCAAATAAAAGAAGGTAAATAAGGCCGGGGGGGGAGGGCATGGCCCCCATGTCCCCCCCCCTTGGATCTGCCAGTGTGCATAATGGCTCGACTGTGAAGCATAGTGGACCAGAACGATGTTGTAGCATGCACCACCATGCGGGTGCAGACTGCATGATAGATGGGCACCACAAGTTGCCGACGAGGGCCGTCTCCAGCTTGTAGTACAACGTCCTACCGCTTGTTCTAGGTCTGCGGGGTCTCAGGATTGATGAGGGTCCTGATGGGGGTAGATCGATGCTCATAGGTCTACACCAATAAATGTCAGGTAGTGCCTCCCTGTAATGGGGTGCCCAGAAAGAAGAGGAGCTTTCAAGAGCTGGGTGTGGTCAATAAATCCAATTTCTCCCCACCACATGGTGGCCCCTGGGCAATGCTCTCTGAGATGAGAGATCAGTGAGTAGCCAATAAGAGATGAATGATGAAAGGCAAGTCTCCAATGCCTTAAAATGGGAGCTCTGAGCTAAGGGAAGGAAAACCCTAACAGAAAACCAAGGGTAGAAAGGACTCTGTAAGGCACAATGCAGCCAAACCTTTCTAGGGGAGTACACCTTATACAAATCTCTGTCCTTCAGGAAAAGAGGTAGGACGTAAGGCCAGTAACCTTACTCTAGAAAAAACGAAATTGCTACAAAGTCTCAAATGAAGAAAGCAGGATGGACCCCTATAAACTGACCTTTGCAATGTCAAAAGATAATGAGAAATGATTTAAGAATGGCCACCTGGAATATACGAACAATGCTTCAGGTGGAAAAATTAGAGGAAATGGCTGAAGCCCGAGACCTCGGTGGATGGATGACGTGTGGGAAGATTTAAGAGTGTCGAGTGAAAAGGAGTGGAGAATGACTGTAGAGGATAGGGAAAGATGGAATGACTTAATTTGCAAACGTCAAGACCCACAAATGGTTGTAGAGCTAATGGAAGAAGAATTGAGAATGACAGACAAGAATTTTAATATTATTGTAAAACTTTTTTGAGCAAAAAAAAAAAAAAGGTATTAGTGAAGATCTCTCAACCAGGTGATTCCATGCAGATTTGGTTTTCAATCCAAGAAATGTCTCTGTTTTTCTTTCCAACAAAAGGAATTAATAGGAAATTGTGGTATACAAAATAGATTCTAAAAATTTTAATACAGTAATTTTTATTAAAAAACAAACAACACAGCTCAAATATTCAACAAATAAAAACACATCGTTTCATCTTGTTACTAAAACGTAACATGTAGCAAATAAAGAAAATCACCACATAAACGGAGCTCGTTCCCTTAAAAGTTTCAGACCAATTTTTCCCCACTCCAATGGATAGATCCACAGCTCCTGAGCAGACTCCAAACACGACATAATGGCAGCTCCCTTCCACTGTGTGATCTGTGGGTCCATTTCTTTCGGAGCAGTGACAATGTCCAGTTGTTCTAAAGCAGAAAAAAAGTAAAGTATTAGGTTTTCTTTCCTTCTGATTCCAAGACATACTGACACAGTGAAAGTAAAAAATAAAACACAAAAACTAACTGCCTACCAGCTCTGTACATGTATGGAATCTGCAATGATATCCTATTCTGTAACCAGGTACCTATACCAACGAACTTCATTCCACCTCCAACTACCAAAATACATCCATACATCTTCCTTTTCAGGTCTTCAGAGGCTGCAAACAGTGAACAAGACAGTATTCAAAATTTAAAAAATGTTTATTTTAATTCACAATTACTGTAAAAATTGACACAATTCAAATGAAAATAAAATTAATGTTTATGGTTACATACAAATGAGATTAATATAGTCCATTTCAGTAATGTCCCACAAACCAATTCATACAGATAACTGATCAACATTAAAAAAAAAACAACATTCAACTAGTAGCTTCAACGTTTTTGCTGAGATACTGCCCTTCAGTTGAACCCTCTGTAGAGAATACAGTAATATCAAAAACTACACTGGATCATGACAAGATACATGGAAACGGAAAAATAATCCCCTCCCACACACATATATATAAGAGGCAACACATTCTTACAAGATAACTATTTTTTCAACATGAACTTTGAATTTAAAGATTCAACCTGACATTTTGCTATCTCATATAATCTCCTTTTAAAGACTGGTGTCTTAGAGAGAGGAGAAAGTTGCTTACCAGATGAATGACTGGATACATGAGTGTGTGTATAAAATAAATGGTGAAGGGAATAAGGACTCCATTCTAATCTTCTGAAAGCCTATTTAATCAACGGTTTCATGTGGTTCTAACTTTAGTTCCAGAGCAAGATGCTCTGTGACCACTATACCACTCATCTCTCCTCTCAATTCATTCAATAATTTTCAGAATTACTTACGACATCTGTCTATGCTCTGCAGAACTGCCTGGTCAAGGCCCAGGATTTGACCTGGCCCAAGGAGGAAGTCTTTAGCCTCTACATCCCTCCCTCCAGCTGGTGCTGCCACGTCAATGGCATCCACCACAATGTCTTCATCGCCACCAGGCCCTCCTACACCACTCATATCCAGCCCCGTGCCCTCCATGTCAGCAGCTCCTCCAGCAAGGGGTTCCAGGGCCTCCTTGGGTCCCCGGCGCTGCAGGGCAGACAAATCCCTAATGCAGCGACACCCTTTCTTAAAGTAAAATGTTTCTGACCTTGAAAATGCTGCACTAGAATAACGCATTTCCAACCCTGATTTAGTTATATTTAATCTTTTACAAAACCTGCATTTAAGTTGATTTGAGCCTCGACAGAACACTTGGTGTTTGAACAGAACTGTTTGCATTTTCCTGCAAAGTGATGCTTAAGCAACTAAGGGATGAGAAAGGCACAACAGATTGTGGGTGACAGAAGCATTGTAAAGAGATTTTTAGTTTCTGGCTTACTTGTTCTGTTTCTTACACTGTTTGCTTTCCCCAGTGCTATTCTAGTCACTGATCTTATCTTTGGATGCAGAAATGAAAATAAAACCATACATTTAAAATTTTTGTTATCTACTTTTGAAATTACCATTTAAAGAAATGCTGAAAATATTACGGTCTCCCAGGTTACAGTAAATACAGGGCAGGGGTGTCACTGTATTTACTCCTAACAAACCACGAAGACAAGGTAGCACAAATATTTATTCAACTTTAAAGATTTTTCATTGCAGTACTTTATAGATCGCACACATTCTCACCGAAAAAAAACAAACACGCTGACAAAGTTTTGACAAACATTTGACAAAGTTTTCTGTTCAGTTATATTTCTAGCAGAGTTTTAAATTAATTCTTCTAATCTATTGGGATTAATAACTGGTACATACACTTGTTTCTCGAAGATAGCTGTCATCATGTGGATCTTCGGGGTCTCCTGAATAACGTTTCTGGACATGCACAGACTTCGTCCCTGTTACCCCAAACAATTCTGGTTGAAACAAACTTAATGGAGCCACTATACACTCATCTCCAACCTATAAAAATAAGAAAATTGTACTACATAGGGGAAAACAAAATATTTTTAGAAAATTCTACTTGGGAAAAATAAGTTATTTACTTGAAGTGTGTATTTCATTGTAGGAACCTTCGGCTGACGTACAACAAAAGTCTTCTCTTGAGAACCGCATATATCCTGTAATTAAAAGCAAAAAGGGCTACAGGAAAAACATCTCAGGGCAAAAAAGTGGAAGAAGAGAAAGGGTATCCATACCAAATTAACATGACAGAATGTTTCTTTAAGTTGTCGCAATAACATTGCATCCAACTTATTGCTTGGGTCACAGGTCTTATAGGGAAATGCGCATTTCTGGAGCAACCAGTGGAATGTTTGAGTTATATCAGCACCACCATAATCCATGCGAACCTAAAACAATAGGAAACAATTCATTCCTTCTTCACTAATGAGCAATACAAGCTTAAATAATTTAATTTTTCACCAAGTTACATACCCTTGTATTTCTGTGGGAAATTCCATCTTCAACACAGGAAACAGAAGTTTTCTGATCACCAATGTCTATCACGCAGGCATAACCAAGGCCAGCACCAAATGTTGCCGCAACATGATCCTTCAAATATTCAATAAAAATCACAATGGAAAGAAAATTATATCATTTGATGTCTTCTATGAATGTTGCTTTTATTAAAAGACTTTTCTGAACATCAAGTGCAGCTTGGACATTTAACAACTTCGAACTCCATTTTTAATGGATCAGTTACCTCAAACTGTATTTCAGTACAAAACATAAAGCCTTTGTCAAAATAATACAACTAAAATCTATTCCCTAAGATATTAAAGAATATTTTATGTTAAAGAATTACCTGCACTAAGAAACAGCCACCAAATCCAATTCTGCACAAGAGTAAAGTTGTGAGTTCTTTTAAATACTGCCTATTATAAATATCAGGTATAACCAATACAGCACGATAATGCTACAAAAAGCAATCATATTAATCAATAACAAATTTGATTTTAATTTACATTTCATATAAAAGAAGGTGCTTAATATAAGTGAATTCTTGAGATTCATTCAGAAAGTCTCATATTTAAACAACTTCATAAAATTGTTGGAGCCTTCAATAAAACTAGGGGCCTTTTTTGACATACCCTAAGATTCTTCAGAGGAATTTCCAAACGATGTTTGATGACCCAACTCCAAATTGTTTCAAGATTTGACAAAACACCTGTCAATGACCCACCAGGTCCACTGTGAATATGTAAATCGCCACGTCTATATGGAAAGTGAATATTATAGTCTAAGTTGGGATTTAGGTATAACACCTGCAAAACACAAACTGTTACTCAAAATTCTTATTTTAAACATCACATGATTTTAATTGGAGTTTGTTTCTAACCTCATCACCAACAACTATATCTCCTTCTGGTTTCACCCATTCGCCTCCTGTTGTGCTGATAGTTTCAGGGTTGGAGCGTCTATTGAAGGCAGCAATTTGTTGTGGTGGGGTGGCATAACGTCTTCGACCATCAGATTGCAAACATGACTGCAAAGTGTGAGAAACTTGCAGACGTGATTCTTCCATTTCTTGTAACAGTTCTTTACTCTATACACACACAAAAAACATGTTTCAGGGCAAAGAATATTCATCTCGAATCGGATAGCAAGCACTACAAAACCTACTTTCGAAATTTGCGGGGGAAGGAAGGGGTCACGATGCACAATACCCCCAGGCAATCGCTTTCTAGCGATTGCGTGCAAAATTGTGTGGGGGTTTAAATCTGACGCTCGTCCCATTCGTAAAAATAATGAGCCGGGATGGATGACAATAATAGTCTGCGCCTGTATTTGCTGCAAAGAAAAGAAAAGCAATCTAAATACAAGATGCAATTCCCTCACAAATTACATACACATACTATCAATAATTTAACTACATAATAAAAATTTAACAAGTACGCTTCAATCAAATACACGTTATTTGTTATGTATAATGTAATTACAACTTTTCACACATTCATCGGGTTATTTTTGACAGATGGCATAAATTTTACCTCTGCACATGATTCTTGAAAAGTAGGCATTTCCTCGTTTTATATTACGAAAATCTATGTGAAGCATAAATAATTATCCTATTACAAGCACGAAAGTTTGTAAATCCTTTACAGACACTAAATGACAATGTCTTCATAACCCTTCAAAATTCTGCAACACAACGCACACAAACACCGCAAACAAACACGCTCACGTTTTGTTGTCCGAATCGACAATTGTCGATATCTCGAAAGTATTATCGAAGTAAAACCACAAGACACAGCAGCAGATGTTACCAACTGTGATGTTTACGTTAAATACTTGTCAAATTATTTACCTAAGTTGTAAATAGTCTTTAGATGTATTTAGTAGTTACCCCTACGTATGATTGAGAGACATAATTTAAATGGTATCAAGAATATTTAGAGACACTGAATGTACTGAACTTAATAGAAGACGACAGATTGACACATTAAAAGTCTTCAATGATAAGTAGGTTTCTATATAGTGATGCCCTTGTGACTGTGATTCAATTAAAGGATTACTTAGAAATTTCTATGTGATGTTGCGACGAATTCTTAATTCGTGTGTCAAATACATGTTATGTATTTATTAAATATTGTAGGTTAGTGTTAGAAGGAAATTTATGGTTAGTAATTCATTTTTTTTTATTCCTTTCTGTTTCAAAGTGTGACAGAAATCCAAGAGGATGTTGAATACAAAGTGGAATTTACTTCAGGAGGAAACAACATGGCACTGTTAGTAGTTTTAGGTCCGGATTTTCCTTTAACGAGGCCGGTTTTAAAGATAAGGCCAGACATTGTACACCCATGGGTGAATGAAAGTAGTGAAGTTGTCACTGCACCAGGCCTTATAAATGTGTGTTATTGTCAATTTAAAATTCAAAATTGCATGATAGTGCTTGTTGATTTGTTTGTTAAGTGACTAACAAGGTAATTTAACACCAGTGTTGTACATTTTGTCTTTCTTTGCAGTACACTGCCCATTCTGATCTGGGACGTGTTGTACATGCTATTATTCGAGAATTCCAACTCAGACCACCACAGCTTTGTACTGATATTGGTGTAGGTGCATCTTCTAGTCAACAAAATGGTTAGTTGTGTCATTAATGACTTTTAACAAGTATATCAAATCAATGATTATGTAACATGAGATGTCTTCAATGTTTTCAGATGTAAATTCTGATGGGAGATCATCACCACTCTACGGAGTCATGTACCAAACAAGTCTCCTTTCATCCAATTGTAATTATGGAGGAATGTCTCAGTATTCTGTACATAATAATGCTGCAGCATTGCATTTATGTCCTCGAGGAACTCTAGCTTTTCCAGATTTAGCAAAGCTAACATTGGAGGAACTAAAGAAATTGGATGAAAATGTTGATAGGCAAGATGAATTCCTCCTCCAGCATCATCCAGATTCACAGAAGGTAGACATGTCCTTGGAAAACATGCTAATGAACAATGAGGAAGTTGCAAGTAAGACATTCCTGTTTGTACTCTTTTGTATCTCATTAGCATTGATTTCCACTGCTGAGGTCTACATATTTCTTATGTGTTCTGTATTTTGCACTCTTCAGAAGAAAATCTTTCCAAAGAACCACGATTAGAACATTTAAAAACGGTTGTTAAAAAGAAATTGGATATGGTTGCCTCATTGAAAGCTCAATATGAAAGTCACAGCAATGAATACCAAAAGCAATCTGAAAAATATGCTCCAGACAATATACGGGTAAGATATCAAAAACTCTTTTTCCTCCTTCAGTATCGAGTGGTGATAGAATCTTCGACTAGTTGTTATGTTGTCAGGGTATGTTTGTATGCTGTGAGAACATTTGGATCATTCCATGTCAAATCAGCCAAAATTTCCCGACCATCTTTCAATTGGGCTGAAACTTTGTAAATTGTTTTAAAAAGATGAAGCAACACTGAAAATTATCTTTATGGTTTTAAATTTTTCATTTTGATAATTATGAAATTTCATGTTTTGCAAGAACCTCAGAGGGTATTCTGAAAAAAATTACTATAACTTGTTCAATTTTGATTTAACTTTGCAACTTGCTTTATATCTCTTCTGTATACATCCCATCCTGAAGGTTTAAAACAAATAATTATAAGGGCATAAATACGGCCATATTTATTATTACTTACTATGTCAAATTTACATAGTTAAATATTAATCCGCTACTACAACCACACAAACTAAAAATATTACGATCAATATCTCCACAGCACGTTACTTGCCCCATGATTCTGCATTGTTGAGCGAAAACTGTATTTCAAAATCCGTGAACCATTTAGGAGATATGATGCTTATTCTCATTTGGTGGGACACCTGGTATAAATAGAAGTTTCTGCCTGTGCAAATATGCTTCAGATACATTTAGAATGTATGAGAATCAATCACTAAATAATAAAAGCAAGATTTACAAATGATAAGCCTATATATGTATCATTTTCTAAAGCAAAAATGAAAATGTAACTTTAACTATTAATAACTTTAGCAAATTCCAATTTATCAAGATTCTTTCACTACTATAAACTGCAATGTCTCTGCTGTAATTTGTCAGCAAAAAAACAAAAATCTGAGATGGAGTATTTGAGAAAATGGAATTTGTAAAAAAATCATCAATTTTTACTTTACCCTTAATATGGCCATATTTATGCCCTTATAATTAGATTTATTGTTTTAAACCTTCCGGGTGGAATGTATACACAAGAGATATAAAGCAAGTTCAAAGTAAAATGAAATTTGAAGGTGGTGTAGTAATTTTTTTGAGAATACCGGCTGAGACTCGTGCAAAACATAAAATTTCATAATTCTCAAAATGAAATTAATAGAAGAAAAATGAAAGTGATAAAGACAATTTTCATTGTTGTTTCATCTTTTTAAAGTGATTTACAAGTTTCAGTCCTATCCCCGTAAGAAGGTCAGGAAATTTTGGCTGTTTTGATATGGAATGTCCCATTTGAACTATTGAAACATGTAGCTCAAAGTTATATGAAAAGTTGCATGCCGTGAAAATAATGTAGGAAGAATAAGCAATGAATCAGTCAGTTCCAGTGTTTTCATGTAAAAGAAACATGCTGCATTTCATGTACAAGATGCAAGCATAGCGACTACTAAGAAAGTCATTACACAACATTTACCTCACTTATAAAAATAGTGCCTAATTGGAAATAATGGCCCTGTGGCATTGGGCCAAATTTTGTTTTTATTTTTTATTTTATTTTACGTCAAAAAACAGTTAAAAACTGCGTATGACGTGATATGGGGAAAAGTGAATTGTGTGCACATTTTCAAAATTCTGTGATCCCTACACTAAGTCATATACTACTTAAATTTTGAATTTTTGAAAGGGAGAAAAAAAAAAAAAAAAAAACACACTCCCATGTAATAAAATCTATTTTCAAGGATAAACAAGCAATAAATTTTGAATTTTATTGGGCAAAATTAAATTGTGCACCACATTTATGTTAATATAATCATTAAATTTTTTTTTTGTTGTTTTTTACTTCTAGGATAATTTACGAATAGCTACTGTGTGTACAGATGAAGAGAGTGAAAGAGTGGCTGATGAGTTCCTAAACAAACAATTGGATGTTGAAACGTTTGTAACATCATTCATGGAAAAAAGAACGGTAAAGTCATTTGAAGGGTCAAAATTCAAGATTTGTTGAGAAGTGACAAAATTTTATAAAATTGTACACATTTCACATTGATCTGTAATGCACTGTTGAGAAATTGGAAACTCCAATTTCTGTTCAGGCAATGACATTTTATATCACGTCCTATATTATTTCAGTAGTATACATACTTTTTGTGGCTCTCACATGCAACCAATTTTTATAAATGAGGTCTCTAAAGAAAGAGAATTTCATGGAGACATGACTAATTGCACTTTGACTTTAAAAGTATGAAGGATTTGTGTAAAAAAACACATTTAAATATTCATGTCAAATGCAACCTGCCACACTCGGTCGGATTTTTTAATCTATATCGTTAAATAACTCGTAAACAAAGTGTTTTAGGGCCTTAAAAATTAAAATTTTGAAGCCCAAGGCCTCAAAGAAATGTTCCTCATCTCATATTCTACAGGATGAGATCTTGAACATTCTATTACATTTTTGCTGGTTTGTCACTTCTCGATTCTACCCTACCTGTTCAGACCTGTAGAATCTGCAACTGTATATGTAATTAAACTATTACTTGATATCTTGCTTGATTGAGTTGCACAGGTGCACCTCTTGGCTTGGTAGTAACGTTAAATAAGAATAGTTTGTATTAACAAGGTATTGTTTTGTTATTAATTACAAGGAGACATATAGAACAAGTGACGGAGAATAACAGGGTCTTGAAGAAAAAAGATATATTACAGGCTTAATATGGAAATGGAAAAATAGGGAAGAGGGTGGGGTTTAACATGTGAGAGTTCTCAAGTGGCTGGGCTAGTTATTGTATATTTTCTTAATGAAAATTACTTTTTGACATAATAGTTATTTTGTAAAATATATTTTAATTGAAGTAGGTTGTTTGCCCAATGCCAGTTCATTATCAGAAAATGGCAGAACTCTGTGACTAGCTACTATATTATCACATTTTAGTAGTACAATATAAATATTTGCAGGTGTTTGTGATTAATAATTGCAGCCATATATCTTGCACTTTTCTGAAGATTCTTTTCCACTTCAATATGAAAAAGAAATTTTATTTTATTATTTAAATAATTTTTGTGCGTAACTCAAGAAATGTATGCAGTGCAGAAATTGAAAATAACCTCAATAATTCTCTTTGATTCGTTTTCCTGGTATTACTATTTCATTAGTAATTGATTTACTTATATTTTTACAATTTTGGAGATGTAAACTGATCATATAAGAAACAAAAATATCTTATCAAAGTTAAATATTTTAAATTTATTCTAGTACAGTTGATTATTTCTTATTGTTTTTGGAGGCAATATTTTAGTTCTAGATTAATTTTAGTTATTAATACAAACTTCATTGGTTCATAGACTTTCTTAATTTTTATGCAATTATGTTTTCAGTCATTTTATTCCCGTAAAACGAGAGAAGAAAAACTGAGTCGCCAGTTACAAGAGTTGGAACGAGCTGGGTACTGAAAGTATTGATATTATTTTGGTGCTTTGCTTTTTAAGATTTTATTACACAAAAGCATTAAATATTACACTGTATATGTTCATTCTGGTGGTGTGTCTATGTGCAAGTGTGTAGGAAATGCTATTTATTGAACTGTGTGTCAAATGCTTTTTCTCTATATTGTATATAAGGTATAAATGATTCTCTGCAAACTAAATATTTGGTTGGTGCCATGTTGGCACTGTGCAATTTTACTGGTATGTTTTACTGCCACTTTCATGATGCACATTTTTAAATTGGTTTGATAATGGTGGCCAGTGAAACATGTTATGCATGTGACGGAATAATACACATTTTGGAACAATAAATTTGTATTTTTCCAAATTTGAATGACATTACCATTTACCAAAAGCTTCATATAAAACTTTTCTGTTTTCCTTTTATTTGTATTTTTCACCCTTGAAAATTTCTATTATCCTTTAATCCTTTTCTCTTTGTTATATGACCAAACAAATCAAGTCCATCAGTTATGTATGAAGCAGTGGCAGCTGATGGTTGCAAATTACGAGGTGTAGCATGTATGTCTGAACTATCACATGCATTTTACCTCTTCAAAATATTTCTTGAATGAGGAAAACTACAGCACGTAGTGTACAACCGATTTGCACAGATCAGGATTTTAATCCTTGTCTAAGACAACTTTTACCTTACACATCAAAATAAGAGATTTTTCAAAAATATTTCCAGCAAACAAAACATTTATTTATGAAATCAGATGAGGGGTTGGTATTCGTAGCTTAATTAATAGCTGCAGTTTCTGCCGAGCAAACACCTAATAGGGGCATGCTGCCCCCACCCAACTCCCAGTACCACACTTTTCCCCAAGACTCCATTGCTTTGCATGCACCAGCTATGGATGGACTCCCAGTAGTTCACAATGCGCCCCATTCCAAAACATTTATCTTTCACTTAATCAGGCACTTGAACATTCTCAATTAAATTAGCCCTCAGAAATTGTGCTGGTTGTATGCACAAAGTAAACAAGTCAATTTATTGCAAATTTAATACTTTCGGCAATTTTTCCCGAGGTTGGTTTGTTTGAGAAGGGAGCTGCCCTGGAGCCCATAAGGAGCATCCGCCACTGGTATGAAGTTTGGGAGAGATGTAACTGTGAAATTGTTTTAACAAAATTGTTTTACTAGTGAACGGGATAAGCTGATAACTGCAAAATGTGGAACATCATGATCTGAAGTAATACGTTTAGCCATTAATTTATTTTTATTGGATAGGATTACAAGTTGTGCTTTCGTGTGCCTTAAAGTTGTCACAACTGAGTCACATGTTATTAATTTATAATGATTTATCTAATTAATAGACTCTTAATGAAATGTGCCCTATTTGTCACTTAACATTTACATTTTTTCTGCATTTGAAAAACAAGACCTTCCTTTCTAAAATTTTGATGAAAAATATTATTAATTTGTTTCTAGAAAAACTGATTTAGTCTCTTCTCAAGCATTAAATTTTTCAATTTCCAATCATATGGACTCTTCAAGCCTTCCTTACAAAGTTGAAATTTCTTTTATGAAAATGGCATAGATAATTTCTCTTTCTATTTAATAAAATAAATTAATTAAAACTAGAATAATGACAACAAACATTGTATCAATTGTTTATTATTCTTATTCCTTTTAGTTTTCTCACATTTTCTGTAAATGTGCTCTGATTATTCATGCTGTGCTACTTAAGCAAAACCTTATTAAAATGGCAGCAGAGATTCCAGAATTGTAATCTTTTAACAAGGTCCTCACTCCTAGTAAATGAATGCCATTATTGCTTCATTGTCTTGTGGTTGAATGAAGGCTCAGTCCATAGACATTCCTCTTAACATGGTCTGCCTTATTTCAAAGTGTCATCTGTTGGAATTGTATACTGAAATCACCCCTTATTTATATAATCATTATCATTTTTGAGATCTCTCGTTACATTTTTCCAATATTCAATTGTCATTAGAGAAATTAAACCTATGCGTAGTGGTTTCATTTAGGAATGTTTCACAGAATCACAAAGATTACGTTTCATTCCTTAAAACTTAAAAAGGTCTCTTAAAATGAGAGACCTTGTTTGCCAATAACTTGCTCATTTTGGGAACAGTTAAACACAGTGTCCTTCACATGCTACGTTCGTTTATCAACACCTCTCTTCTCTAACTCAAAGGTAAAACGTTTTCTGGTTCTTCTCATTCGGTTCCTTCTATGAATGCAGAATTAGTTAATTTAAACTCTTCAAAAACAAGAACTGAGTATTCCAATCAAAGTGGGCATTTTAACCAATACTATGTAGCTAGAATTTACCTTCAGTGTATTTCAAGAAGGTTGTTTTCTGTTTCAGGTTGTCATATTCATCACATATTGGTGATTGTCTATTGAAATAATACCTTCATAAGTATTAGACTAGATAATTAACTACATCTAGAAAATAAAGCAAATTTTTAAAAAATTCAATATTCGTTGCATACATCAGAATTCTTGGATTTACTGTGATAATTTGTTGCAAATATAAATAATATATGGTAAAGATCTGTTAAGACACATAAGTTTCTTGTTCCAAATCTTTATTACACCAAACAAAACAAAAATACCAAATTAATAAAATTGAAAGATCTTTAGTAGAAGTGAATGAATTTAATTTTTTGAAACAGCGTATTTTTATGTCTATTTTAGTTTTTTCATGTTTTGGTACTTTTAATATTTCTGCTGTTTTGTATCAATATGAATCATTCATCATTGAAATGACCAGTTAGTTGAAAAATTGTCGGGGAGCTTTGGTTAGAGTGATGAAACTGATATTTTACATGTGGGTGGTGAAATGCTGATATCTAGAAACAGCTGAAGGCAACTGTTCTTTTATTTGGCAAAAATTGAAATTATCACACTCTAAACATCTTTCCTTTCCAGGAAGAAATCATTTGAAAAAATTATGTTTGGTCAAAATAAATACTATTCATTGTTTTAATTTTTGGAGTTTGGTTTTCAATATTCTTTCATGGCTTTTTGTACCTTCTTCCAAATTATGACTGGTGTATTGCCAAAAATGTTGAGGTATTTATTACTCAGTTCTTTTAATTTTCTGGAACATATTTATTAAATTAATTTACCCTTTGTTGATTATTTGAAAAGATATTCAGATTACAGAATATTTGAAAATTTGGGTGTTTATTTCACTTTATTAGCTTACAACTAGTTAGTAGATTTATTTGCTTTGCAAAACTAAGTCCATATAAAAAATACCAGTATTATCTTAAAGGAGCATGTTAGAGAGTAGACCCAAACAGGGTAAAGAAGTATGAGTTAAAAAGTCTAAAAGGGAAAATAATTGTGATGTTTGGTGCCACAGCCAGGCTTCTTCCATGGGTAGGAGCTCCTTGTGGAGTGCGGCACTGTGTCTGAGGGGAATACCAATTTTCTGTCTTCGTCTGACACTAATTGCAACTTTATTTTATGAATTTTTCATGTTATTGAAAGTTCACAAGTTCAGGTATTGTTGATGGTATTGAATGCATTATTTATGATGTTTGGAGAATTTATTTTAATTTCATGTTAGGTTTGTTGATTCAAAATGTACATTTGATGAGTTCTTTGTGTAAAGTTGGCCGATCTGGAAATAAGTCCCTTTCGGTCTCTCATGGTGTGTGCATTGCGACAGTCAGTCTGTGAGCATCGTTGTGAATACTAGAGTGTGTGGAAGATCTTTCATTATTGCAATATATACCAGGGCAGCAAAATTTTCAAAATAAAATAATTTTGTGTTAAATGTCCAAACAACTGTGCATTTTGCAAAGTGCTGGAGTGCGATTACCATGCTTTTTTATTTTATTATTTTCATTTTATTAAAATTATTTTTATTTCCTCAGACCAGCATACAGCTTTACAGGAATTGTTTTAGTCCTTTTGACACCAAGTTTTTTGTTTTGTATGAATTCTATTACCTTCAATTACCTCAATATATAACTATAATACAAAAATAAAATATGCATGTAACAAGTATTGTACTTCAGCTTCCAGGACAATGACGGGTTTTTGTCCAGTTTCCCTGATCCATTGAGTAAATGCTGAGATGACCCCTTGATTTGCTTCTGGATGTGAATGGAGAAATTCTTCACTACGCACACATTTTGTTGAGCTCTCCTTTTGCTTGTAGTGAAGTAGAGTTGAGGGTGAGTTACTGTTTTGTTAGCAATGCAGGAAAATCTAATCTGCAGTTCGTTTACCATTGCAAATAAGTTTTCTATAACTCGGGAACGAAAATGTCTAGTTTTTGAAATATTAATCTCGCGCTTTTTTATATATTTTTATTATTAATAATAAATTTTTAAAAAACTTTTCATTTTTCAGCTATTAATAGTTAAATTGTTGGGAAGGGATTCTGGAACTCATGAAAGCATGCGTAGGTGATTTTCTCCCCCATACGCCACTTACAGTTTTTACTGTTTTTTGACTAAATAAATTCTAAATAAAAATTCGAGTGTCCAGTGGAAATCAAAGCCAAAACTACGGATCTGACACGGGTACTACGCATAAAAAAATATAAGTAATGTTTCAATATAGCCTTTTGTTGAACTTAGTTTTAATTGATTTACATGAATTGCTATATTAGTGTTCTGCGCAGGCGCAGATGCGTTAAAGTGCATAAAGTGATGCATTAAACTGCGCATGCGCAGAAGATCGATAATGCTTTAACGTTCGAGGATTTACAAACCAGAGAGTTTGTGCACGCTATAGCGCGGCGGGCAGCACTATCGATCTTCTGCGCAGATGCGCAGTTCAAGTTTTGCATCAGTTTTGTGCATGCGCAGAAGATCGATTGTGCTTTAACGTTCGAGGGTGCACAAACTCTACTCTCTAGAAAGTGGGTGTTATCCCATATCGTAACGAGTCGACTCCAACGCCGCGACATTGGTGAAACAACGTGAGCGAAGGAGGGCATTCTGTTTCGTAGTTCAAACGAGAACGGCGCATTTTAATTAAAAAATATTTGAGTAGGAAATGATTGGAAATTATCCGTTTGACATACTCAAGGATGCTTTATAGTATAATGGCATGGCCTGGCGCGTAGCCAAGCATCGTACTACGTGTAGTACAAGCACGGTGAAACAGAATGCTCTTACACCGTGGGTGCAGGCTAACACGAAGTCTCCTAATTCCCAATACAATTAAAAATAATGGACGAGTCCCTCCCCCCTCGGCGGTGAGCTTAATTTTTTATGTAAATTGCATATGGCACTGTATATGTCAATACTTACATAAATCAGATTTAAATGTAAAAAATCTAATACTCTCACCAATAATAATTCGCAGCATACCAGTTTAAAGCGAAAAATAATAATAAATAATTAAAAAAAATCACGTACTCTTGCTAACTCATCAATAAAACAGTAAACACACGCGCTACGCGACTTGCATCCGAGTGAAAATCGGAATTTTCCGTGCGGGTAGGCAGTAAGCGAACTTGCTGGCCTATGCACAATGCGCATGCGTCAAGTATAGACACAGTATGCTTACTATTCTATGCTCACTACAGGGCCTTTTCTCAGAATACGATGCGAAGCGAGGCGGCGCCCGGGCGTGCCTACCCTGAGAGGTGCAAGCGGACGCGTGTCTGCGTGGAGAGACGAGACATCTTATGGCACGCGGGCTGTTAGAAAACGCTTGAAATGGAATTATGGTCCGTCTCACGATTATGAAATGTTCATCATACATTTCCAGATGAATAATACTTACACCATATAAAAATTGTTAAAGTAATTTATTTACTTTTCGTAATACGAAATGTATCAAACCAGAACGTATTCATCAGGGTAGGCAGTGCCTACCCCAAGGAGCCGCCACTGGTAATTATGCGTTGGACAAAGATGTTTTATGTTAACGCGAGGGCCGAAGCATGGCTACCTTCAATAGGAAACCATGATCGAAGGCCCGAGCCGCGTCCTCAACTTGGAATGCTTAGTAAAGCGTCACTTTGCGAGGAAAAATGCGTCGGCCGCGCACACTGTGCATCGCATAAAATCCGTTGGTAATTATGCGTTGGATAGATTCAAGGATATTTTATGTTGACGGGAGGGTCGAAGGCCCGAGCCTCGTCCCCAACTTGGAACAGCGTAGCGAAGCGTCACCTTCCGCGGGAAAGTGTATCGGTTGCGCACACGGTGTAAGATATACTATAAGATATCTTACACCGTGATTGCGCACACTGGCCGCGCCGCGCGAGTGACTCATTCTCGGATTCGACAGCGTACATGAACGAATCGTGTCACAAACTGCATTTCCAGTATTTGTTACACTGTGATTTCTACCCAAGATAATATTCTTCCACGACGCAACCATGGATAATCACAATAAAAGGATAATCTTCCAAGTAATATTCTCCATGGGCAACAGTGATTGTGACTATATGAGTATGAACAGGTGAGTGGTTGGTGTCATGCAATGTCAAGGTGTGAAGCATTGTTGGTAATATTGACAGGAGAATGGAGGTGATTTCAAACACGGCGAACGGGCTGCGATGTTGAGACCAAGGTGGACGTTATATGCAACTTGGTCGGTCAACTTATGTGCAACTTATGTCAACTATCTGCGCACAGATATTTTTTGACTCCAAAACCCTTACACCCTCTCTACACTCAACATAAATAAGAATAATCGTTAAACAACTAATTTAAAAACAAACAAACATCGATCTCTTTTATTACAAACTATTTGCATCGGCAGACTATTTTCAGATTTGATTTGTCCAATGTCTGCACTCAGACGCGGGATTCAGGAGGGGGTGGCAGCTACCCCCCCTCAATGTTGGGACAATTAAGAAATATATATGTAGACATATCATTTGCCGATCTTCAAATCTGTATTATCAAAGATTTACTTTTTTCTGTATTTTGAGAAAAAATGTAGTAATAATAAGTGAATAATAATTTTATTAAGCCAAGCTAATAACATACTTTAATGAATTGGTGGACTTTGGTTCGGTATTATAAAACGCACAGGATAATAGTCAGCGTTAGTGTGTATATCTCGCATCAAGAAATCATCTTTGAATTACACTTTACCTTAAACATTATGTACTTGGAAATTAAACAGTTTCCTGCCTAAAATCATGAGCCATAACACTCGAATTAACTCTCAAAAAGAAAGTATTTCCAATTTATTATACACACATGATACAAAGTATTCAAATTTCAAAATAGAAAACAAAATCCAAGCAGCTAAAATATAATATTATATTTATACAAATATATTATATTTATAAGTTATGCATCAAATTCATATTGTGAGCAATACAGATTATTAAAAAGTGAATTGTGTAATATAAGCATACTGCACACTGCTTTCCGTACACTTTATTAAAATTAATATTATTTAAACAAACAATTTAAATTATTTTTTTATAACTATGAAATTTTAAATTATTATAAAAAAAACTCACCTCCCAAATTTGCCTCCTCTATAAAAGATCTAAAATCCCGCCTCTGTCTGTACTTCATAAAGCATTCTAACAGCCTGTAATATTACCCATCATGATGTTAGAGTAACATCTAACATGGTACTGCTGACTAAATTACTAAACACTGCATTTAGTAAAACTAAAACTCGAGAACGTGTGCACAATTATTTGTGAAGATACTTCAAGTTAAATAAGGCCTTCCTTGAAAGTATGTATTTATGTCATTAACTTGTCATGCTTTCTTTCTAATTATATGTAGTGGTGTTGTTTTTTAAAAGCAAGGAGTCTGGGGGATAATAAGACTTTGGATCTCAAGAGATCCGAAAAAATGAAGTTTTAGGCACTGAAAAAGGACCTAAAAAGTAGGGAAACTGGTCTTAATAGGCATAGTAAATAAAAAATAAAAAAATTATGTATCACTCCATACAAAGCACAGTGATTTATTAAACACAATGTTTTATTTCAAAACACACTTAAATGCAGTAAGATAGATAATATTGTAATTGAACAGAATTTGCTTGATGCATTGAAGTTTCTTCATGTTGTACCAAGTGACTTCTTTTTTCGACAGAAACCTTAAATAGAAGAATATATTTATAAATATATTTTAATCTTGGTATAATCATATTTTGTTAAAATAATGAAAATTTTAAGTGAATAACCAGTGTAATTTACATAAAAATTAATATAACAAAAAAAAATTGTCTTTTGTAAAATTAATATGGTCCTGATCTATTGTACTGTTCGACCCCTGCATTGGACTTAATAAAATGCATCAAACAATTGGAGATTATTTTCAGATAGAAGAAAATGTCATATGGTACAATTAATCATGGTAGTTAACATACATGGTCTCATGTGAATAATAAAAATGACAGAAAATGCAGTAAAAAGCTTACATCTTTATTGCAGACCTGATAGAAGATTATTTTCCTAGCTGTTGTATGAGACTGGAAATCTGAAATCCATATACTGCATTTTTGCACTTTTTTCATGTTCAATGTTCCACACAAAACATAAAAGAATACGTCTTCCCATTATTTTAAAACATTCCAACATTTTGAATCATAAACACTTTCAGTCCTCAGTGACTCGACTACATCTCTCAGACGTCTCATTGACGTGTCTCTCAGAGCGTCTCGATCCCCCTTCTGAGGTTCCCTTCGCTTTTTTTTGCATGTGATTTGAAGACAAAAGATGGCTTTCCACTATATTGTTACTTTATTTTCACTTTATTTTTACGTCAATTTCTTTTAATAGACCTTGTGGCATTGCCATAATTCCCAAAAAAATGTTACGAAATATTTGCACTGTTCGTAATCTCCTTTTAAACACTAGTTTCCTTTATTTCAATAAATATCAGCAGTTTTTGTTCGTCACTTTTTGAGAACATCTGACTGTCTTCTTTTAATATGGAAATGATTTTTAACCATTATGAACTTTATTTAATTTTGAACGGCATGATTTTACGACATGTTATCTTTATTAGAATATGCTCTATTTTTATTTGTTGATCTTCCCATAGTCCATTTTGAGCCTCACTCTTGAGAATGCAATTAAATTAACGAAAATAAAATTCCACTAATGTACTTTCAATTGTTCATCCATATTTACATAAGAAAATTAAGCATCCTTTTTCTAATTAATGTCTAAATATTGGGCGCATCTGAATGGGTATATCACAATATTGGGTTCGTCACAAATGGAGAAAACAGTTTTTTAGTGTACCTCTCAGTGTTAATGATATTTGGTGAGGTTTTAAATATTTTGAAATTTTTGATGAATCTTATGTAAGATGATAATTCAAATTGACTGAAGCCGTTCAATGTGAGACATTAAGTAGTGATTGTAATTTTTTGTTTTTAATTAACCCAGCATATTTCCCCTCACATTCTTTTGCAAAAAATGAAATAACCTACATTATTGAAAGTAAAGATGCAATACGTATTATTTTATTTTACTTATTGTGAAAAATTCAATCTTGGTTTGTCTGTGCTATTGAAATATAACCTAATAAAACATTTTCAAAATCACATTCACTATGATTTTGATTTACTGTTTTAGGCATCACAATAAGATTCCTTTGTCTTTCTTTAAGCGCATTTACAAAAATTAATCCACTTGGTTTGGTGTTAATGGATAAACGTGTTGATAATTAAGTTGAATTCAATCACCCATATTTTTCTTTGTAAAATTCTAATTCAATGTGTAAATTTTTCTTCTTGTGTGTTATTCTTAATGATAATAAAATTTTATGCTTTGGTTAATTAACTGATTTGGGGCCCATGTGTGTTTGGAATTTGAGTCACATTACTACACTCTGAGAACCAGTGCTTTCGACCACAGAAGTCTTTGACAAACCACCATTGAAACTTATTTATTAAATTTCTGTAGAGTTTTATTTATTTAGGAAATTTCCATGTAAGTTTGAGGAAAAATATGTATTGAAAATTTATTTATGAAATATTATTTACTGTTCTTGTATTTATTTTTATTTATTTATTTAAGGTCTAAAGCCATGAAAAGTGTATATGATGTTTGGGAGGCAGAAAAGCTACATCTAGCTACATCATCTCTTATTTATCCTTGAAAATCGATTTTATTACATGGGAGTTTTTTTGTTTTTTTTCTCCCTTTCAAAATTCAAAATTTATTGCTTATTTATCCTTGAAAATCGATTTTATTACATGGGAGTTTTTTTTTTTTTTTTTTTCTCCCTTTCAAAATTCAAAACTTAAGTAGTATATGATTTAGTGTAGGGATCACAGAATTTTGAAAATGTGCACACAATTCACTTTTCCCCATAGCCCGTCATACGCAGTTTTTAACTGTTTTTTGACGTAAATAAATAAAAAATAAATAAATAGTGTTCAGAAGCAAACAAGAGACCATCTCAGAATTTCCTCATTGGATCAAGGAATATGAATAGACAAGTAACTATTCATTATTATAACAAAGTAGATATTATTTTTCAGTTTTGATGTTCTCAGAAGAATGTGAAGTCCCATAGAACACAACTCTGCAGCGACTATGCAGCAGCAAAAACTTGACCTGGCATTTAAATTTGTTAATCAATTTTAATATTTAAAAAGTTTTCTGTTCTGTGTTATAAAATAATATATAAGATTTTTGTTGTGGGTGTTTGTTACAGACACTTAATGGATTTGATATTCCTTACACAGGTTGTAGTGTTACAAAATAAAATACAAAAGAGCACTTGTAACAGTGTGAACTCTCACAAGTGCTTTTTGCAATTCACTTTTACAAAGGCATAGCCTCTGTATGTTTTGACAAAAAAATTTCATTTCCTTCATTAAGTGTACTACAACAGTAAAAAGCTTAGCTGTAGAAAGGGGAATTACTAGAATATTTGAAATGTTCTGATTCAGAGAAGCGATTTTTCTTCTCCGAAACGTGAGGACATTGAATGTGATAGGGGTGCTTAAAGAAGTCATCATATCTAGACAAAGAAGGGAAAGGATTCTGGAGCTTAAGAGAATGTGCACAAATTATAGTAGGTACTTCTCCCCCATGTGTCACATACAGAATTTATTTATTATTTATTTAATTTATTTTATTATTTTATGGAAATGAATAAAAATTTAATATGTGTATGTTCTTCTACAATTAGTAATTCAAAATAGGGCAGAGAGAGACAATGAGAGAATCGCAAAAACATAGTGAATAATTAATCCTCTCTGAATGATAGAATTTTCTTTCTTCTTCTTCTTCTTCTTCTTCTTCTTCTTCTTCCTCTTCTTCCTCTTCTTCCTCTTCTTCCTCTTCTTCCTCTTCTTCCTCTTCTTCCTCTTCTTCCTCTTCTTCCTCTTCTTCCTCTTCTTCCTCTTCTTCCTCTTCTTCCTCTTCTTCCTCTTCTTCCTCTTCTTCCTCTTCTTCCTCTTCTTCCTCTTCTTCCTCCTCTTCCTCCTCTTCCTCTTCTTCCTCTTCTTCCTCCTCTTCCTCCTCTTATTCCCTTTCCCTCTTTGTTTTCTCTACTTTCTTCTGTAATGTATAATTGAATGTGAAAAAATGAGACAATGAAAGACAGTTTGATATGTATAATTAGCACCTAGAAATTGTGGAGCTGCAGATTTGTACTAGAAAAGCCACTAATTCCATGAGTCTACTTTTGGAAATAAAATGGTATGATGAATGTTGTAAAATGCTTTTGAAAGATCCAAAATATGCCAATAAGTGCATCATTTTGATCCACTAATGAAGCAACTTTTTTAAGAAATCAACCCTTTTTTGACTTTTGAGATGATTTGAAATTACTAAGAAGTGAATTATTTGAATTAGTGAAAGCTAAGAAGTGAAGCTTACTTTTACGATTTTGATTTCGACGCCATAAACTTTTGTCATTGATAATGCATGGATTTGAATTTGGCGCTTTTTAATGGAGTGAGTTGGTGCATCCAACATCTACTAGATGGCAGGCCTCCCTTTACTATGTAGGTAGTTATACAAAATCTAACAGAACATTGTTTCTTATTTTTTTTACACACCTGTTTTCATAGGGTTGTTTTAACTCATTTTCACAATACTGATAATTTTGGTGTAAGGACCTAAATGGAGTTAACACCACACTTGATGTAAACATACGGAAAGGTGACTCAGGGCATCAACTGATGTCACTGCAGTGCCTCTGACCGGGAGGTCCCGGGGTTCGAGTCCTGACGGTGACAGAATTTTCGACACTAGCTAGTTCGAGTTCTGTCGCTGTCTGGAGGAGATTTCTGGCGGCCGACGGCTTGGATCAGTAGTTTTCCGTGGATCAACACCAGACGCATGTCGGAGCTCTACCCCACCAAACGGGCCACAAATAGCGCGCGATCTTTCCTTCCCATTTCTTGTCCTATCCTCACGCCTTACACACACACACACACACACACACACACTTACATGCACTACACTATCACACATACCAGGAGATCGTTCGAGAACGCAAAGGTTGTCCAGGCTGGGGCGGTGTCCCGCTGGTGGAAGATACTTGATTGGGGAAAACCCCATTAGCCGACAGTAGGTCGGCGGCGGATCTCGCCATCCAAGATCACCTCCCGAGTAAAAACCCGTGTTACACCTACGGAACTAAAAACCTTAACAGTTGACGCTCCCGGAATCACTAGTAATCAATAACTTGATATAAACAGTTAACCGTCAAGTCAAACAATCGTCATAGTGTCAAACTGACTGTCAGACTTATGATTTGAGTCGTCAAATCAAAAATTGACACGTAAATATGATTATATATATCTTTGTCAACCTCATATAGCCATCTCCACTCAATGGCCCGATGTCTTCAACGTCGTCAGAAGTTAGAAGGTTCTCAACTATAAAGTGGTGATGAACAGGGCTAACACAACTAGAGGCGATAAAGGGTAAAAGATTTCCATCTGATAGAGAAAAAGATGCTTAAAGAAATGGTGTAGATTGCACTTTTGTTGCAGTCCTTAAATTTTTGAAAATCGCAAAAATTCTAGTTTTTCAGCGTCTTTCTACAACTCAATAATGAAGATAGGCATTTTTCGTTCATGAAAGATGTTAATCTCTTAAATAAGGTCATGTTCAATTTTTCGAAAATATAAGCATTTTTGAATAATTTTACGTGAAACACGCAATAAAAAAATTATTGGCAATTATTCTCAAAACAGACTCCCAAGTTTTTCTTTATTTTTGTCCACGGGTGTAGCAAAGTATAGAAAATGTTGGTGCTCCCATTGTCATTCCCATCATATGATGTGGATGATATTATTTTGAAAGTAAATAGATTTGAGGAAGGAAAGAGAGAAAACTTAGAGCTGACCTGAATAGCCGAGGTGGCTAGAGCGCGGGCCGACGCAGCGCCTCGGTCTGAAGGGTAGCGGGTTTGAGTCCCGTCATGGGCATGGTTGTTTCTTCCTTGTCTTTCATATGTGTGTGTGTGTGTTGTCGCGGAAGGCCTTGTGAGTCTGCTGACCACATACCGTGGAGCTAGCAAGTGTTTCAGTGTCTAGTGTAAAGGCTAATATGTTACCTCATGAGGAACATAGTAGGTACCCGGCGCGATAGACATCCCCTGAAGCTGGAAAAATTCATGAAAAAAAAAAGATTAACCTCAGGACTAATTCCTACTCTTCTTTTACTTCAAGAAGTTCGCTGAAGTGTAAGTGCGTGTAAGTAAGCGGTGAGGATAGGTCAAAGAAGAGGAAGGAAAGATCGCGCGCCGTTTGTACTTCTCCGGCATTCATCTGGTATTGATCGGAGAAACTTCAGAAAACTACCGATCAGAGCAGCCGGCCGCTTGAATTCTCCTCCAGTCAGCGGTTGAATTCGTCCTAGTTATGTAGCTAGGGCCGAAAATCCTGCCATCTACGGGACTCGAACTCTAGAACCTCCCGGTCTGAGTCAATGCAGTGACATCAATTGCGGAGTGTTTTACCGCATGTAATTACTCATCCCGTACAATTCTAGAGTGGCAGTACATCGCAGGTAAGCACCCGTTGGCCTGGTCCCTCGCCGTTCGTGTGACTGCGAGGTGGCCGCCGCTGCGGTCGTCCGGGTAATTTGGCCGTCTGCGCAGGGCCCGCGTCTGAGGGAGGGGGTGCAACGCACACGAGCAGAGACCGATTAAAAATTCACGCTCGCCCGCGTCGTGCCGCGGGGCGAGGCGGGGGCGGGGCGTGTACGGTCTGCGCGGGCGGAGTTGGCGAGTTGCTCCTCGGCCGCTCCCCCCTCACACACACACACACACACACACACACACACACACACACACACACACACGAGCGCGCGCGGTCGTGGCGCTTCCGTTGGGTCGCCCGCCGCACAGTTGCGCTACGCGATATTCCACCGCCCCTATGTCTCGACTTCATTGCGAATACCGAGAGGTAAAGCTATAAGAGAGAAGAAAAAGTATTAATAAATAGCGGTGCTACAACAGCACTTACTTTCTCGTATTATGTATAACTTGAAAATTGAAGGGGTCTGTAGGACAAGGGGCTGTCCTTTATTCTTTTGCAAAATTTAGTTATTAGCATTAAATATAACATTAATTAATATTCTTTTAGTGTAATGCGTTATTTAAAACCAATATGGACTTGTAAGCAAGTTTGCTGTGTTTAAAAGTTTTAAAATGTATTGAGTTATATTATGAAAGTTTCAGTAAAACACTCAATATCTCAGGACTAAGTGAGTAAGGGAAAACCACTTGTTCTACTGAACCCTTCAATTGAGAGAGTTCAACGAAAACGCACAATTTTTAAGCGTCCTTTGCTCTATTCTTGGAAAAAGTTTAAGAAAAAAAATTATAGCTCGTTTTTGAATAAATGTTTTTTTTATAAATTGCATTAACTTCAAGCATAAATTCGTTGAAAACTACTCGTTTAAAAATATACATGACCTTAAACATTTGATTTTTTAAAACATTTTATTTAAGACAAATGTTTGTTTTTTCAATATTGTACTTTTGAAATGATTTTTTTTGCAATTTTCGAAAATACAGGAAGTTTTTCCATAATGGGTCCAGGACCACTGTTTTTATCGTTCTTTGCTTACGAGGAGAAAAATTTAAAAAAATTAGATGTTTTTAAGAAAATTGTTTAAAAATTGCTTATATACCAAGAAAAAGAAAGCATAAACCATATTTGCAAAAAAGTTGTTCACCTTGTTTCAATTACTGCCTTTGAACAATAGCTTTTGTTCAGAAAAGAATCTCTATTTTCAATATTGTAGTTGTAAGAAGATGCCAAAAAATCGAACTTTTGCAATTTTTGAAATATTAACAGGGATTTCAACGAAACCGAGACGTGCACCATTCTGTTAACCGAAGACAAATGTTAATAAAAAATAGAGCAATTTTTTACAAAATGTTGAGGCTTCTTGTAAAGTAAAAAAATCAAAATATGTTTCGATCTCGCAAGGCCTCAAGGTTGCTACGATGAATCATGGAATATCAATTTTGATGAAAATTGAGGGAACGGTTTTGGAGCTAGCGTTGACCACAGACGGACAATAGACGGACGTTTTACCGTCACACGAGTTTTCGGTATCAAGGTATCAGAACCACCCATTAAACGTGGATTCTGAATACACAATCTGTTTGAGGAAGTTATTTCTCTACATATTAGTTTACATATGGGAAAAACATTTATCCACTATTTTATTATCATTGCACGACAGTAAGGTTTTTGTGTCGAAAAATTGCCATTTCCGACGCCCGATTACAGTATTTTCCTTTCTTACGAAGTAAGGCGAGAAAGTAAATGTACCCGAGTGCGCGCCATCTCTCTACAGTACGGGAAGCGTGTGCCACACATTACTACGCACATGGCACCACCTACATGAGAGATAAATGAAATTTCAAAACATTAACATTTACTTACATGTTAAGACACATATCTCGTTCATACCTTTCGCTAAAGCTGGACCTTATCGCCTCAACGACTTCGTGTGAGCCAGATGAGCGGCAACGCTGAACCCTGGCTGTAAGAAAGTAAACAAATCCTCGCAAGCTGATTGCTTCAGAGCAGGTCACATGACGTACCACTGCACGTGGCGAGAGAACTGTCAAGAGTCGCTTATACGCTGCTGGTACTGTAGGGTCAATAATATACTTTTGAGCAATGAAGAGTAAATACATATTGTCTTCCTTACCTTACAAAAGGAACTGTGTCGTACCGTTTTGACAAAAAGAAAAAAACAAACGAAAATGTTGTCTAGTGTCCGACATATTATATTTTTAGGTACTGAAGCCTATGAGATTCACACTGTGAAGAGGAATGTAGACATATGACGTCACCTAATACTAGTCCAATCAGACGATAAGTGGAAACAAAGAACTCAGATAAATCATCATGAAACACATAAATCTCCATTTTGCTTCTCGCAGTCGGGTTAAAGTTAGAATGTGGTTGACCGTTCGTCGGCACGTGGTAACGCTATATGTGTACCTTAAGCAACAGTGAATCAGAACCTTCGGCATTTGCAGGGTTGTCAACGTATAGAACGAATGAATCGAATGTCTCGCGGTTTTACTGAGCGTTCTTACAGGTGTCGTGAATGAAGTTAATTTTGAGAAGATGAGTAACTTGATCGCATATTGCGAGTAGCATATGCTTTTAGCATTAGAGTTAATGTCAATTGCATTTTGAGTCGTGGCAGTATGATGTATCGTAAGTTGATAGTGTTGTGGTATGATAAGACTCCTCCTACCACCATGTCTCACCTTGGTACCTCTCTCTTCCATTCCTCTCTTTCCAACCTCGGAGAAAAAAGATGTTCGTTATGAGTCTACAGAACTACACGTATGGACGGTCTCGATCATCTCTAAGAGGGTGAATGTATCGAGTTGAGCCATAGGGCTACTTGTGGAAGTGACTGTCCGAAATTCGACGAAGTGCCTGGCCGAGAAGGGCCTAAGTGTTACTTGGAACCGGGAGCGGTATGCATCAACTGATGTCACTGCAGCGCCTCTGACGGGAGGTCCTAGGTTCGAGTCCTGACGGCGGCAGGATTTTCGACATTAGCTCTCCGGCTATGTCGAATTCAGTCGCTGTCCGGAGGAGAATTCTAGCGGCCGGCTGCTCTGATCTGTAGTTTTCCATCGTTTCTCCGATCAACACCAGGCGAATGCCGGAGCAGTACCCTACCAAACCGGCCACGGACCGCGCGCGATCTCTCCTTCCTCTTCCTTGTCCTATCCTCTCCCATTACACACACACACACACACACACTTACACTAACATGCACTACACTACCACATATTCCGGGAAATCGTTTGGGAACTTAGAGCTTGTCCCGGCTGGGGTGGTGCTCCGTTGGTGGGAGAGTCCTGGTTAGGGGGAAACCACACTAGCCGACGGTAGGTCGGCGCCGGATCTCGCCATCCAGCGGGAGATGATCACCGCCATCCCCCAAGAAAAACATGCACTACACTAACGGGTCTAATGACCAAAGCAGTTGACGCGCCCGGAAACACGAAAAAATCAATCAATCAATGTTACTTAGAAAACGGAAAGAGGGAGCAGCCGGGCATCTTGTGCGAAGTGAAGTTCTTTTCGGCGTCAGAAGGAACCATCACGCGAGCGAAATGGAGTAATAGATAAATAAATGGATTGTGTGATGGCCGTGATGGGATAACAAGACCTCTACCATCACCATCACTACAGCTCTATAACCTCCAACAATCATCCTCACCACTACCACCACCTCTACCATCATCACCACCTCTGCTCAATTAAAGTTGACTATTTGAGACTGCACTCTTTGCTTTTTGTTTTATAGTAGGAATTTATGTGTTAGTTAACGAAAAATTTCAACCTTTCAAAACTTTCACACCAAAAGCCCTATGGATTGCCAGCTCAAACATTAAAATCAGCACCCACTGTGTGGGGAGTAACGTAAACCAAACCCTCCCTTATCCTCTTAGCCGAATGGCAGGTGGATGAGGAGTCTTCGTGCCCACTGTGACCAGGGCGGGGCGAGGCGACGCGAGGCGAAGCGCATGTAACATTAATCGGGCCGGCAATTAAGTGGGCTGCGAGCGGCGGTCGCGAAGCGTCGCGCCTCGGGCAGCGACCACTCCCCCCCCCCCCTCGTGAGCCCACACGTCCGCGCCCCGAGGCAGGCCTGCCGTTTCACGCCACCCTGGCGTTTCACGCTCCGGGATTTCATCTCATAGCCACTGCGCTCCAATTCGAAATGTTAATTTCGAACCGACTCGTGCTGCGGCGGAGAAAAAAACGGAAAGTCGTTTGCAGTACGGTAAAGGCCCATTCACAATGCAAACATAAGCATAAGCATGGCGTTAACATAAAAGCTAGAACTACGTCTACAAGTGGACTCATTCACAATGCGTTCGCATAAGCATAACACGTAAGACGTTAACTTAAGAGCTTGCAAGCTTCAAGCTTCTGTACTTATGCTTATGTCAGACATAAGGAATGAGCCAATCACAGTTCGTTAACTCAAAATCGAGTATCGAAGTCGATAGGCGAACTATTTGTGTAGATTCGTGTAGTGCGTCTCATAGCCAATAGAAACTCTTATTTTGCCTGTGTTTATGTGCGACATTGTGAATACGCCAACTCTTCGCTTGTGTTAATGTCTATGTCTATGTGTTATGCTTATGTTTGTGATTGCATTGTGAATGGGCCTTAAGTGTTAAGATCTGGCAGTTTTTGATCAAGATTAGGTAATACTGAGAATAAAAAAATTCTACAAGTGTTTCAGAATAAATGTTCCAATCTTCTAGAGGGTGTAGGTTAGTCCGAGAAGATCACCTTTCCTCTATGATAATGTGGTGGGGGAATTTCAAATAAAGAAGTTACACATGTGACATGTGCGCCTGATTGGAAGGCAACCCACTATACGTTGGTGTTTGGATGGTCACGTTCTGAGACAGAGACTTCGTAGACTCGCCAAACACTAGTGCTGACAAGTTGCTTACTAATCAGGGGCTGATTCTACATGTGTAACTTCCTTACATGAACTTTCCCACCAAGTATTCTTGGGCAAAAAAGTGATTATATACCTTCGAAATTTGTAACACTTTTTCTGAGGCAACTATACAACTCCACGAAATTTACCATTGGGGTGAAACGATTTCACCGAATTTGCGAGTTAAAAGAATGAAAGAAACCTCTCTAAAACACGTACTCTCTATTAATGGAATCATAAATGTTGTGTTCAGGCGTATTTTTGCTTTGAAAGAATGTTTGTTGCAAACTCTAGAAAATAATGTATTCTCTCCGTAGGGCCAGAGCGGTGTGCACCCAGCCGACGCTCTCGTGTTTGAGCAGGCGAGGCTCTGTGGACATCGTGTCGGCCCTAAATTCCGACGAACATCCCTGCTGTTTAGACCTCTGGGAAATGTTCGCTACTGGCTGAACAGCAGAATGAGTGACCGAACGGAAGGTAAGAGAATATTAGTTATACATATTTATTTATTTTTACTTTTTTAGTACTACTACATACGAGTATAGAAAGCAAAGACGAAATATGTATAACCGGAGTTTTGCGATGAATGCATGTGCAAGGAAAGATATGCGCAGCAGTTTGTGTACATTACTCGCTTTTGTGACGATCCATTGATTTCTTCCAGTCATCTGAATACAGAGACTTACATGATCAAATGGTGTAAGGAATGTGGAATGCAAACTCACACCTTTTGTTGAGGTGCGTGAATGTTTTTAGACCTAATAATTAGGATGACGTAAAATTGGTGTATCGCTCTAAACGGCGCTGAAATATGCTGACATCAACCCATCGGGTTGTCTGCAATGTCAAAGCGCATCCATTAATCATACATATTGAAGAGAGATGCTTTAGAGAAAGAATGTTCATTTATTGACCCCTGAAACCATTAACCTGAGGCATGCTGACATTTTGTATCCTTTCTATAGAACACTGCTAGACATAATGAAATAAATGCAGAACAAATTGATCTGGTCGTACAACGCGAATTTTTGAACTGAATCTTGCAATTTAATGGGTTAATAAAGTTACATTGCTATTTCATTCAATGGATTTATGGGAATCACTGTAGCACAGGGAGAATCGCTTTCTAAATGATATTTATATATAATGAGTTATGAAAGTTAAGTATTCAAGGAATAGATATACATTTTGAAGTAAGGAAAAGTTGTTTACATGTGCACATTTTTTGAAGTTATTTTAAATAATACATTCATACCCGAGGTCATTCATTTGTACCAATTGTAATTACTCGTATATTGTCTCTGTAGTTTTTAAACAGTAATCATCTTGAAATAATTTACTTACGAAATTTATTTGTCAAATGATTCTTCGTATTGTTGGTTAAAATCTTAAATAATGCTATATTTGAAACTGGGACTTTCTTTCAGTACAGTTCAGTAATAAGGCCTCTAAAAGGAAACACATTACGTTAGACCTCAAGCAGAAACTCAACATTTTACACTTTCGAAACTTTAGAGAGAACTGGAAACAATGTTTAGAGAGAATTTAGTTGAACGAAGGTTCTTCGCCAAAGCCATTGCTACCGGGAGCGGTAGCTCAGTGCATCAACTGATGTCACTGCAGCGCCTCTGACCGGGAGGTCCTAGGTTCCCACTCCCCACGGCGGCAGGATTTTCGACGCTAGCTTTTCTGCTAGGTCGAATTCAGTCGCTGTCTGCCGGAGAATTCTAGCGGCCGGTTGCTCTGATAGGTAGTTTTCCGTGGTTTCTCCGATAAACACCAGGCGAATGCCGGAGCAGTACCTTACCAAACGGGCCACGGACCGCGCGCGATCTGTCCTTCCTCTTCCTTGTCCTATCCTCTCCCCTTACACACACACTGACACTAACATGCACTACACTACCACATATTCCGGGAGACCGGTCGGGGGCTTAGAGCTTGTCTCGGCTGGGGCGGTGCCCCGCTGGTGGGAGAGTCTTGATTACGGGGAAACCCCACTAGCCGACGGTAGGTCGGCGCCGGATCTCGCCATCCAGTGGGGGAAGATCACCGCCATCTCCCGAAAAAAACATGCACTACACTTACGGGACTAATGACCACAGTAGTTGACGCGCCCGGAAACACGAAAAAATCAATCAATCAAAGCCATTGCTGATGAGTACAATGTTGGACGTGCAACAAGTTTTCTATTTTAAGCAATGCACAGTGTGTTTTGGTTTAATAAAGAACTATACAGTCTCAATGTATTTAAACTAATTTCGAAACCTCTCAATAATCCGGCACATCCGCTAATCCGGAACCCATTTGTGCATGGAATGGCCGGATTAGCGAGAATTTAGGGAACAATGATATAAAAAGTTCAGTATTAACATGATTCTAATAGTCAACTCTCTTTGAAAACCTGACAAAGGAAAGAGATTGCGATGCCTGCACTAACGGATTTGTTATTGTACGGAGCCAGGTGCAGTCGACAATTTCTTGAATGGTATGCTATATTTGCTGTAACAGGACGCCGATCCTCACTCGATCTTTCAAGTGCAGTCAGATGACATTTCTCTGCCTCCGTTGGAAGTCACTATTATCTCCTTCGTCGTCCTGTACCGTGATGTTCGTCTACTACTTACCATGTGCATCCGTTTTCCAGATTTTTTACTCTACAAATAATAGTCAAGAAAAGTAGTTGTGAAGTCTAAAATGTATCCCAATAGTGAAAAAAAAATAGGATAAAGGATAAAGTGAAAAATAAAAAATTCAAAAAGCTTGTTTTCCTCGAATTTTAACCCTGCTGGATGTAGCGGATTCTTCCGACTTGGGCTTGTTACTTTCCTCTTCTGTTCCGCGCACACAACACCCTCTCTGGGATATTACCGGCACGAATGAACCCGTTTTATTCCGTTTTAAAAATGATAGATCTGTTGCAGATTAATTTAATAGGTATTTTGTATACATAAAAGCTCGATGTTGGATTGTAAACCTGCATCTTACTGGAATGTTATCCGTAATTAGTACGAATACTGCAGATACCAAGAGAACCTGGGTCTCTCGTGATTGTTTGCAGTTTACTGTTTTCGATTCCTGCTCAGAACTGAATGTTCCTTGCCTTTATAATCGATACTACTTCCACTGAGGTCGCGAATTTTCTACCAAACGAATGTTCTGGATAGAAGAAGCAATTACAATATAATTAATTATTATATAATAATCATATAATAAACATCATTATATAATAATCATATAATAATTATTACCAATTATTATATTTTAAATTGTTACGTGACTTAAAAAAAATTAAATTCTCCAAGTTGCGACCAACTTTCTAAGGAGCTTATCTACTGACTGGGTGCTTTTGAAACATTTGGCGCAAACTTTCTGCATTTACCAATAATGCAATGCTTTACAATTCCCTGTTTTTTGAATGACCTGGAAGTTTGAACAAGTTCTTACATAAATTGTGCGTTACAAACATCAGAGTTCCGGTGACTATCGGCATGACTTGTGTTTTTACATCCTACATCCGTCTAATCTCAATTTCCAAATTCTTGTATTTAATACTTCTCTCAGCCTCCTTGGTTGGTACGCTCTGACCACATGCTATAACAACATCTACTAGCAGACCCATTTTTTATCCAAATCCCGAATAACAACATACATTTTTCTCGCTATCAGTGTAGATTTAACTGTCCTTCAGTATTGAACACAATGCAATTGACATCAGAAACTTTGGTGAGTGTTAAAACCACTTGAACAATGTATTTGGAACTTTGAGGGTTTTACATGTCTGCCAATGGAAAAAATAGTGTTTCTATTGATGTTGGTTTTTTACTTGTAATCGGAATGCATTAGAATTGGAGAAGGTGAGTCGATATAATCATTTTTTACATTTGTTTGACAAATATGGCATTCAAAATTCTGTGATACTTTGTGAACCACTTTATCAAAATGCATTTTTCCTATTACGTGTGCAGGGGGAAGCTATTCCCATTGATTCTGATTCTAGTTCCATTTCCCCCTTTTAAGTCACATAAATGATTGGTCTTAGTTAATATGTGCCTTGTCTACGCTATTGGGATAGTGTCGATGAAACCTGATTCATGTACTTGTTCAAATAAAGATACAGATATACCGTCGCATTCATTGTCAGAATTTTAAAGCCATTCCAAATCAGTAAAAAATGCTGTAGGTCTGAAGTGATAAAAAAAGATCTCTAATATAAACCGGTAACAAAAGTGTCGGGGCCAGTCAAGTACTTTATCTCGTACGGCCCCCTACGTCACCTATCGAATGGCAGGAACAGCATTTAGACATCTTCGTGAAGTGCACTAAGTATGTGAGTTTATGGGGAGAGGTGAAAACAAGGAAGGAAAGATCGCGCGCGGTTCGTGACTCATTTGTTAAGATACTGCTCCAGCATTTGCATGGTATTCGTGGGATAAAACACGCATGGCAATGTCTGTGCTGCCATTGGGCTATCTCAACCAGCCTCTCTAACGGATCTTTAGATTTCGTATTGTACGGGAAATTGAGAAATCAATAATATCGAAGTATTTGCCATCGTTTTATAAATCGTTATCTGACATTATAACGATCATTATTATTACAGCGTTCGAAAACCAGAAGCAGGAGACGGTAGAGAGAAAACGCATTTTCATTATTGCAAGGCAGATGCAAAAGAACTACGTGCTAATAATGATGACTCAATAAATGAAATTTGAAATAATTTCAAGCGTCTAATTGAAGACGGGCTGAGTAGATTCGTATTATTTACAGAGAAGGAGGGGAACAATGAAGCCTTGTTAGCAATTAGAAACAACGACGGAACTTTGATTTCAGATCACGAAAAATGCAAACTTTTTTAATAGATATTTTTTTCTGTATTCAATAAAAATGACAAACTTCCGGTTATTTCAAGTGACAATGAGATAGAAACATTCACTCTTAATCCGAAAACTATCATAAAAAGACTATCTAAATTAGGAAAAAATAAATCTGTTGGTTCTGACGGGATTTCCACGGATATTCTAAAGCTCCGAGGTGATGCCATGATTCCGTACTTATCGCGTGTAATGGAGGTCACAACATACAACAATAGTAGAGTACAGCCTGATTGGAAAGAAGCTTTGATAGTACCGATTTACATAGCGCACTTAATAGCAGAGTACTTACGAAATATCTGGAATAAGTCTGGAAGGACAACATAGTTTTCGTCCGGGTTATTCATGTGAATGTCAAGTCACTACTGTCAGGACATTGCAGAAAGTTTAGATGCTGAAGAAAAATAACAATAGATTTCTCCAAAGCCTTGGATTTAGTTCAACATGGGAGATTTCTCACGAAACACGCTGAAACACGCGTGGCTCACAGAATCCTTTCTTGGGAAAAGAAGTTTCTAAATGGGAGCTCTCATGCAATGGAAATTAATAGCGAACTCTCATCAAAATCAGGGGTAACATCGGATGTCCCACTAGAGCCACTCTTGTTTCAGGCTTACTAAATGACATATGTGAGGACGTTGCATCTACTATTCGTTTTTTTACGGACGATTGTATAATCTACTGGAATGTTTGGGATGTAAAAGATGTCAAACCTTGCAAAAGGATGTAGATCGCTTAGAACATTGGGCAAGGACAACAACAGAAAAATAAACCCAGGGAAGTCGAAAAGTATATTTTTTCTCGGTCTCGGCGAAGTGTAAACGTTATTCAATTCCTTTTGTCACTAGCTGCGAGTACTTATGTATCATTCTACGTAGTGCCGTGGGTTGGGAAGATAGGTAAATCGCACCGTGAAAAAAAATCGTGGAGAGCCCTACATTTTGTAATGCGTAAAATGAAGAAGGTCAATTGTAAAGTTAAAATGCTGGCATACACTTCCTGTGTGCGCACTATTTTAGACTATGGGACCATATTCTGGGTTTCCTTCACACTAGCCAAATTCACGGGCTAGAATAAATTCAGGAAAGGGCCGCTAAATTGTCTGGTAACCGACTCTCTCTAAATGAATTGCGACCGCTTTCAAATCGAAGAAAGATGGTAAGGCTTAGCGCTTTGTGAAAGACATCCCTTCTTGAAAGGAAATTCGGAACAGGCTACTGAAACCGACGTATTTAAGCAGAGTGGATCATAATTTCAGAATTCGTACACATTCGCAGCAATCTGTTACCGGGAAATTCTCCTTTGTAAATCGTTCTATAAATGACTGGAACGATTCACCCGCTGAAGCATTGGCGCATGAGGGATTGACCAAGTATATTTAGAAAAATTATAGTGATGTAAAGTATGTAATGTAGTTGCGCGCCTTGCATTGGTATTGTTTTTTCATTCTTATATTAATGTGTTTTAATGTAACAATATTTGTTTAATGTATCTTGTAATACTATCTATCTGTCGGATGCAAAAAACAGTGGTTACAACAGCACATACTTTCACGCATTATTGATAGCTTTTGAAAGTTTCAAAATTTCAGAAATTTCAACGAAATGAGACCTGTGCCATTTTTAAGCGCCCTTTTCTCTTTCCGAAGATAAAAATAAAAGAAATTGGGTAGCAATTTTTGAGAATTTCTTTTATAAATTGCATTAACTTCAAACATAAACTGAGAGAAATATGCTCAATTTTCAAAAAACCAACAACAAGAAAACAATAAAACTGGTCTTATTGAAATATATATAATTTTTTTGAATATATTTCTTTTAAGAAAAAATATCATCAATATTGTACTTTTCCAACGTTAATCTTTTGTAATTTTTGAAAAAACAGAGTTCAGCGAAAATGGGACCAGCACCCACTTTTTACCGTTCATTATACATACAAGAAAAAATGAAAGAAAACAGTAGGAGCAGTTTTTGATAAAATAATTATTGTTTAATATATATCAACCAATATTTCGGAAAAACTACTCGCATTTTTGAAAAATTGTATTCATGTAGATCAGTAGAGGAATATCAATTTTGGAGAAAATCGTCTAAACTTTTGAAGCGCTAGCGTTGACTCCGGACGGACGAACGGACGGACAGACAGACGAACGGACGGACGGACGAACGAACGAACGAACGAACGAACGAACGAACGGACGGAGGGAGGGAGGGGCGGACTAACGGATGGACGAACGGACTGACGATTGATCGCACGGACGAACGATCGGACTGACGAACGGACGGTGGAACGAACATGAATGGATGGACGATCGAACGAACGGACGATCGAACGAACGGACGATCGAACGAACGGACGATCGAACGAACGGACAATCGAACGAACGGGCAATCGAACGAACGGACGATCTAATGAACGGACGGTTGAACGCATGGACGGTCGAACGATCGCACGGTCGAATGAATAGTGGATCAATGATCGAATGAATTTACGGACGGACACAGAAAACTGACAGTATTTTGCCATCAATCATTTTTTCGGTAAAAGACCCACAAAACTTGTAATTTGACTGCACAGCGTGTTAGATGAAGTAATTTATTACTACAGGAGCCATATTTATCCAATTTTTGTTGTAAGCGAGTGACAATACAAGTTTTTCTGTCGAGCATTCACTTATTTCCGCCGCATCGTTACAGTACTTTCCCTTCCATACGTACGTAGTAAGGCGAGAAAGTAAAAAGTAGAATTTGGAAGAAGCAGAGCAAGCTTTCGAGGCGAGCCATGGTTTGGAGCATCAGCGCTGCATGGAGACTCCATCACTGGCTCGAGGTAAACTTGATTCTGTGTTCGGGCAACTAACTAAAGGCAGGTAGCGAGAGGCTAGAAGTCATGTTCCAAGAGACACGAACCCACGAAGCAAGAAAAGGAATAACATATTGCGCGGAAGGCTCCGTTAATAACGCGTGCTTTAATTTGCGCTTCGGGCGCCAGCGGCGCCTAGCCGTGGACTCCGCCGCGCCGAGCCGCGTCGCGCCGGCTGGAATGTCGCTGCATTGCGCATGGAACAGCGGAGGCGGAGAAGGGGCAATTGTCGACGTTCCGTGAGCATTCCTATTTCATTTTGGGACCGGCAAACATAATTTTAATGAAATACGGAAATTTGCCTTTCACAGAAAGTTTGGCGGAAATTCATACTTTCAACGTTGTGTTTCAAAGAGTGAAAAGGCACTCTCACGACAGTTTATTGTTTTTCGGGAACAACCGTTGTCACAGTTTCATTCGCGAGCAGAAATGACAGTTGTCCCCGCCTGTGTTCATCGAAGTCGCCGTTCCTTTAAACGGAATAAACATGGGACGTAGCTTGTGAGAAGTCGTGTTTGTGTAGATTCAACAGCAAGCACTAGGCCATCGAACGCAATACTTAAGGTGTGGAGGTGTATATTTAGATGTGGAGTTGGATAGTTATTTTGTTTCTTTAAAAGCTGGAGAATCTAATCTTCAATAATATAATTCATATTATTTGCCGCTTTAATGCCTATGATAATGCCAACCAAGAAAGAAATTGTGAAACATCGAATTCACTGGTCACAATACATACTAACATTTAACACACGAATTTTCAAGAAATTAGAGACCTGTATCAGGATAGAGAAAAATCAAAAGTAAGAAACGTGGATCTAATCTTTCATAAGACTCGTACTTTTCCTGTTCTGATGTAGATCTTTATGTAGTTTAAAATTCGCATATTAAATATTAAGTTCTATTGATGTACATCTTTAAATTCCTTTCCTGACCTGCATTAACTCTTTTGTAAAATAATGTATTTTTTCAGAAGAAAATACTGAACATGATCCAAGGAAATAAGTATATGAAAACGCAGTATAATACTGAACGATAAACAGCTAAAAACAAACATAGGAAAAATAGGAAAAGGCTGGGTAAAATGAAATGGAAATTTTCAGTCGACCACTGATTAAATTTGAATACAAGGCTTTAAAATCACAGTGATGAAACAGGATTGGACATTGAATTCAGAATAAAATGACAATGTTAAACCAATAGGAAATAACAACCGCATGCAAATGAAGGGAGAGAAAAACGGAATTTCAAAATTCGCTCATGACGCGGAATGTTGTAATTACAGTGGGAGAATGGACTTGCTAATATTTGGGTGTCATTTCGCACATCTCTGAAGCATTATTCGATGAGATCTCCAGTTTTTGTTCGATCGTTATGAAATAGGTTTTTGTGATTTTAATAAATAAATTTTTTAAATAAATAACATCTTCAGATTTAGCAATTGAGAGTTGTTGAACAACGGGACAAATCCCACCGAGAAAAATCCCACCGAGAGAGAGAGAGAGAGGGAGAGAGAGAGAGAGAGAGAGAGAGAGAGAGAGTGGCTGTTGTTTCACAGGAGAATGATACAGGGAATGAAAATTGCTATGGTCGTTAATCCTGTTGATGTAGTAAATGATTTTCATGCCGGGGGGAGGCGGTGATTCTCTCCCACTGTTGCATGAGATCCGCCCTGACCTATATGTCGGCTTGCGAGGAATTTCCCTTTCCAAGTATCTCCCCCAGAGGCACATCATCCCTGTCAGTGCAAGTGTGCAAGTGTGTAAGGGGAGAGGAAGAAGTGGGAATGGGGACGGAAAGATCGCGCGCGGACCGTAGCCCGTTTGTTACAGTACTGCTTTTTTGTCTCCTGGCGTGCGTGGTAGTTTAGTTCGTGTATGTGCAAGTGTGTGTAAGGGGTGAGGAAGAAGCGGAGATGGGGACGGAAAGATCGCGCGCGGACAGTAGCCCGTTTGTTACGGTACTGCTTTGTCTCCTGGCATGCGTGGTAGTTCAGTTCGTGTAAGTGCAAATATGTGTAAGGGGAGAGGAAGAAGCGGGGATGGGGACGGAAAGATCGCGCGCGGACCCTCACCCGTTTGTGAAGTCTGCGTTTGTAGTGGTTCGGCTCTCGCTGATATTGTTTGGGGAAACCATGGAAAACTACCGATTACAACAGCCGGGCGTTGGAATATTCCTCCACCCGGCGGCTGAATTCGACCCAGACATTTAGCTTGTGTCGATTTCCACCAGAGGCAAAAAGGATTTTTTTTCACTTCGTAAATAGAGCATCCTTGGCTACCTAGCCACTTTTTAGGACACATAATCTTGAGACACGATTGCATTGTCGTAGATTTTGTTCGAGTAAAAATTCCAATTTTTTCTCAAATTGGCGCTTTTGCGCCGCATTTCGACCGCACTCTTTACTTATTTGACAAAATATGTAATTCCTTGAATACATAAAATTAATTATAACAGTTATAATGTTTTTTATCTTATACTCAGTTTTTGTGAATTCCGATAATGTCTGAGAAATTAAGATACAACCTGATTGGACGTTATATACATACATACGAACTGCAATTGGGTATGACGCGGTGGCAGTTAAATAACAATAATTACAACAACAACAACAACAATAATAATAATAATAATAATAATAATAATAATAATAATAATAATAATAATAATAATAATAATAATAATAATAAAGGAGTACAGTACAAGCGGAAGATGCAATAATCATACTATCACTAATATTAAGTATTATAACAATTATTTCAACTCTATCATGATATCCAATAATTATATGTTGGTGACGCTAAAATTTAATACAAGCTACATAAATATTGGCTAATTTTTTTAAATTCATTGATCGCGTTCACTACACTTAACTGCACTGCACTGCACTACACTACACTACACTGTTTTTGCTTTGAATTACACTGACCAGCACTTCACAGCACTTACTCATTTAATGTCTATTACTCTCATATTGTTTTAACTTGTTTCTAAAACTTCGGACCCTTAGAGGAAAAGCTTTGAAAAAAGATGGCTTAGAAAATATAACTTGTGTCTCATAACTCTTCTTAAGGCTCAAGGATACTCGTACAAAGTTTTCGAGCTAAGCACGACGGTAAAGAGTTTTGAGAGGTTGCATGTGCACTTGATAATCCAAATATGCCTTTTACGATCATGATTTTCGTCTTCAGTTTGTTCGTTACACCCCTGGTGAGATAATTCCCTATACATCAGTATCGAATCCTATATATCCTTATCGAATAACAAGTAGAGGGCATTAATATTAATTTAATATTAAATAAATATTATGTTTCTATTACTACGCTCATTGAGCATAAACATAAACAAATGCCCAAATTAACAGCTACAATTTTGAACACATCTAATCTATTTTAAGCCAAAAATATTAAGAGACTCAGCGCAACGGAAACTCCGTAATGCATACGGACTGCACTGTTGAAAAGCACACTAATCTGCCGCGAAAGAAATTACTTTCCTTGCATTCTAATTTAATCGTCTATTTATGTCTATTTCATGAAGCTTGGCACTCTACTTGGGCGTGGTTTGGTGAATTACAGGACTCTTCACGCCCGTGACGTCTCGTGCGAGGCCTTTGTCCTTGAACTTTGCGAAACTGCACTCCAATTACTTCTTTTGCGGTGGCAAAATAGAGCTGTCCATTGTTAGAGTCAGATTGTGACTTTAAAAATCTAAAGCATATTGAGTAATATTACATTAAAAAAACAATTTAGTCTTATTAAAATATAATTGTTTTTGCTTGACATTTGTTTTCTTGCTTTTGTGCAAAATACTAGTATTTGTTATTTTGTTCATAATTTTGATTATTGATTATTTCGTGTTTTCGGACGCGCCAAAGAATGTGATGATTTTTCCCGTAAGCGTAGTGTATATTTACGACAGGAAGTGGCGGCGTTCTTCCCCTTCGGATGGCGAGATCCGGTACCGACCTATACGTTGGCTTACGAGTTTTTTTTCATCCAGCACCGCCCCAACTGGGACTAGTAAGCTCACGATTGGTCTCCCGACAACTGGGGTAATATTGTGAATGTAAATGTAAGAGTATGAAAATGAAGGGTGAGGATAGGAGAAGGAAGAGGAAGGAAATATGGTGTGCGGTCCGTGGCTCGTTTGTTAGGGTACTACTCCAGGGTTCACCTGGTGTCAATCGGAATATTATCAAAGGTTGTACTCTTAAACACAAGACAATGTCAGTATTATTTCCTAGAAGAACGCAACTAGGAAAGTGTGAAGTGACAAGGGAGATCAGTAAAGTGTAGACATTTCAATGTGTACAACAAGAGTCAATATTTATGAATTAAGAAGGACCGAATGCAGGACTGTTATTATTTTTACGTCGTATGCAGTGAAGAACAGTGATTCTTCTTCTTGTAGAGAAGACAGGCTAAAGGATTGTGACAGTGTGTACGTCGAGTTCGCTGTGTTAATTTTTATGCTGATGTTCAATTACATTTTCGGGAATGTTTTGCGAATAAATGAAGTTGCAACACAGTATTTAAGCTTTTTTATTTCAATTTAATAGTTTATTTAGAAAAAGGGAAGAAGATCATTTAACGGGATTTAAATGATTTCTTCAGAGTCGAACATGTTGCAGTGAATCATTGTTGAATTTGTTTTCCAAGAAACGTGCAGAAAATTATTTGAGTTTTGCTTACAGATTTTTAACTGGAAAAATATAATTTGGAACATAATCTGTAAAAATGCTATAGAAATAGTTGGTCATCACTTCATTGGTGTTTCGGTGGAAATGATTTGGTAAAGAGAATGATGGTAATTGGCACATACTTCAAACGAGAGTTCAATCATAAACAAACTTGTTGTTAGTATTGCTTTTAACCTACAAGATGACAGTGTTACTTTTAATCTAGAAGATGCTCTAATAAATTTTGGATGATACCCCATTAACCACATGTGTAGTAAACCTCGGTCGAAGTTGGGTTACAGTATAAAACTCTTTGTATTTATATTCAGAGAAAATGTGGGGGAACATTCGGAGTGTAATGTGCTGGTAACACGTGTTGAACTTGAGGGAAACGAGGGGGAGATTTGTGACCAAGTACGGAAAACAGATGGGGAACACGCAGTGAACTTTAGTGAACATACAAGGAGTATGCGGGAAAACTTTCGAAGAAACGTGCATGGAACGTGCGCAGCAACATGCGTGGGGAGAGTTGGAGCCAGAGTGTATTGCCAAAATTCGTCTTCGCGAATACACAAGACGCCTTATACTCGCACGATCATTTTACTTTACCCAGCGTCCTGTGGCTAATGCCAGCATTGACCGGAAGATTTTTCAAATGATCCGTTCATCGTCAATCATGCAGCTATGTACAAACCGTCTGGTGAAAGAGCGAATCGTCCGGCTAATTCTCGAATTAGCCAAGTTTCGTTTGCAAGCTGTAACGTCTCCATCAATGGGTGTTCCGAGGGCCGGCTGGCCGGGTGCGTGTCGTGTGGAGAGGCTCTTGACGAACGCAGTCTGGCGGCCAGGGCGAGCGGAGAGGTTTCGGCCCTTCGCCCGCGGGGCGGCCCCTCTGACGCGCGGCGCTTGCGGCGGGGGCGTGATGAATTAGCCCCTGCCGGGGGCTGACTGCCGCCGCCGCCACCGCCGCCGCTGCTGCTGCTCCTTTGAGGAAGTTCCGGGCCTCTCCGCGCGTCACGCAGAGATAATGCGCGGTTGGAACGCGCGCCGAGAACGCGGCTCTGAGGCTCTGGCTGGCGGGGGCGGAGCCTGGGGCGAGTAAGAGGCGATAGTGAGATGGGGGTGAGATGGAGGTATAGGCGGGGATGGGGTGGGGTCGAGGCGAGGGCGGGAATTGAGGCGTAGGACGGGCTGGTTTGCGGGGGCGGTTGTGAGGCGATGTGGGGATGCGAGCGGAGGTAGGGGAGTGTGCAAGAGGTGATGGCGCGGGGGGGGGGTTAAGAGGTGATAGTGAGATGGGGTGTAATGAAGGTGTAGGCGGGGACGGGTGGGGCAGGGGGCGTGGTCGGCAGTTGAGGCGTAGGACGAGCTGCTTGTGAGGCGGTGAGGGGATGCGAGCGGAGGCAGGGGAGGGTGCAAGAGGTGATGGCGGGGGGTTAAGAGGTAATGGTGAGATGGGGTGGAATGGTGGTGTAGGCAGGGAGGAGTGGGGCAGGGGGGGTTCGGCAGTTGGGGCGTAGGACGGGCTGGTTGTGAGGCGGCGTGGGGAGGCGAGCGGAGGCAGGTGAGTGTGCAAGAGGTGACGGCGGGGGTGTTAACAGGTGATAGTGAGATGGAGGCGGAATGGAGGTGTAGGCGGGGAGGGGGTGGGGCATGGGGTGAGGTCGGGAATTGAGGCAAAGGACGGGCTGATTTGCGGGGGCGATTGTGAGGTGGTGTGGGGATGCGAGCGGAGGCCCGGGAGGAATGAAGAGGTGATGGCAGTGGCGGAGGCGGGGAAGGAGGGAGGCGGGGGCAGTAGCTTAGCGGTGGCAGTGACGATGGCGGTGGCGGCGGGGGGGTGTGCGTATGGAGGTGGAGCAAGACGTGGCGATGACGTGCGCGCGACTGGGTGGGACGTTGTGGCGCAGGGCGGGGCAAGCGGTGTTTCTCTCTGGCCATAAACAAACTGTGCATCCAGAACTCGCAGACTCGCTCCAGGACTATGGTTGCAATTACATTGCACAAAGAGAATGCGTTTCAAGATTTGAATGGTAAAACATACGTTAGGGTGCTCGCTGACTACAGAAGGTGGAGCAATTCATGAATTATATGAAGATAGAATCATATTCACTTCGGTATATTTAACTTTCTTTCAAATTTATCGTTTTTCAATATTTGTAAAACAATTATTTGTTTCCCTTTAACATTTATTTACAACCTTCTGTCGTTACGTGTTTCACCGTGTTCAAGTTTCCAAATGGTATTCTCAAATTATCGATGGAGTGAATTCTGAAGTAGGTACTAGATGTGAATACGGGACAACAACTGCCAATTATTTTATTTAATACTTTTAGTAGCGCACTTGATTTTGCCCACGTCCCGGAATCAAAAATAATTTTTACTTTAGTAAGCTCAGGCTAGTAAAAATTTCTATTTGGCATCCAAACAATATCATCTGTGAACTGTGAAAACACTGACACACATTGCTACAAAATAGTTTCCCCAAAAGGGAATCACGGGTGTGATTTTTTACTGTTAAAATGGAGTGTTACTTCAGGTGGTCGGCGGCGAATTATCTGTAGAAAAACACTTATTGACGAGCCCTGGTTATGAAAAATTGGATAAATCCAATTGCTAAATTTAGAAAAAAATCCCTCTAACACGTGGTGTAGCCACAATCCATGTTTCGTGGGTCCTTGATACCGAAAAATCGAATGACAAGAAAAAATCTGTCCGTCAGTCTGTCTCTCTGTCTCTCTGTCCGTCCGTCCGTCCGTCCGTCCGTCCGTCCGTCCGTCCGTCCGTCCGTCCGTCCGTCCGTCCGTCCGTCCGTCCGTCCGTCCGTCCGTCCGTCCGACCGTCCGTCCGTCCGTCCGTCCGTCCGTCGTCCCGTCCGTCGTCCGTCGTCCGTCGTCCGTCGTCCGTCGTCCGACAGTCCGTCTGTCCGTCTGTCCGTCTGTCCGTCCGTCCGTCCGTCCGTCCGTCCGTCCGTCCGTCCGTCCGTCCGTCCGTCCGTCCGTCCGTCCGTCCGTCCGTCCGTCCGTCCGTCGGTCAGTCAGTCAGTCTGTGAACAACGCTAGTGGCTAAACTGTTCAGTCGATTTTGTTCAAAATTGATATTCCTCACTCAATCTGGCTGAAGTAGCGGCCCCTTGAATTTGTAACCGATATTTTAATTTTGGGGAGTAATTTACATAAAGCCCCTGGGACATTTTCCAAATTTAAAAAAAAAATAGTTCCATCGTTTTTTATTAAAATTTGCTGTTGGATAATGAAGGACTTTTAAAAGAATATTCAGGTTTGTTGAAAATTTATTTTTCGAAAATTGCAAAATTTCAACATTTTCCCGCGTTTTCGTACAACTACAATTATGAAAATACAATTATGAACATTTTTTCTTAATGAAATGTGTTCATGAAAAACATAAAAAATTAACGCTATATTTCATTCCTCGAAAAGGTGAGTATTTTGGGCGAAATATTGGGTCAATCGTAGGCATTTATTTTTCTTTCAAAATTTTTTGCTTAAAAACCGCAGACAATTTTTTTATTAAAGGATATAGCCGATTAAAGCGGTGAAAAGTGCTCCCAAACTAAAACGATAATCGTGATGCTTATATGAAAGAGAATTAAAAAAATGCCATAGATTCGCAAAAAATCAGGCGCATAGGGCAATCTGTTGCAGAGATACCGGGAAATGTGTATTTCATATTTTATTTTTTGGTAGGAAATGGTGTGGAGTTCACGACATTTGCATCATCTAAATGAAATTGAGGCGTTGTTTTGTCGTTTATTTTTTATTAGCTTCTATTGCATGTTTCTAACCGCTTTATTCGGCTTAAGATTAAAAGAATCGTGTAAGTCTCATGTTCGTTAAAATACCTGATTTTTCCAAAATTTAACAAATTAAAAGTTTCTTGGCATCTTCTTACAACTACAATTGTGGAGATACATTTTTTTCTTAATAAAAGGTATTCATCAGAAACAAATCTTCTAAAAAAATTGAATTGTTGGAAAATATGAATATTTTTTGTGTAATTTGGCGACAAATATATTCGCCGTTCCGAATTTTACTGCGCTTCGTGAACGTAATAGTGGTAATTTCTGGCAGTTGGATACTACGTAAGTTAGAATTTGTATATTATTTCATATTTCTTTGTTCATTTCTTACATTCGAATTTTTGTTATCTTCTTCTTCTTTTTCTTCTTCTAAGGCGCTACAAGGTTCTCTGGAATGTCTTGGCCTGCTCCACAACCGTCTTCCATTTTCCTCAATCTTGAACCACCTCAAGCCAATTCCTAATCCCTCTCAGTGTCCTTCATAACATCATCTTTTCATCTGATTTTCGGTCTCCCTTTCTTTCTTACAGCAGTCTGGTGCCAATTATAAATCTTCTTGACCATTCTTTCTTCTTGCATTCCACATAGGTGTCCAAACCAGCCAAGCCGAAGTGAGATAATATGATTTACATTTTTAGATTTTATGATGGCATCAATGTCATGATTATACCTTATCCTCCAGAGGTCGCCCGCAGCCTTTATTGGACCAAAGATTTTTCTCATTATTTTTCTTTCGAATGCATTTAGCCATCTAATGTAATTTTGCTTTAGAGTCCAGGCCTCTGCCGCATATGTTACTACAGGTCTTATTGCGACTTTATAAATTCGAAGTTTTGCACTTCTTGTCAGTAGCTTACTTCTGAATAGATCTATATAGGCAAAGTAAGCCCTGTTCCCCGCAGCAATTCTTTCAGTTATCTCATCTTCTATTGCATTGTTATTTACTCTTGTGCCAAGATATGTGAAGGAGTTTATTTCCTGGTACTTACGATTATCAAAAACCTCTTCTCTACAGATTTCATTATCAACTTTACATCTCATGTATTGTGTTTTTTCTTCGTTAATTGCTAAACCAACTTTGCTGATTGTTCTTTCAGGTGTTTAAAGATTTCCTCTAATGCTTTATTTGACCTTGTTGTTAATAAAACTTCGCCTGCATATGCTATGCATTGTTTCAATCTAGTTGTTATAGTACCTTTTACATCTATGGCTTTGAAAATAACGTCTAGTGTAATGTTAAAAAGAGTTAGCGATAATGGATCACATTGTTTGACTCCAAAATTAATGACGAAGTCTTCACTCATCTGATTTCTTATCTTTACTTGAGCTGTTGTTTCTGATAAGGTTAGTTGGATAAGTTCCCTCAGTTTGAAGGGTATTTCGTACTGTTCGATGCTTTCCCAGATTTTGCTCCGAAGGACCGAATCAAATGCACAGACGTAATCTATCAACATATTATGTATTTCAATATTGTGCTCGTGGCATTTCAGAAATATGTGTATTGATATAAATATATCATCAATGGTTGACCTATTTTTCCTAAATCCAGATTGGTGATCACTAAGTTTATCTTCCACTATTTCAACTAATCTTTTGTTTAGCAGAATTGCAAAAACTTTATATGTTATGTTTAACAATGCAGTTGATCTGTAATTCTTGCATTCTCTTCTGGCACCTCTCTTGAATACTGGGTAGATAATGCTTTCATTCCACGGCGTTGGAATTCTTTTCTCTTGCCATATTTCAAGTATTAATTTAGATATTTTTTTAAGATTTCTTCCTGCATATTTAATCTATTCTTTCGAGGTGTTATCTGTTCCAGATGCTTTGTTTTGTTTCAGATTGTTAATAATATAGCATACCTCGTTAAAGGTAGCCTTCATCTCATCTTCTTCTGACACATCATCTCAAAATAATATCTGATTATTTTGTTGCAGTTCATTTATTTTATCTAGAGGATTAAATACTTTTATAAAGAAAGCTCTCCACCTTTCTAATACTTGTGCTTTTTGTATCAACATTCCTTCCTGTTCATCTTTACATGAGTTTATCTGCCACATCATCCTATTCTTACTATTTTTTAGTTCACCAAAAAACTTCCGCGTTTCATTGTGTTTATAATTATCATTCATTGATATGATTTTCGCATTAATCCAATCCTTTTTTCCTCACAATCTGTTCGCGATTCTTCTTTCATTCCTATAATCTTCATGGCTTATCCTTGTCTTTATTTGTAAAGCTTTCATTCTTTTTTCGTCTTTCTTTTGAATAGCATTCGCACACTCTCTATCCCACCATTCATTCCTTTTCTTAGATTGACTCTTCCCAATAACTGCCTCCGGTCACTATAATTATTTTCTTCAAGTTTTCCCAATCATTATCCATCTCTACTATCTCCTCTCTATTTTCTTTTAAGTTATCTTGAATCACTCTTTTATATTATATTGCTTTATTTCCATTGAGTCCTAATGTTTTCTAAGTTCCATTTTTCCACTTTAGCTGGCTTTATTCTGTATATTTTAGGAAGCGTTTGTTGTATAATGATTTTTACTAGAAAGTCGTCAGAATCTATATTTGGGCCACGCAGGGATCTGACATCCTTGATTAAGTCTATTTTAGATCTATTTATCATAAAATGGTCAATTTGGTTTACTGTGTTTTGGTCGGGAGAGACCCAAGTTACCTTATGTATCTCCTTGTGTTGAAATCTCGTGCTTGCTATTATTAAGTAATTACTTTCAGCTCGCTAATGTTCAAGTAGATTATGTACTTACTTATATGATGTAGCCATTCATATGCTAATTTGTGAATTTAATTTGAATATTGTAGAGCCAGTGATGATGGGAAAAAAATCCCGAAACAAGTGTGTGGCTGAATTTTCTGTAACGTAAATTTATATAGCCTACTATTGTGGTTGATACCTCTTATATCCCGGATATTTGAACATTTTGCAATAAATCTGTACAAAACTGAAAATGGAAAAAACTGAAAATGGAAGGTAATCCAAAGAGATTCGCATCTGATGTTTCTAGTAATGTTTACAATGGTAAACATGCATTTGATATACGTTTACAATAGTATTAAAAAATAAATATGGTAATTTGTAGAGGATATGATTTACAGACGAGACTTGAAGATAGAATTTCTTATAATTAAAATGGAAGATTAATAAACGTAAGAATTTATTTATATTATTTTTCATTGTTGTTTAATTTTGTTGAACTTTCAGTGGGTATTTTGGGCAAAGACAGAGAGACTGCCATTGGAACATCATGACCGTTTATCAAACATATCTGACAACTGTGATCCTCATACTGAACATATTATGGGTATGGTACATATTTAAGTTGCTTATTGTGAACTATTTTTAATTAATTATTGATTTTTATAATTTTAGGGAATTACAAGCTTCACAAAGTATAATTTACCACCTAACAGTAAGAATTAAAAATATATTTTTAAAACTATTAAATTTTCAGAAAATGATAACGAAAAAAATGCTGAGGGAAGCATCTGTAATTCTCGAAAAAGATTCATTGAATTTGTCCAAAGAGTGCCAGAAAAACTTATTGATGTTTGAAAAAATATCTAAGAATAAACAAATGGTTAGTCTTCTTTGTCATCCCTCCTCAGTAGTGCAAAATTACGAACGATTCTATTAAATTATTAACTAAAAATCTTAACGACAGGCTTATAGGTCACTTTTGTCAGGCGAGGAGGGGGAAGTACCAGTCCGAAATATGGTGTTGAAAATATGAAGGGAAATGAGACATATGTGATGTCGCGGGATGGGCAAGTCGCTGTGTGGGCAAGAATTTCTAATAGCTCGTCCGATCCATTTTTTAAGTTGTTAAAATATACTTTAATTTCACACAGCATTTGAGATCCGACCCTGCACATCTCTAAATCCCCTTAGAGAGTCGAACGCAACACCTGGAAGAATCAAACATCCAAAAATATAGTAGACAATACTAAGAGAACTCATTTGGTAGATTACGGCGTGAAACGAAAATCTAAACGAGTGTTCAACAAATTCTTAATATTTATAAAGTGAAAGTGTAATTCGCCACCTCTCCATGATATTTGCTTTCTTATGACACACCATATGAGACTGGTTGGGTTGTACAACACATGTATAGTACAGAAATAGACTACTAGTATATGCTTCTCCGAAAACACACCGGCCGAGAAGGTTCAGAGCATCAATTGACGACACTGCAGTGCCTGTGACCCGGAAGTCTTAGGGTCGGGAGTTCTGGCGGTGGTAGGATTTTCGACACTAACTATGTTGCTTGGTCGAATTCAGCCGCTGTCTGAAAAGAAGCCTAGAGGCCGGCTGCTCTGATGGATAGTTTTTCGTGGGTTCTTCGATAAACGCTAGGCGAATATCGGAGCAGCACCCTAAGAAAAGGGCCACGGACCGCGCGCGATCTCCCCTTCCTTGTCCTTAACGTATCCTCAGCACTTTCTTACATACATTTTCGCTTACATGCACTACACTACCACACGTGCCGGGAGCTTAGAGATTCTCTTGCTGGTGTGAACTATCTGGTTGGGGGAAACGCAGCAAGGCGACGTATAGGTCGGCGCCGTATCTCCCCATCCAACAAGGTAAAAACATCCCCATCTCTCGTTTTAAAACATGCTGCACCACACTTACTAAACTAATGGCCTTATTTGATTAACCCGGAAAGACTAATCAATCAAACAATCCAATGGCACCTTGAAACTCCATCTGGAGGGTGGAAACTCCACTCTTCATCTGCCGCACCACCTTCGCCTCCGCCCTCTCCCCCACCCTTGCCCTTGCTCCCACCCGTGCCCCCGGCCTTGCCTTTGCGCGTGCCTTCACCCATGCCTTCGCCCCCGCCCTCGACCGCGCCCTCTGCTTCACCCCCGTCCTCGGACCGACCCCGCCCCCCGGCTCGCCCTCGCCTTCGCTCCCACCCTCGCCGCCGCTGTCTCTGTCGGCCGCGCGCCGCGCCTTGCTCGCCCTCATCAGCACTCGGCCGCCTCGCGTCGCCCGCATTGCTCCGCCGCCGCCGGCGCGGCGCGCGACCGCAGCGAGGCCTCTGCGGCCGCCCCGCCCCTCCCACCCCACCCCCCGGAGGCATCCGCTCTATTAGGAGGGCGCTCCTCACCCGCGACCAAATTAAAGCCGTCGGAAAAGAACCTGCGGACAGCGAAGCAAGCTTTTACGAGGTGATGTAAAAACGAACTCCACAACAGGCAATGAGCGGTACAAATACAAGTAGACTATAGACGGGACCATAGAGTAAAGAATTACCTCTTTAGAGTATGACGGAACCCACTGCGGAGTCCGCGTATGAAGCCCCCGAAAGTGAGTGTGACAGGGGGAGGCATCGCACTAACAAGCGAAAGCGATTTCGCAAGCAATTCGTGCTTGTTATTGCCTTCAGTACGGAGATCGATATTCACTGCATAACTCGGATCGAGAGGATCGTAGAAACGAGGGAAATATGAAAACAGGTGAATGTTGCTACATGTTATCTTACGAAGGGAATTATGAGAGGAAATTATGAAAGGCAATTATGGGAGAGAAATATGAAATGACAAGCGGAGTCAAATTAACAACTTTTTAAATACTAAATAAGTATATATGAATAATTAAAATTAGGGAAAAATAAAATCATGTATGTACCATGGGCGTTAACTGCTTCTAATGATCGAGCGGCGACAAAAATCCCTCGGGCCAAAGTCCCTCGAGCTTTCTGTCCCCGTTCCATCATTAGAACCCTTATAATGCCCTTGGTGCATAAATAACTATTAAGTAATTTACAAAATCAACCTAGAAAAAGTTCAGATCTATTAATGTTTATTGACGAATTTTATCTCAAAAACTTTATTTATTTATTTTACGTCACAAAAACAGTTAAAAACTGCGTATGACGTGCTATGGGGAAAAGTGAATTGTGTGCACATTTTCAAAATTCTGTGATCCCTACACTAAGTCTATACTATTTGAATTTTGAAAGGGAGAAAAAAAAAAAAAACTCCCATGTAATAAAATCTATTTTCAAGGATAAATAAGCAATAAATTTTGAATTTTGAAAGGGAGAAAAAACAACAAAAAAACTCCCATGTAATAAAATCTATTTTCAAAGATAAATAAGCAATAAATTTTGGCTCTTATTACTTCCTGCCGCGACAACATGGAAACGATAATTTGAATAATTGTATTTCCCTCTGAATTCTAGAAGACGTGCACAGAAAATGAAGTTACATTTATGTCCAGAAGCAAAACAAGGGGCCATCTCAGCATTTGCTCAATGGATCAGGGAAACTGGACGAAAAACCTGATCGAGATGGGGGTCATTGACCCGGAAGCTGTGTTACAATAATTGTTACAGGTTGTTTATACTCATTTATACAGTCCAAATGGTAATTAATGCATTATGTATCATTGTTAAAATTAATGTTACTTTTCTTGTGATGCTCAGTATAGTCTCTAATTGTATAGAAACAGTTATGCAGCAGAAACGATTTCACTTGGGATTTAAACTTTTCTATCGAATTTAATCGTTTAATGTCATCTGGCAAAGTGTTGTAAAATAATGTACATGTATTGTATGTGAATTTTTTGTAATGAGCTGTTGATACTGTCACCTGATGAATATGATTTCTACGTCGAGTGTTATAGTAATAGACTTCGGCATTTTCTGAAAATATATTCCCGCCCTTAAGCAAGTCATTTTTTACAAAAACCACTGATTCGTAAATAAAAAGACACGGTAATGGTAGAATTCCTAGATTAATGAAGAGAGGCTTACATGAATCACGTGGGTGGGATTTGGTTATTATTCGTACAATTCGTTTTTGTAATCTAAAAGTCTGGGAGCTATAAGATGTATTTCCCCAGAATATTATGCCATATCTCAGGCGGGAATGAACATTCGCGAAGTATACACAACGAGCAGTATGAAGGCTGACTGAATTTGCGAGAATTCTGAACGCGTAGCATAATGAACTTAATTTTGTGTTCAATTCATTTAAATGGACGTTCCATTTAAGGTTTGACTGAATTGAGAGACCTAAAAATTTTGTTGCCTTAACATCAGTCAATGGAACACTGTTCATTTTCAATGGAGCACAGAATTGTTTATTTGAAATGGAAAACTGCATTAAAACCGTTTTCTTTTCGTTTACTATTAATTTGTTATTTCGGAACCAATTTGAAACATCTGATATTGTACTATTTACGGTTTCTTTATTGCAAAGGATGTTCGTATCATCCGCAAAGAGAACCGTTCTTCCGTTTCGAATCGTCGAGGGCATATCGTTTACGTAAAGTAGGAACAGAATAGGGCCTAAAATCGATCCTTGAGGAACTCCACATGCAACGGGCAAAGAGTCGGAAAGGTGCGTACGTAATGTTCCATCATTCCAGTAAGGTATTTCAACTTCTGAGATCGTTGTTTAAGGTACGAACATAACCAATCTAGAGCAATACCACGGATTCCATATGAAGGTAATTTTGAAAGGAAAATGTCATGATCAATGATGTCAAAAGCTTTTGAGAGATCTAAAAATAATCCAATAGGTGCCTCGTTTTGATCTAATGATGAGGCGACATCTTTAAGAAAAGAAAATATAGCTGTTTCCGTTGATTTTGATTTTCTAAATCCATGTTGGCAATCTGAAAGCGCGTCGTGTTTAGTGAGAAAGGTTTCCATTCGTACGTAAAAAAGTCTCTCTAATATTTTTGAAAAAACTGATAGAAGAGAATGGGCCGATAATTTTGAATTTCATTTTTGTTGCCTTTTTTGAAGAGCGGCTTAATTTTAGCTGTTTTGAAAATATCTGGAAACGTTCCAGTGCATAAAGATGCATTAAATATGTGAGTTAACGGGTGTATAATGGCATACGCACAAGTCTTTAACAAAGAATCTGGGAATTCATCTAAACCGGACGAATATTTATTTTTTAGTTTACCGATTATTTTGAGAATTTCATAGGAAGAAGTTTCGGAAACGAACATTGTGTCTAAAATTTTGGGTGCACTGTCTGTTTTTGAATTTTGTGCCTGAAGACCCTTAGTGAGATCGGCAGCAATTGTCGAAAAGTATTGGTTAAAGAGACTAGCCACTGTTGCCGGATCGTTTACATTTATATCGTTATATTTTAAAACAACATTCTCTACGGGTTTTCTAGTTGATTTGGTGGTATTTTTTATTATATTCCACATTGATTTTGTTTTATTATTTGAGTTCAAAATATCCTGATCGTTTTTCATGATTTTTGCCTGCCTTATGACTTTTCGTAACAATGTTTTGTATTTTTTAAAGTAGATAATGAAATCTTGAGATACGTCATGACGTTTAGAAATGAAAGAAAGAATTCGCTTGTTTTTACAAGATGTCCTAATTCCTTGTGTTATCCAAGAATTGCTTTTCCATGAAATATTTAATTTTCGTTTTTGAAGAGGAAAGCAAGTGTTAAAATGAATTGAAAGAGTTGAAAAAAAAAAAAAAGAATTATATTTGTCGTTTGTATCAACAGTATTATAAACCGCTTCCCATGACTCCTGCATCAAGTAATCAATGAATAATTTAATTTTACTTTTAGTAAACAATCTAGTCATACGTGTGTTATTTATTGTGTCAGTGATCGCATTTCTTATAATGGTAAGAATTTGTGCATCGTGGTCACTGTATCCTAAATCTTTTGTTTCAACTTCATATCGAGTAGTAGTTTTGTTAATTATAATTTGATCAATTGCCTTCATCGAATGTTGTGTGATCCGTGTAGGTATATTAATTGTAATGTCTAAATTGAAGGAATTAATTAAATTGAGAAACTTTTCTTTCTCGCAAGATTCGACCAGAAAATCAATGTTAAAATCTCCGCATACAACAATGGATTCAAAAGAGCGATTGCTGACTTTGTTAAGTGTTATCTCCAGGTTTTCTAAGAACAAAATATAATCTGCAGTTCTCTTTGTTGGAGGTCTGTAAATGCAAAGTATTATCACTTTTAGTGAAGTAAGATGTACAACAGAAATTTCGAAAATATTTTCAATGGAATACACATTTAATTCCGCCAAGGGGATAGAATCAATATTACTTCTAACGTAAATACAAGAACCCCCACACGTAGGACCTTTATGCGATTCTCTCTCTCTGCAACTGAAGTAAGAATAGGCGCGGCTTATGAATTAAATTTAACACCTGCAATTAGCGAACGTATCAAATAAAACAACAAGTAACGCTAATAGTGTAACAGTTAAAGAGTAACAATTTTCGCTAATTTGCTAAACTTTCTTGATTTTCTGCAATTGAAAACTTTTTAACAAGAGCAAAACTTGTTCCTTATTATAGAAGCTATGTTTCTTTACAGGCGCGCGGGGAACGAGACAGAATTGAGCTATTTATCTGCAAATCACGACATCCAATACGGGCTTTGCTGAAGTCAGGGTTGCCCGGGTTGTTCGTTTGACGGTCTCACACTTGGTAACCATCATTACCATTAGTGTTGACCGAGCACAGTGGTGTGGAGAGTAACTTTTCGTTGCCCCTGTTATATAAAATTTATATATATATATATATATATATATATATATATATATATATATATATATATTATGTGGGAAGATATATTATATACCTAACCTAATAGTCGAAAATTTTTCATATCCGTTGTTACTTTATGAAAAGGTCAATTTTCACCATCTCATCAAACGATCATGTGTTGTGGGCGAACAAACAAGTAGTCAAAGGGCTATACATATTTAACACAACACCATTTCCAGGTTGGATTTGCGAGATGTAGGGTGACGTAATGATCACTCACCGCGCCAATAGTCGATGTAATTTTTGATAGATTTTGTAAATGTTCCAATAAGTGAATAAATGTTAATCTGACCGCTGTTAATTTTCAGAAAATATCCTACCATGATGCTTTATTCATTCCATACGCGTGTATCTATAAAGTTGAATAGACTGAATGGAAAAATAATTTTAAAACCTGATCTCTTGCACTGAAATTTCTTACTATATTCACTGGACAACTATTCATTGGATCTTTTTCTGCTATGTTCTCTGCGATGCAAAACTTAAAGAGCAACTTGACGACGCCACGACTTTTACAATACTAGCGACGTGAAAATTTTCTTCACCCCAGATTTAAAATTCAAGTATTGCCTATTTGGCATATTAATATGAAACTCATTTGCGAGCAGACATGCAGAGGTCGTGGAATAAATTACAAAATTCTAGAGCATATGGGATGCCCAATTCACTTTTTGCCCGTGAATAAGTGAAAAGAAAACTTATTTAACGAAATTATAAATGTCACATTTGCCCTTTTTTCGCTGGCAGTTGAGGTAGTAGCTAGAAGAGGGGTCCATAGGACTATGAGACTTCTTCCGGAGAATGCAGAAATGCATTCAGCGTACTTTAATATTTATCTAAGCAAATTTTCATGATATTAGAGAGATTTTGCAAGACGGGAAATCCATTGTCGTAGTATGTAAACATTATTGTCTATAGGAAATAACCACGATGTAAGATACATCTATCTTACACCGTGAAAACAGCGTATCTTCAGAAAAATGAGTTTTTGAATATCGTACAATCCAAAACATACGTTAAAACTAGGAAGTAATTACAACTGAATACCTCTAACAGGATCTAAAAGCTTTTATTGAACATCTTTTATTGAACTCTGAGTCCAGTTTTGCTTGTATAAGCATTACAAGTAAAACATATAATAGGCCCCTACATGAAATCTGATTGTATCATTGGAATATGTAATACATGTCTTCATCTTCAAAGAAAACTATAGCTTCTCAGATAGTCTTAGATTATAACTCCTCTATTTTACCATAACATTTATATTGTTTATATTAGGAATAGGAAGTGTATGGAAATTATAACGCCTTGTAATGGATAAACAATTAATTTTTCGGGACAATCAAATAAGCCTCAATATATACATGACCTCCAAAGTCTAAATAATTACGTTAGTTTATTCCTCACATATTTTAATTAACTTGAGAAAAAATAGCCATTAAGTTATTGGTACTCTGAATATAGTATTTTTCATTATTTCCATATTTATTGTGTGTTAGTGTTGAATTCGTGTTTAGAGGTGGTGACGAAAACGACGTAAAATGTAAGTTACGAACACATTTGTCGTAGACGACAAAACAGGGGTAATGTCAATCAATCGAAATCCCGTCATTTGATGCCGGTGCATGCGCAGTATAGTTCTCCTCAGAATTGTCGTGTTGGCTCTTTACAGTGCTTGATTTCTAAAATTTTAGGTCCCGGAACCCTTTCCAAATTAATTACTAATTTAAAGAGATATAGTTATATATTTTTAATATAAGTTAAAAACTATCCCAGAGGTACCGGAATGCCGTTCCGTCGCGTTTCGCCAGAAATCAAGTCCTGGAGCTTTCAAATCAACGACTTGCAAAAACTCTCTATTATCTCTATTCATTAGATCGGTGGAGCAATATTCCATTGCATGAAGAGAGTTTCCCAAAATATTACATTTTAATCTGTCATTCGAGTTCCACCTAATCCGGCAAAAGCTACTGATATTCAAGAGTTATACAAGTAATGAAAGGAAGAGAGCAAACAGATTTTCAAAAACGTTTCTAAAGTGTTTACTCCTCAAGAACTGTCCAGTGGAAATTTCCACCAAAATGAGTCCAAATCTGATAGCTTACAAGATAAACTGCGAGGTAAAAAATAGGTATCAAACCACATTATGATTTGTATTAGCAGTTTATTATAAAAGCAAGTTAAAATTTAATAATATTTATAATTTACATCATTTCAATAATACATATAAAGTGTTCTCCAGAAGTAGAGCCTATAAATAATTTTTTTCTTTACACCACATGTTTGAAAATCAGAATTTACGTTCTGAATGATATTAAGTTTAAAAATAGTTATAATATTTTAAAATAATATGTAATTTGCAATTAAACACACCACTGAGTATAATGCTATGATCGAAAACTTACTATGCGTTTTTCTCAAAATACAGTTTTGAAGTATAGGCCCTTCTAGCTACCGCTACAATTGATTCTGAACGGGTGTTTAGAATGTAGGGTTCTGCCGCGGTCAAAGAAATTTCGTGCAGCCGTTAAACACTAATGTAGCACGAGTGTGTTTCACAACCACTTTTGATCCTGGAGGAGCGATTGTTTCCAAGTTTTCAACGAGTACTTATGAACGGCCGAGAAAAAAATAGGGATATTCGCGATCATATAAAATTACCCCAAATTTGGTTACACGCTAAACTGTGTTTAGTGAAAAGCTAAATCCTACACGCGATTCACGTACGTCGGCCGGGGCGATGAGAAGCATGTTTGCCCGGCAAGAAGACGCGGCGGAACAGGGCGAGGTTCTCGGGACGCAAATGAAATTACTCCCATTATGCACAATATTTAGAATTAATTCCTTTTCTTCTCTGAAACGAAGTGTGATAAGTAGGGAACGGATTTTATTGTAATGAAAAATGCAAAATATGTGTGTATATACACACATAATACACACAAAAAATAAACATGTTTATTTTTTCCAAAACCTGTAAGAAAAAAAATGTAAAATGAAATTTCATTATTGTGATTAAAATTGCTCTCTACTAGCATTCTTCGACCATAAGACGTTGCCGATCAGTTCTTAACAAGGATTCGAAGTAGCAGGTTTTATCTCTACTGAAGTAATTGTACTCGAAACTTCACCACATATAAGAATTTTATTCGAAATATAAAATACGCTCATAGTATATATTACAATGTTTACGAGGAGCCGGTGTATAAGTGAATAGTAGAACCGTCTAGCGAGTAATGGATCCAAGGAGGAGGGGGTTCACCAATTCAATACTTTTATCCCTCCAAATCGAACAACGCGATAAGAAAATTGAGTGTAAAAATATATTTGTTAGTTTTCGATCGAGTAACGAATGTGCTGTTTGAAACATAGGCAAGTACGTAGTTGAAATTACTTTTGTTCACAAAAATCCACCATCCTTTACTCTTAGTAAGCAGTAAGCGGGGAGGCGGAGGTAAGTTTGACAATTCATGGCGAAGATATGGTGGTCATAGAACTGTAGTAGCATTACATTTGATTTATAAAAAAGATAATTCAGCAACATATATTGCAAACGAGCATCTGAAACGTTCCGTTTCGACGTATAAATATATTAAAATATAGCGAAATATGTCGTAATTGGTAAAATATGTAATTATACCAAAATATGTAAAATATGTAAAATAAAAATAGTTCTAATTCATTCAGAATGTCTTGTAAACTCTAAAAAATATAATATAATGCTGGTATCTTGTTCGTGTAACAACATGTAATTTCAAGGAAATCCGTTTCCTAGTGATAAGTAAATATCCTGGGAAAACAGCAGGTGCTTTAGATAGTTGCATTCACCGTGTTCATTCTTCACTTGATTGGGTGGCGATCATCGTAGCATCTCAGACCTAGTTCAGACAAGTCCATCCCAATCGCCTGTACGATCGTTAAAAATAATATTAATATACAATTGGACACCGCTTTCCTGATTACAAAATTATTTCTTTTTTAATGGTATGAAAAAGATATTCTTGTCAAACTCTTCTCCGTAATCAGTAATTGAGTTGCGTAAACAGTATTTGAATGAGCGCATATTATTCATTCAATTCATGTTCACAAGTTTCCACGGAAGATAAGTGTAATGGAACGACTGTCGAGGAGCTCACTCGAAATGAAGTTGCTCAGAGCTGACCTAAAACATTGGAAACCGAGGTGTTCGGAACGCTTCGACCAGAGCGTGGCGGGCGAGGGGTGGAGCTGGGGCTGGGTTGGGGGCGTGGTAGGGGGCGGGTGGGGGTGGTGACCGCTGAGTGGCGCGCGGCGCGGCGTTCCTCAGGGGCCACTGGCCGGCGCGGCGCTTTAATGACTCGCCCTTCATTAGCGCTCGCCTTCTCGCCCCGGCCCCGCCCCCGCCCCCGCCCCCACCCCCGCCTCCCGACTGCGGATCCCATTTAATTACTTTCATCCCCTCTACACGCATTTCCTTCGATTTTAATGGAAAACTATTACAACACCGCATGTTACATCCTGATACAAAGGCCCAATTTTTATTATATTTTAAAATCAATGTGAACAACGCGCGATACCAAAAAATGATTGGTATATGTATTTAATATGAATGCTGAAAATATGGTTTCATATTGTAGGAAATTCATGACTATTTCTAATTACTTTTTTTTTATAGCAATGTCCTATTCTTTTTTGAGGTTAACTTACGATTCAGCACAGTTCTTTATTTCGCTTTTACTCCTTTATTTTTCGGTGTATTCATCACGTTCCACACGCTGAAAAGTCTTGTACTTCGACAAGCCGCATAAAACGACGTGTTAAGGTTGATTCCTTTGGTTCTAGCGAAAGACTTGCTTCGCAAACCTCTCGCTCTAAGTTGTTCTAGTTTTTCAAGTAGACGGTACTGCCTCGCAATGTTTCTTGAGGAAAATTAATAAGTATTTGTAATTCTTATGAAGGAAAGTTCCCCATTTCTGTTTTTGAGTTCCCATCTAAAAATCCACGCTTCCATTTGCACACTTGATGGGTGGAAAGGATGTTGCAGTGCATTTGTATTTAAATAATTTATCAGAAAAAGCTTTTTTCCTTATTGTTGAACTGTTTTTCAAATTTGGAACTGAAATATATACTTTGATAGATGTTAAATTAAAATAATCATTGCTAGTATTTCAAGACAATGCAGATTTGTTGAAGTATTGCGCAATATTGTGGGGGATGTAGCTCTAACCTCAAAGTCGAAGAAGGCTCAATATTATTTTCTGCAGCAATACAATTGCATATTTTGGGAGATGAACATTGCCCACTCCGAATGTCTCCTAACTGTTTGGTATGGTGATAACCACCATACGTTCGTGGTTCTACTCTCTGGTGTATAAAAAAATGATTGGAAAGCATTATATTCTCTAATATATATTATGGACTTTATTGTTTAGAGCAAACAATTTTAAATGATAAGCATTTGAATTATAAAGTGAATAAGAAGAACCCACGCCTCCGACGATTGGATGTCTGTTAAATAAAGTGTTCACTTTCTTGAAGTGACTCCTAAGTAATATGGCGATAGATGTAGCCTACGTAAGATTTTTAATATTTGCAAGATGAACATTAATAACTTATTTTTTATGATGTTTATAATGCCTAGGAATGCAAATATTAAAAAATATTACTGCTAATTATTACAAAAGAAGATATTGGAAAATTAAACTATTCTAATAGTTTTATTTCTGAAAGTTACAGATCTGCCAATAGACAGCATATTCGATAAAACTGTTCAGAGGCAAAATTATTTATTGTGTTGAATCTCCATTCCATGGATCTGCAACCGCCCGGCGGTGACGTAGAGCTTGAATTAATGAATGAATGGGATGAATGCCTTATTTTACGTGGCGAGACTCAGGCTATGAGGCCTGCTCTTCCGTCTGACTCCGCAAATTTCGTTACGCTCCTTTCACCTACTAGGGGAGAAAGAAGGTATTACTTGGGCGACGAAACAGGCAATTTGAATTAATCTCAGAGGCTTCATTTAGGCTTGATGACCTTTTACATTCAGTAAATCTACTACATGGGACAGCCGGCTTTACTTCTCCTCCGAGGGAATGCGTACCAAGGATTTTTTCGCCCTTAAAAATCCACGGCATCGATCCGGTTTGAACCCGCGAACTTGGGTATAACAGCCCGATACGCTGTTACACCATCCCCGCCGCAAGGGGCGCTGGTCTCCACCTGTCCTTCTTTCAGCGCGTGTTCTCTTTGTGTCTGGTGCGTCCCGTGTTTCGCCTCGTGTCACCGTCTCGCTGCGACCGCCCGCCCGCCCGCCCGCCCGCCCGCGGGCTGAGCACGGGCGATTACCTCGACTCCACATGCCAGCGATCGGGCGGCGCCGCGGCGGTGGCGGTGGCGGCTGCCTCCTGATATAAGCTTCGCTTCGCAGGTCGACGCGGCGACAGAGTAAGATGAATGGCTGGGATGCGAGGCGAGGGAGCTATTTCGGGCGGAGGAGGCTCCTCCGGCGTGGACGGTCGCTTCATGGACGTCGCGCTGCTTTTGCTGTTCAGGGTCCCCTCTGCCGTGGAATGTCACTGCAGCGCCTCTGACCGGGTGGTCCTAGGTTCGAGTCCTGACGGTGGCAGGATTTTCGACACTAGCTTTTGAGCTAAGTCGAATTCGGTCGCTGTCTGGAGGAGAATTCTATAGAATAGGGTTTAATTTTACAGAATGTCTTTGATAGAGATATTGAGATGTGGTTAACATGTAATTAAACAAATTACATGGAAGCGTATAAACGTAAAATTTATGAATGATGGTGTACTTTGTATAGTAAACATTTTAAAATAATTGCATGGTGCAGTACGTTCTTGGAAGACGCCGAGCTTGGAACGCTGCGCCGTGTAGCCAGTGATGGATCTAGGAGGGGGAGGAGGGTTAAAGGGCCCCCCTCCCCAAATCCAATAATGCGATAAGACCTGTGAAATATATTTGTTAGTTTTCGAGCGAGTTACACATTGGCTCTGAGAAACATGAGCAAGGTCGTGGTTGAAATTACTTCTTCACAAACACCCTATCACCCTTGATTCTAAGAGCAGAGGGGAGAATAAGTTTGATAATTGATGGCAAACGTCCGCTAGTCATAGAAGCGAGGTGGCATTACATTGCTTTTTAAAGAAGATGATTCTCGTAACACATGTATATTTTAGAGGTGCATCTGAAATGTTCGGTTTCAGAAGTTTAAACATATTAAAATGCAACGCTTGAAACGAAGCGCGCAAAATTCGAATTTACAATTCCGAGTCTTTTTGAAATTTTCTGAAAGGCAGAATGCGCCGGAAATTGGACCATCCCCACCATCTTTATAGTTATTTGCTACATACGAGAGAAAAAATCAAAGGCAAAATTCGTAACCGTTTCTGAGAAAATTGTTAAAAATGGTTTTAAATACGCCTACGTTTCAGGCAATATTGTGCAATAAATACTCATATTTCCTAAAAATTGAATATGACCTTATTTAAAGAACTATTTCTGATAAACACATTTTATCGAGGAGAAAAACCTCTATATTCAATATTTTAGTTGCAGCCGAAAAAAATTAATTTTTGCTATTTTTGAAAAATCAGTGTTTTCAGCGAACATGAGACCTACTTCATTCTCTTAAACGTCTTTCACACTATCCAACAACAAAATTTATTTAAAAAGGTTGGGGCCATTTTTTTAAAAATTTTGAATACGTCCAACGGGCTTCATGTAAAGTACCCCCTCACCGAAAAATTAAAATATTGATTTCAAATTCTAGGAGCCGCGACATCAGCCAGATCGATTAGTTATTCTCAATTTTTAAGACAAAATCGACTAAACGGTTTTCCCGCTAGACAGACTGACGGACAGACGTTTTGCCGTCAATCGATTTATCGGTATCAAGGACCCACAAAACATGTATTCTGGCTACATCACGTGTTAGAGGATTTTCATGCGAAGTCGAACAATGGGATACACACCGTTTGTTAGACCAATGCGTCAGCTGATTGGAATCCCTATTGTATTGGAATTGTATTGATAGAAGATTTGGAAAAAAGTGAAGAGAAAAAACGCGACCAAATTTGTAAATGTAGATCTTTTATACGGAGAAGTTCGAAAACATCCAAACCCATCTCAAGGTGCGTACAAGAAAATTCTACGTTGTGCTGAGACAGTTCCTTCGTAAATTGGGATAAACGTTCAGAAATTCAAAATATAACTACTACTACTATTACAACAGCTACCAGTACTTACCCCAGTACCATTACTTACCCCAGTACCATTACTTACCCCAGTTCCATTACTTACCCCAGTACCATTACTTACCCCAGTACCATTACTTACCCCAGTACCAATACTTACCCCAGTACCATTACTTACCCCAGGACCAATACTTACCCAGTACCATTACTTACCCCAGTACCAATACTTACCCCAGTACCAATACTTACCCCAAAACAAATACTTTATCAGTAAAATAGAAGTAACTAACAAGCATTGACTCATGCATAGTAGAAGGGTATGCGAATTTGCACTTTGCTGCTTTTATATATGCATATATCTAATATTATTTAATTTAAAATATTATATTTAGTCCATTCTTTGCCAATTACCATTTCTGCGTTTAAATGGTAATTTTCAATAAATATCGTTGCAAATGATTTTATTAACCACTATTACTGACTTCCATATATCCCCGCTCCATATTATTTAACAGTAACCAAAATGTACATTTTTGTTTAGACTCGCAAATAATCGTTTGGACAGGTTTGGTGATAATTCAATCAGAGTTGCTGACTTGAACGTCTGAACACAATACTCCTTGAAACTATTTCACCTACAAAATCGTTCAATAAAACTATTATCATTCACCCGAAAATGAATTGAGGAAATTAGACTCGCGATGGATGTCGCACAGGCGCCGAATGCGTGGAGCGTTGTAAGGGTGGAAGTGATGTTAGGGGCGAGGGGGGTCGATGTGAGCCGTTGCTCGTCCACTCCGCCCTTGGCCCTGCGCTGGCTGCGAGGGCCGGAGCGGCGCAAGCGGAGCGGGTTTGCGCGCGCCTTCTCTGGGCGTCGCTCGCGCGCTTAAAGCCGAGCGCTTAAAGCCTCCGGCCGAGTGGCGTCCTTACACTTGAAACCTAATGATTCCTACGTAATTTAAATATCTCTCCTTACAAAATTATGTTGGGCTAGCTCAGTATATTGGGGTTCGAAGTTCGTAATTGTTGCTACTTACTCTGCAACCAATTATTCAATCTGCCATCCATACGGAGAGGCGAGGAATCTGAAAATCTTATTAAAATGCTGGATTGCACGTAACTAACAACGATAATCAGCTTTCTTTCAACTTAACAAATTAGAATTTATTATGACGATAATAAAAAATGAATCATTCTTTGGTCATGACCAGTTTTCTCTGTATTACAATAATTATAAACCTTGTTATCCATTCGTGGGTCTTCGCGCGCTCTCCACTTTTTCGTTCGATGACGCCCTGTAGAACCTTGTCCGTCAACGCAGCAGAATCTTGTTTCTGGGTAAAGTCCTCGCTTAATGTCAGTGATGTGGTTCAAAATTCTCCCGGCGATACTATTATAATCCGTGACTTCCCTCACTTGCGTCTTGGGTGGACGCCTAGACACGAATTTTACTTCCTACAAGAACGATCTATCCTAATATTAAAAACGATAGCTAATTTAAACAACTGTCAATTACAGTCTTTCCTCGATCTAGTAAAATAATATCACGAGCCAATCCGCTCATCACCGCATTGCTCTAGCGAATAATTTTTCTTCTAAAAACTCGGAAGCATCCGAATTTTATATCTTTTTCTTTTGTCTCTCAAAACAATGCTTATTCCGCTTCTGCTCTGTCATTTCAACCTAACGAAAATGATCCTTAACGCCGATTGTTTATTTGTCGCGTAGCGACCCCCTCGCGATCGTCTATTGAGATCCCTATTTTATACGTCAAATGAAATGAAATTTCCATAATAAAAATGGTTCGTCATTATTATGAAATTTTCATAATAAAAATGGTTCGTCTCTCTCTCTCTCTCTCTCTCTCTCTATATATATATATATATATATATATATATATATATATATATATAGAGAGAGAGAGAGAGAGAGAGAGAGACACACACACACACACAAACACACAAAGTGAGCTTTTCACAAACAGTAGAACCGTGGATTGCGAGCATACTAATCCGCTCTAAAAACTGCTCGTAATTCAAAACACTCGTATATCGAAAATCATTTTCGCATTTCCCATTTTCCCATCTTATATTGAGGGAGACGTAATGTTTAAACTTTACATGAAAGGAAGTGTTTATTGTACAGAATTACCGTCACCTATTTGCTCATTCGAATCGTTTCGAGCCACTTAAACTAAAAAGTATCCAAAGACGGTTGATTTAGTCTCCTTTTCAGGACGTCTCGGAAATCTGACGTTACATTGTCATTGAACGTTTGGACGCATTGGTTTCACAAGAGATGATTTGGTGAACATTTCATGGCGGGCATCAAATAAATGGATGCTTGAAAGAAAAGAAATTTGTAATGCAATTGAGTCCTCGTTCTAGAATCCTTATTTATGGATGATGATCGGATACGGATTATGATCCTTAATATTTACGTTTACATGCCGGGGTGTTGCATCCTGTACACCAAAAAAGGAACGAAATGCATTTAAGATTGAATATCTCGTGGGACTGCTTTAAATTATACTCCGAATTCACCCAGAAGGCGGTCAAGATAGTAAAATGATGAGTGAATATAATTTAAAAATATACTAGTAGAAACCGGCCGAAATTTGATAGCAACTGACTGAAACGAAAACTACACAAATGAGACTTACTGATCATCGCACATAAAAAGCTCGTCTTCGGTGCGTCAACTATTACATCACATTCGCACGACTGCTCATGCCAGAGAAGGAAACGACCACTGCTTTCGATAGAACGAACACAACACAAGAAAGGAAGTTATGAAGAATTAAGATAGGTATTCATTCTACGAATTTTAAGATAAGGAAAATATATTAAAGAATAAGTATTTATTCTGTAAATGTAGTTACCAAGAGCACGTGATAAAGTATCTACGGCTCATTATCATTTATTTAAAGATAAAGAAATTTTGCTTAATAGAAATCCAAAATGAGTGTTTAAACGAAAAGTCTTAGCATTTTTAATAAATAGATTTAATATAAATTCTAAAAAACAAAAATAGAAATGTGGCGGGGAGAAGGGATGTGGCGGTACTGGGCAGCTGAGGGCAAAGCGGAGCGCAGCCTGGAGGCGGAGAGGCGTGGACGATTCGTGGCGGGACGTGGCGAGGTGTGGCGTGGCGTGGCGTGGAGGGACGTGGTGTGGCGTGGAGGGACGTGGTGCGGCGTGGAGGGACGTGGTGTGGCGTGGCGTGGCCTGGCGTGGCGTGGCGGGACGTGGTGTGGCGAGGTGTGGCGTGGCGGGCGTGGCGGGGCGTGGCGTGGCGCGGCGTTGCGGGGCGTGGCGGGGCGTGGCGGGGCGTGGAGGGGCGTGGCGTGGCGTGGCGGGGCGGGGCGTGGCGGGGAGTGGCGAGGTGTGGAGGGACGTGGTGTGGCGAGGTGTGGCGGGGTGGAACGTGGTGTGGCGGGGCGGGGCGGGGTGGGGCACATGGCAGGTGGGGCAAGGCGAGGCGTGGCGGGGCGGGGCGGGGTGGGGCAAGGCAGGTGGGGCAAGGCGAGGCGTGGCGGTGCGTGGCTGGGCGTGGCGTGACTTGGCGGGGAGGGACGGGGCGTGGGGCGACGGGCATGGGTCCTGAGGACGAGGCCAGAGATGCGCCGTGGCGTCGGGGGCGCCACATGTCTTCATAATGTGCTGGATATTGCGTTGCGTGGGGCTTAGGGCGTGGGCGGCCAGGTCCCGGGCGGTGCGCGCGCGGATTAAAAGCCTGAGGTGTCTGCGAAAGCAATACCTATCCTTCACGGAGAGCAAATGGAAGGAAAACCGCCTAACTCTAAATAATGGGAGGAACGCCTAAATACATTTTCACTGCAATTAATTTAGGTAATGTACTCTTTTTGCATGCTATTAGATTTTAAAATGAAGGTTGTGTTATGATATAAAGTAATATTTCACGTTATACTAAGTTACGAGTAAAAAGGTGTCTTAGAATTCATGTTAATTACATCTAGTGCGTTTGTGTGTGTGTGTGTGGGGGGGAGGGGTATCGAACCTGATCACTTTTTCCCAATGAAAATATATAATCATGTTACTCATACGACAATCGCCGTTGTTTGATAGGTAATTCATCGTGCCATGTTATACAAGAGGTAAACTTTCTGAGGCAGCCAACGAAATTTTCTTTTCAACCGTCCTTCAGGCGGTCTCTTATTTGTTAGAGATGATTTTTGGTTTGAAAAAGTGCATTCATGTGTGTGTTTGTGGGGAGTGGTTGGGTCACAACAGTGGCTCTCCGCTATTCGCTCTGCGAAAGCAATCTGGGTAAATCAGGCCCGGGGCCGGCGCAGCGTTGGGCTGCAAAAGGGAGGGCGCCGAGCCCGGTGGCCGTCGCTGTAGGTGCGTGAATTGATTACGCGAGTGCGCCGTTGCCATGAAGGATGAGCGTGCGATGAAGGCGAGTGGGCGGGGCGGAGCGCCGTGGGGCGGAGCGGAGCGGGGCGGCTTGAGGCAAAGTGAAGCTAGGTGGGCGAGGCGGGGCGAGGCGAGGCGGGGCGAGGCGGGGCGAGGCGGGGCGAGGCGGGGCGAGGCGGGGCGAGGCGGGGCGAGGCGGGCGAGGCGGGGCGAGGCGGGGCGAGGCGGGGCGAGGCGGGGCGAGGCGGGGCGAGGCGGGGCGTGAGGCGGGGCGAGGCGGGGCGAGGCGGGGCGAGGCGGGGCGAGGCGGGGCGAGGCGGGGCGAGGCGGGGCGAGGCGGGGCGAGGCGGGGCGAGGCGGGGAGGAGGCGGGGCGAGGCGGGGCGAGGCGGGTGAGGCGGGGCGAGGCGGGCGGGGAGGGGCGAGGCGAGGCGGGGCGGGGCGAGGCGGGGCGAGGCGAGGCGAGGCGAGGCGAGGCGGGGCGAGGCGGGGCGAGGCGGGTCTGAGCAGAGCGTGGCTGGTCGAGGCGGGCGGGGTGCCGGAGTTGATATTCGCAGTGAGAGGTGCCCTGGCGCGGGCCACTGGCGGGAGGTCAACTCGGACCGACCGCCGCCTCCGTTCGCTGTCAGCTTTCGCCCTAAACCCCGCCGACAGCCGCGCCCCTGCTGTCCCGCCGGACACGATGGGAACACGTGGCCTCTGAGGTGTAACGGAGGCTTTGTTGCGGGTGCTACGGACACGGCGGAGACATGGCCGATCTCTAACGTTCCATCAGTACCTGTCAGTGGCCTTTCTTTTTCAACAAAAAACAAAAACGCTCACAGTGAATTCCCTTTAATGCAATTCGTAAGATATCCTATTCATGCGTTGTTTTCAGTTACTGAAAAATAGGTAGGTCTGATCTTCACATTTTCGCATTACTTGTTGACCAATTAGTGGTAATAAATCCTAGTTTGTTTCATATCTTCGTGATGAGAAGTGAATTGTCATCACCTAAAATGATAGGAAATGTCAAATTGTTTCTAAGAGTATACACACAGTGAAGAAATGAATCGTTCGTTTTATTTTTTCTTTCAGCCTCGCCTGGGGTTAATTTGTGAAACGAGGCAACAAAAGCACTTTTAAGTACTACCTTTAAGTATTTCTTTCCTTTTAAGTACCCCACTTTTAAGTATTTCTTTCCTTTTGTTATAAATGTAACAGAAGTAACATTTTAGAGATCTGTAGATATTTCTGAAATATTTCACAGAATCTCATTTTTTAAATTCTACATCACATTTCTCGACGTATTAACATAAGAATTGCTTAAAAGTAGTTTATGGGATGACTTTATGGACTCGTACCTGGCTTTTGTTGTATCTATAGAAAGATGTTCCAAATATAGGCCTATTTTTCCATTGATAACATGCAGCGGTCTGATTTCATATTTACTTATTTGAACTACATACAGTATATCTAAAACAGTACCTAAGGTATCTGAAAATAGCCTTGAGAATGTTCAAATATCTCCAGCGTTTTACATTTTTGTGTCAATGAAGAACACACAATTGACAAGTCTCCTATTGTCCATATTTCCAGAATTGTTTCGTGTTCTATTTCTGCATCTCTGAGAAATGTGTGAAGGGAATTGCTTTAGTAATTGGAGATCTAGTTTTATTGTTTATCATGTACACACCGGTAGCGAAAAGCGTTAAGGCAATCCATCACCGGTCGGGCATACGAGTGCTTGAGAGGTTGGGAGTTCGATCCCCGCGAGGCACCGGAGACTTCACTGACGTGTTATATAAATTTATAAAATATTTAATTCAATTGTAGGTTGTAAGTCAATTTTAAATTATCTTAATATTGGTGGTCTTGATAATATGAATTATAATAAAATTTATTGTACTTAATATTTCAGTTTATTCTAATCCATAAAATGTATCTCTCATGTAAATTAATAGTAGTCGCTAATGACCTCAGATGTTTTTAAATCGACTTAAAATAAATAACTAAAAAGAAATTTTTCGGAACCTATAGATCCGCGTTCTATGCCTAACCAACTATGTGAACTGTTTCGCTCTTAATGCTCGAATTGTCTTTGAGAAAGTAAAAGCGTGCCCTTTCCGTGCCGCGTGGCAGAAGACGCCGCGTCGCTTGCCAAGTCCTTCCCGCGCCGCCTTCGAGCATTCGCGATGGGCGCCAACGACCCAACAGGCCATATTTTCTCTCTTCGCACATTCACGTCACGTACGTGCTTGTTTGCTTCATGTAGATGAGCTTCGTTGTTCCATATCGACTTCACCGTTTCCTTAGCTCTTTGATGGTTTTGCTCATTTTTGTCTTGCCATTTTTAAGTTTTTTCCCACATTGTTTCTGGTAAGTGAAAAAAGTTTTTCTCTAGAATCAGAAATTAATACACCATTTCTTTATTTATTATTCAATTTTTATGATTTGAGTTTTATGCGTAATTTTTCAGATGTTCGTTGTAGATTGTGTCCGCTATCAGATGAGAATCCAAATTTCGTATAGTTTAATGACTTTATTTCTTTATCCAGTTTTTGTACATTAATTGTATAATGTTAACCGTGTGTCACATATCATAAGATATTCCACATTTCATACAGTTTAATACCCTTATTTCTTTATCTAGATGTGTACAGAAATTGTATAATGTTAATGTACAAAAATATTGGAAAGGAGAAGTGCCTTTTAAAATGGCTTTAGATGGACTAGTAATGCCGTAAAATTGCATTATTTTTATTCAGCAGATAACTATGAATTCTGTCTGAAAAGCGTATTTCTTAAAAATTTTACTTTTTTTACTTTCTCGTATACATACGTATATACGAAGTAATATACGTATTAGAGAGGAAGTTATGTAATGCTGCGAAAATAAATTTCGAGGTTTCAACGGAAATGAAGTTTTTGGGTTCCCCTGATACCGAATTTGTTTTTCAAAACGTCTATCCGTCCGACCGTCCGTCTGTCTCTCCGTCCGTCTGTCCGTCCGTCTGTCTGTCCGTCCGTCTGTCTGTCTGTCCGTCCTGTCCGTCCGTCGGTCCGTCCGTCTGACCGTCCGTCTGTCTGTCTGTCTGTCCGTCTGTCCGTCCGGCTGTTCGTCCTTCTGTCCGTCCGTCCATCTGTCCGTCCGTCTGTCCGTCCGTCTATCCGTCCGTCTGCCCGTCCGTCTGTCCGGCCGTCTATCCGTCCGTCTGTCCGTCCGTTTGTCCGTCCGTCTGTCCGTCCGTCTGTCCGTCCGTCCGCCTGTCCGGCCGTCCGTCTGTCCGTCCGTCCGTCCGTCCGTCTGTCCATCCGTTTGTCCGTCCGTCCGTCTGTCCATCCGTTTGTCCGTCCGTCCGTCTGTGAACACTGCTAACGCCTAAACTATACGTAGGATTTTTTCCAAATTGAAGAAACCCGTGTCCACCAGGCTCTAATAGTTGAACCTTTGAAATTTTGAAAAACGTTCATTAAAATTTGGGGGTACTTTATATGAAGCCACCCGGACATTTTCAAATTTTCTCGAAAACAGCGCCAACTTTTTTTCTTTGAATTTCTTGTAAGAATAAAGTAAAGTACACTTATAAAAGTGGCATAGGTCCGACTTTCACGGTTAACTGTATTTTCGAAAATTGCAAAACTGAATTTTTTCGGTGTCTTCTTACAACTATGAAATTGAAGATAGAGGTTTTTCCTTCAAATGAAATTTGTTGTCCTTAATTAGTTCTTGCCTTAAGGTCATGTACATTTTTTTAAACAATTTTAATAGTTTTCGTGCAATAATGCGGACAATATTTGCTATTTAAAAAAATTACAAAAACATTTTTTTTAAAAAACGGCTCCAAATTTTTCTTTAAACTTTTGCTATGGATAGTGCTAAATTCACTCTAAAAGATGACATAAACGCCATATTGCTTTATTCTTTGTTTTTTTTTTAATTAGAAAAAAGTTATATTTTACTTGCCTCACGCGTCTTTAATATTTATCGGCCATTTGTTCACAGTATTGTGTTTATGAGTACATGAGCTTCAAATAAACTATTATATAGTTTCTCGAAAGATCAACAGTTTTCTGTGAAAATGAGCTCAAAATTTCGTATTTTCCGAAACGCCCATACGCCATTTTCTAAAAAATGACCACAAATTTTTTCTTCAATTTTCATACGGATAGTGCTAATTGCACTGTTTAGTATGTTCATTTTCCTGTATGCATTTGTTTTTTGATTTTTTTAAAAAAATTACACATATTTCTAATGGCTGAGCCGCAATATCCACTCAAAAGTTGAAAAATACTTTTTATGCCAAACTTTTCATTGCAGAAGCATATAAACATTCCAGAAACTTGTAAATAGTTTATTATTTACTAAAGGAATGAATATATTTGTTCAGGAAAAAACTTACATAGGTATAAAAAGGCACCCGATTTACACAATTGACTCCTTTTTTTAGGACGAACGGACAGACGGACGGATTGACGGACGGACGGACGAACGGACGGACGAACGGACGGACGGACGGACGGACGGACGGACGGACGGACGGACGGATGGACTGACGGACGGTCGGACAGACGGACAGACAGACAGACGCTTTGTCTTCATTCGATGTTTTGTTATCAAGGACACACAAAACGCATTCTAGCTTCATCATGTATTAGAGGATTTTCTTCTTAATTTAGCTACCAGATTTATCAACTTTATCGTTACCAAACCTTGTAATAAGAGTTTTTCTGCCGCAAATTTGCCGTTTTTTTTCGCGCAGCATTACATATCTTTCTCTCTACTCCGTTGTGAGAAAGTAAAAATTCATTCATCCTGAGGAGGGTTAGGAAAAAGCTAATTTAGGACTCACGGTAGTACAAGACGAACGAGTGTATTTGGTTCATAGCGAGTTCGTTGGAACCAATGGCGAAAGTGCTTTATCATTTCGTGTGCGACAGCCTCCAAGATTCCGCATAGGGAATAAAAGAGCGGCGAGCAATCACCGGGCGACAGACCCAGCACAGTTTGTTGGGCGCAACTGTTTGTGCCGGCGGCGTTATTTATCGTTTCCTCCCGTTTTTCCTTCTCCATCCCTTCCTTCCTCCCTTGCCCTCTGTATCTGTCTCCTGCCCTTCCTCCTTGTTCAACCCACCTCCAGCACCACCTTTTCCTTCTTCCTTTCCGCTTCCACGTCCTCCGCCCCCCACCAACTTAACCGCCTGGCCCCTCTCCCGCGCCACCTCCTCCTCCTCTTTTGCCCCTCCTCGTCCAGCACCGCCTCCGCTGCCACCTCCGCCGCCGCCTCCGCTGCCGCCTCCGCCGCCGCCTCCGCCGCCGCCTCCGCCTCCGCCTCCGCCTCCTCTGCCGCCTCCTCCGCCGCCTCCTCTGCCGCCTCCTCCGCCGCCCCCGCCGCCCCCGCCGCCCCCGCCGCCCCCGACGCCCCCGCCGCCCCGAAGGAGATGCCTAGGTTGGCGCAGCGCGGCGGGCGCGGCTTGTGCATGCAAACGCCCTCCCTCCCCCCCGCCCGGCGCGCCACCCCGTTTGCTCTTTCCGATCCGCGCGGAATTACATCCCGTGAAATCTGTGTATAAAGCGTTCGGATCTTTTTCCTTCGGATATTTACGCCTGGATTAGCTGGCTCGCAAATAACCCCGTGGGGGAGGAGGGGGCAGACGGGCGCCTTCCGTCTTCTGCGTTCGCCGACCCCTTTCTTTCCTTTCCGGGAAGAGGACTCCCCATCCTTCTTCCCTTCCCAACCAGCTTAGGTGGCTCAGGGCTCCAATTGATGTGTGATCAACGGTAGTGCCTCTACCGTTGTACAGGCCTCATGTCCTGAGTCTCGCCACGTAAAATAAGGCATTCATTCATGCAAGAAAGGGCCACGTACGCCGGCATGGGAATAGGTGAAGGTTGTGTGGTTGGTTAGTGTTTCCGGGCAAGTCAACGACTAAGGACATTAGTGCCGTAAATTTAGTGCGTGTTTATCGTGGAGGTGGCGGTGGTCTTCCCCCACTGGATGGTGAGATCCGGCGCCAACCTACGTCGGCTACCGGAATTTCTCCGTCGAGGTATCTCCCACAAGCGAGACACCGTCCCAGCCGGGACAACCTCTAAGCTCCCGAATGGCCTCCCGGCACGTCTAGGACTAATTAGTGAAGCTACAGAATGGCACAAACTTTCTCGCATTGCCTTTTGTTTTCTTTGGTCTATGCTACTATTCGGGATTGCCACATAATCTTCCCAGCTGCAATCTATCGCCGCCCAAAGTACATTTTTTTGAAATTTTCTCACTTTCTGGGATTCCTAATCGTATAACCGATATAATAGGAATATTAAAGAAGAGTAAAACCTCGTTATAAATGACAATGGTAATTGAAAAATTTGGAGCCGCTTTTAAGAAAATGGCGTTTGAGAGTTACTGTAAATGCGAAATTTGTAACTCCTTTTCATAGAAAATTTTTGAGTTTTCAAAAATCTTCATTTTAAGTCATATGAAGCACTCACAAATGCAATAGATTTTTAGAAATCGTTGGAAATGTGCATATTAACGGCGTGAGAGATATTACAAAAATACATTTATGTAATTTTATGCCCCAAAATATGTCATATTACTCTGTACAATTAGCACTATCCATTGGAAAATCTTTCAGAAACACTTTGAAGCAGTTTTTGTGAGTATGTCGTTTGAGCGTTTCTGAAAAAGTGGAATTTTGAGCTCGTTTTACAGAAAACTGTTTGAGTTTTCGAGAAACTTTACCTGACTGATGATTTTACATGATTTATTACATGACGTAAACACATTTACTCATAAATACAATGATGTTAACAAATCGTCACTAATGTAAACATTAACGACCTGAGAGACAAGTCAAAAGAATTACATTTTTGTAATTAAAACAAAACAACAAAAGAGTAGGGGAATATTGCGTTTATGTTATTTTATAGAGTGAATTTAGCACTATCCCTACCAAAAGTTTAAATAAAAAATTTGTAGACATTTTTGAGAAAATTTTTAAAATGTCCCAGGGGTTTCACGTAAAGTACCCACAAATTTTAAAGAATAAATTTCAAAATTTCGAAGCTTCAACTTATGCCAGATGGACAGGGATTTCTTCATTTTGGAAAAGATCGTACGCATGGTTTAGGTGCTAGTAGTGTTCACAGACGGACTGACGCTTTGAAAAAAAAAAAAAAAAAGAAAAAGAAAAAAAAAACTTTTTCGGTATGAAGGGATCCCAAAACATGTACTTCCGTTGAAATCTCAAAATCGATTTTCCGAAGCATTACTTAACGTTCTCTATACTATGGATATAATTCCGTTATTCTAGCCGTGCGCTAGAATTCTCCTCCAGACAGTGAAAGGACTCGACCTAGCTGACAAGGCAGTGTCTAAAACCCTGCCACAAACGGGACTCGAACCTAGGACCTCCCGGTCCGAGGCACTGCAATGGCATTAATTGATGCGGGAATAGGTGAAAGCAGGTGCATTGACGCGGGGGTGAACGTGCGAGCGGCCGTCGGAGAGGGAACTGAAGGTGAGAGCACACATGCGGGTGTGGGCGTGGGCCTGGGTGAAATCGAGAGCGTGGGCGGGGTCGAGAAGGGCGGTCGCGCGGGCCAGTCCAGTCGGATTAGTTTGTGGAGTGGGGGGCGGGGCGCCACGTGCCACGACCGACCTCACGTGTGCGGCCGGGGCTGTGTCAGCTCCCCTGCAATGATGTACACTCAGAGCGCAGTGGGCGAGAAAGCGCTCTTAGATAACGCCAGGGGAGTAACATTGTTCCTTCAACAAAGCCTCATTCACAGCTACCTCAGCCCCAAATGCTCTCGTCGGCGCATGGAATGACAGAAGGAAGAGCGCTTCCAGCACGAGGTAATCAAGGAATTCTACCAAACGCTGCAGCGTCCTCTAGTGCTTATCCTTCATTGTGTGATTTCACTTTGCTCACATTGCAACAATTGTAGATACCAATTTCAATGAATTCAGAATTGGAGATATTTTAAAAAGGCTCATTCATGAAAGGCTCCATGAAAGAACACATTCATCACTGCTAAAAAATACTCGGTGCATTGTAAAATATATTGTAAATAGTACTTAGTGGGGGCCGGATATTTATGGACTTACAAATTTTCATAAGTTAACTGTGCCAAGTCAAATCGAAGATATATTCACCTTTCATATCGGTTAGTGCCTGAAAACGTTAACTTTTTGGTACATATATTTACCTATTTTAGCCGTAGAAAAAATACATTTTTTATACTTTACCTAAAGTAGATATCTTTACATATTTTACTCAAAAGTACATATTTTTACACATTTATTAATATTTCCATTTTCTGCAATTTTTTGTATAATTCTTCATTTATCTTATGTTTTATAAGGAATCGACCAGAAAAACAATTGTGCATTGTCATATATGTACATTTGTTTTTGCTTCATCTCTAAAACGGCGCTATTACGTCCCGCAAAATGGAGTCTGTCTATAAATACGAGCAGTGCAAAACAAAAGGGCAAGTCGTCGATACAATCCATAGCTTTCGGTGAGCATTTTCAGCGCAAGTAACGAAGAGAACAGATTACTGCTCTTTTGGTGTGTGAAAGTGATACGTTTAGCAGGCGATATCGCGTGCCCACTTCGCATCTTTCAGAGATTCCTTTTGACCATCATCCCGTTCGCTAGGAACTACACGCAGCTGAGTCATGAGTCCTGCAATTGTAGTGCAGGTTTTTTTCCTCGGAAGGTGGCGATGATCTGGTTGGTGAGATCCGGTACCGACCTATCGGCAGCTGGCGGTGTTTTTCCCTAGCAGGTATTTCCCACCAACCGGAACAAGCGCTAGGCTCCTGACCGGTCTCTCAGCCTGCTCTCTGAATCTGAATCAGTGAAATTGTCGCTGATTCAATCAGTGAGAGAAAAGTCACTGATATCTTCAGTCGAAATGTGTAGTTTTGCTGACAATCAGTGAATATGTGAACCTTTTCAAAATGACCGTCAGCATTTCATTGGTTGTCAGTGATAAAGTGTCTCGCCACCATACCGACTGATCGTCCAGTCATTCACGTGCTCTGTTTTGTATGTAAGCAAAATCCCACGGCAGAACGAGTGGAATAGAGGTTTCCTGCGAGAAAACTGACCTATGTCTGAAGATTGTTTTAATTGCGTTAGGTAAGTAGTTTTCGCTTTTCTGTGACTCGTCTTGTTGATAACTGTGAGACGTTTTATTTTATGGTGAACATTTAGCCATACAAAGAAAGAGGTTATGAATACGTGATTAATACCACGTATTTGTTTTTGTTATTAACTTGGAAACTTCTTATGTAACTTAAGAATTGTAATGTAACTGTTTGGTGATACAGTGTGAAATATCTGACGTGCAATGTATAATTTCGTTTATGAAGGTTGTGAAAAGTACAAAATGCTCTCGATTACACCACAGCAGAGCCGGGCATGCCAGAAAACTATTAACTCATTCTTTGGTTTTTCCAATTTAGTTTAATGACACCAGTCCAGGAGTGGAGTTTTGAAGAAGTGTACGAGAAAGTGATGGAGCTAACTGGGGACGCTAACACAGTGAATATTTTGAAAGGTATTTTAATTTGCCAAAGACTGCTGTAATACTGATTTGTTTTGATCAATGTTCCTTGCTTTCCTTAGTCACTAAACACATTATATTGTACTCATTTACATGGCGAGGCTAGTTTGCTAGTGTAACCGCTTGTCGCCGGTCACATTTATAACCAACGGAAAATGGAAGCAATAATACCCGACATTAGGCCCTACACGTAGTTTCTACAGTGGCGAAGAGATGGCGTAAGTCAGAGAAGGATTTCTGAACGCACTCAGACCGTAGCCAATCAGGAAATTTTCGTGGAAATACGGACGTGGCGTGAACTTGCGTCAAAAGAGCTCGCTCTCTTTCTGGTTCGAGACGTCGAGGAGAATGGTTGCCTACGAGTACGCCACATAGTCGACGAGGGACACGCGAAGATTGCGGAACACAAAAGCTTTAATAAAAGGTAATTGACTGAGCACTTTTCATGGATTTACGTACTGTAAATATCGTGAGATTACATGGAATTAGTAAATGAATATTAAACAAGAATGCAATGAATGAAAGAACGACGGCGGTAATAGATCGAAATGAATCTGTAAAACCACGTTGCTGCATTCTTGTTGCTAGAAAAGAGGACTATTGTAACATAGGACATGTTTCTTCTTTGTTACAGCTTTCATATTTTTCATATTTTTCATATTTTTCATATTCATATTATATTCATATATATTTTATATATATTCTTTATTCTTATTTTTGGGAATTTCACTTTGGAAATCCTATGATGGAATTTTGAGAGTTATGAGAAAGACGGATTATCCAACAACTAGTTTGACTTTTGCCATTACGAAGTCATAACTTGGAGTTTCGGACTCGCATTCTGATGCGACCATCGCCTCTGCGAAAGCTGTGGTGAATTTTCGCCGAACGACTGGGAGACGGTGTTCGGAGTACTTCATTTTCGGTGCGACAGGCAACGCAGGGAAGAACGACGACCTTGACTTGCAGAAGAACGACGACCTTGAGGCGCGAGGGTCGCGCGACGGGCCAGCTACACAGCGCGGGACCAACTTGAGGAATTCGCCGGTTGTGAGTCACAGAAAGAACACTCATTAGATTTCAGTCTGGAAAAAACTTGTGAGATAGGATTATCATTATACTATCCAAAACGTTGTAATGTGAGCTTCCCTCAAAAACAGACGTTGATCGGGCAAGTTTCTTAGAACATTGGTCTTGCTAGCCAGTGGTTTTATTTCTTTTCGACAGTCGTAACAAGAATCAGATTAAAGTAATTCTTTATGTTTATGATAGAAGTTGTTTTGTACAGAATTATTTATTTAGAGTCATATTTTAATGATTCAAATCATTTAAGAGACGTTATGAAACAAAATTTTGTGTTGAAAGGCTATGTAGAAACCGAAGGTCAAATGTGACTATTGAGTGTAACGTAATTAGTGATTTAAAAGGTAGTAGTGAATTTCGAGTATTGTGTGTATGTATTTTTCTTTTACAGGATGAATATTTGTACTATGATTTGTGTGTCTCGTGTGTGATATTCTTTGTGAAGTGTAAATATGTATCCATTGCTTGTTTTCTTGTAAACAGGGATCTGAGTTATTATTACTTTAGTGAAAAACTGCAGTTTAGGTAGGGAATTAGCTACCATGATTTTACGAAAAATGAGAACATAGGAGGATCTGTGAATTTCATTTGTACAGTGATTTTCATTCAATAGAATATATGTTATTTGTCATTTAAAACTGGAAAATTGTGTTGGCTTGTTAATTGATCAGTAGTTTAACAAAGACGAACCCACTACCAATAGGGAAGTTTATCCGTAAATTAAGATATTCCCAGGGATGCGTGACGGTGTAATCACACGTCGCGAAGTAGGCAAGTGACAGATCTACTTTTGTAATCGGTACGGTGAGGCGAGGAGGTACGGTTACAGTAGAGTGAAGGGGGAGTGCAGATGGTACATCAAAGCCATTTGCCACTCCGAGGTTCCCAATCCAGACCTCATAATAATTCTGCCAGTTAGTATGATTTTGTATGTAATCTGAAAATAAAGTAACCATTTTGTCCTCGCATAACTTCTTGACCTTTCTATGTTTCTGTTTTAGAACGGCTCTAATTTGCATCTGGAGGAATTGCAAAGAAGAAAAACCTTCAGGGAAAATATCCAGCAATGTTTGATATGGGTGAAAGAATAGAAAACTATTCTTGTTTTGTTCAGGATGATAGTTGGTTTTAACATCTGCCCTTCCTTTTTTTAATAATAAAATATTCTTTCACCCATTGCAGAATTTTCTTTACTGTTTAAATTAATATTTACAACTAATTTGGCATACCCAACATCATTAGCAATTTTTTTCATTTTTAGCAGTATATAATGATTATATCCTTCAAGTATTTATTTTGAAATAAAAACTCAGTTGGGTTTCTGTAATAAACCCCCCTCCTGGGAAATGAACAATGCTTCTGCAATTGTTCAATTATCATAACCTTCTACCATTGGAGTTAGTTTTGTTATATAATAGAAATTTGATTCTTTTGTTCTGTGTCCAATATTGACTTCATAGATTGACTTTGAGATTTTCCCAATATCGAGTATGGCCCAATTCTCAATTCATCTAATTTCTTCCTATTCAGGCGATTTTCGTGTTCTATGTACACAAGATCTCCCTTTTTTAATTCAATTTGTCTCCTGTGTAGGTCGAATATTTTTTTGTTGTCATTATTAAGTTTTATTGTATTCTTGAGTGCTATTTTCTTTTTTCTCTTTCTAAATCTTCGGCTGTGCATTTTATTTTTAATTCATGTGGTAGGATATTTATGGTTTTACCCTCTAGCAAGTATTTTGGTGAGAATTTTGTCACTGTCTCGTATTTCTCCACAGCTTCTTTCACAATAGTTGCCCATGCAGCCTTTTTGTCAGTTTCATTCATAATACATATTATTTTATTCACTAAAGTCTGGTTTAATCTTTCATTGAGACCATTGGAGAGAGGTGCATCTATGGCAGTAAAAATCAATTTTATTTTTTTCTTTACTAGGAATTGTTTTAATTCTTTTGAATTTATTCCTGGATATTGATCCGTTAGTACCATCTGGACATCATGGTTTTTTGTTAGATTTTCTGATAAAGAAATTCAGACTTTTCGAAATTGATGTCTCTATTTTTTAAAGTATTTCTTACCTTACCAAATATTTGTGTGGTTATTATCTCCTTGTGAAGGTTTGTATTTTGGAGTTCATCTGGTAAACCATTTAAAGTTTTTACCTCAGGTGAATTAATGGCTTAGAACTTTCGCTTCTTGACACATGCCATCATTTATCAATTGTCTTTCTGTCTTTGAAATCAGTCGCCAGGTGCCTCCATTGCGGTGTCAGGTATCGTCATTTGTTCGGTAGCATGGCAGGTTTATTTTTAGGAAACGACACACAGTAGTCTTTGTTTTCTTTATACACATATATGTATGTATAAAGAAACCAAAGACTATTGTGTGTCGTTTCCTCAAAATTCGGATGTGTATACATATATGTGTACATGTGTATACATATATATTTATATATGTACATACGAAATAGAAACAAAGGCATGCAATGCTGTTAACATGTCCAATTTTAAGCTTGGCAATGCTGCTGATTTTAATTATGAAAATTATAATTAGCAGAGGAAGCTGATTAAGTTGCCCTAAAACTTGCCAAATACATGTAATATATAAAATGTTTATTTGTATTTTTACTTTATACATTTTGACAGATTTAATGTCCTTTATTTATTTTTATTGTAAAATTCACATAAAAATCCATTGAAGTGTATTTATATACATTTAAATTATAAGAGTCCTTTCTTTCACTACTTTCTTCCCCACTTTCTTTTCAGAATTTGTTGTATTGTCACCAGAATTGTCAATAATATGAACATAAAATAAAGAGTGTTAACTGCAGGCCAATTTTTCTCCATAGTGAGTTTTGAAAAGTTTCTGAACATCGATTTTCTTCTCTGTTGTATGTGTTTCATTGGTTTAAATAAATATTTGTATTCACCTATCTCACTTAAAAGGCAGTATCTCCCTTTAAAATTACCTTAATTTCAACATATCTCTTTACCAGTATTCCTTTCATTGAAAAGCCAATTTTTTATAAGTAAATGATGCAACAAAACTCTCCCTACCCCAAGGATAATGTGACTTAAGGAACAAAACCATAACATCGGACAGTTTTTTTCTATGTGTTAATATTGAAGACAATAAATGAAATGGATTGCTCATATGAAATAGTATACAGATCTATTTTTGCCTCAATTTTCAATTTTTTTTTGTGAGTTAAGATTCTGAGTGACTCAATATCTATTGCCATAATATGTATATGTCTATTGTATTTGTTTTGTAGTTAATAATTACAGTGCTGTTCAAGTAGATCATTTTCCCATAAAATCTTTCAATAAATTTGTGCCTAATTAACTTTGACTTTCTTTACACAATATGTCGCTACCCCTGTACTATTGTGCACAAAACCAAAAGTCTTACTGTTGAGATATCAAGGGAATATACTTCAAATACAAATATAAATTTATTGTATTGTATTTATTAAATTTTTATGTTTTTGAAGCATTTGTTTAAAGCAATACAGTGATTTCTCAGTAGTAGGAGTTTTGGGTTTGTGCATTACAGTACTGGAGAAGCGATGTGATACATTACTAATTCAAATGAAGTCTTACTTTCACTGATTGCAACAGCTATTCATTCCACTGGTTCAATTAGTTGCCACAGATTTCACTGATTCAAACAGTGAAGTTTCACTGATTCAAAAAGTGGACCCGTTTTTCACTGACTCGTTCAGTTCAATTCACTGATTGCCAGTGGCAGGGTTATAACTGACACAATCAATGAATAGTCACTGTCAATCAGTAGTTTTTCACTGATTCGGGCTGAGAGAGTGTGTGGCAGTGTAGTGCATGTTAGTCTATGTATATGAGAGAAGGAAGAGGAATGAAAGATCGCGCGCGGTCATTGGCCCGGGGTTAGGGTACTGCTGCGGCATTCGCCTGGTGTTGATCGGAGAAACCACGGAGAACTACCGATCAGAGAAGCCGGCCGCAAGACTTCTCCTCCAATAGGGGTTGAATTCGACCTAGCTCTCTAGCTAGTGTCAAAAATCCTGCCACCGTTGGGACTCGAACCCAGGACCTCCCACTGCAGAGACATCAGTTGATGTCCTGAGCCACCTCAACCGATGCCAACGCAGTTCAGGCGGCGTCATACCCATTTATCCTTCTCCGTGTGTCGCATACTCCACAGTTGTTTGTAAATTATCTCTTTGTGGTGAAAATCTGAAATAGAATCACAACGTGGCACGAACTTTTCATCAGAAAAAGGACAGAAAATAATTCATGGCGATTGGATTAGAACGTGTAGAGCGGTGGTGACACAGAGTGAGAATTTGGCGCAGAAAAAGTAGGATGTGTCTTTTTAGAGTAGTCTAGCAATAGAGCCTTTGGTAAGTACGTCAGTAAAGAAAGTGGAATTTGTACGATCTAAGAGTTAAATCTGAACCAGCGTTGTTTTTATTTTTTAAATTTCAAATTGTTTTTAAATTAATCAAACGTTAAGTTACCTTTATTCAAGCTTACGGTGTATGCCGTTAGAATCATCGGCTGTAAAACTAATACATGAATATTTACTTTTTCTTAGTAGTGAATTTGATTTTTCAAAGGAAAAAATTAGAACCATCTCATTTTGGCGCCTAAAACAGTGATTAGATGATTTAAAATGTTTTTGCTAAATTTTAAAACCTTTTTGGTCGATTTATTAAAATAATTTTAATTTGAATAAATTATTGATGAACTGAATGTATTTTATTAAATTAAAAACAATTTCAAGATTGAGACCAGAAGTAAAACTATGGCAAAACGGACTGAAGTAAATGCAAATGAACTTGTGGAAGCACATTCTGACAGGGATTCAGAAAGAATGGAGAGTAATATTGAGTGGTGAGTCGTCATGTTGAGGAAATTTTATGTCTAGAAAGAAATTTACAGGATGAAGTAGAAGTGGGGAATAATAACAAAAGTGTCCAAAGGTCCAAACGTCTACTCGTAATAATGGTGGTCTTAATGAAGATATATTCCAATTATTATTACAAGATATCAAAATGTTGGGTCATCATTTAAATGAAAAATAGATAAAATTTTCACGATTTGAATGAAAAACTAGATAAAAATTCTCATGATTTGAATAAAAATGTAGATAAACATTTTCAAGACTTGATTGAAAAGAGAGATGAAATGATTGAAATGCCAGAAAATAATTCTCACGATTTGAATCAGAAAGCAAACAAAATTGAAGTAAATAATCGACATTTAAGTCAGCAAATAGAGATAAATATTTTGGAACCTGAAGTTGTAGTATATGATCAATTACGTAATGTTAATCATGAAATCCAAGGTAATCAGGAAAATTGTAAAGGCGAGATTGAAATTTTAAGAGAAACAATGGTTTTATAGGTGTTGATTTCATTACTGAAAGAGTCGATAAATTTGAAAGTCATGTACTAAAATCCAATGGTAGTAATATAGATCAAAAAGTCGGGAAAATTCAACTTCAAATGCGGGAGGCATCTAAAAATGACGTAAAAGCATTCAACTACGAAATTTGCTTGATACAAGGAATTTGAAAATAGATTTTTATTCGAAAGATGTGGAAAAGATAGTAATAAATCTATGAATGATTTTGTTATTTTGAAAGTTACGAAATTAACATTATGTGGAGAATAAATTAAAGAACCCCAAATAATAGGAAAATTTGATCAATTCATCTTAAATAGTATTGATAAAATTAACACAAATGCCATGCATTGTAAACGATATTGTAAAGGCTCACCAAGGGATAATGGAGGGGAAATGAAAAAATGGCAGAAACTTTAACAGAAATGGGAAAAATGGATATAAACAGGACAATTTTATAAATCCTAAAGCAATACTTAATTTCGATCTTGGGGGACTCTAAAGATAGGTAATGTAAATATCATGTATTAAGAACGTTAAGAAATAATCATTACGAGTTTTTATTTAGTTGAATTTTCAATAAACATTGAGCATGGTTTTGATTATTCTTCTGATCTAATCTGACAAGTTCTTTCTGATTTTCGCTGCCCATATGAAATTATAACAGTGCCCCTTTAAAACGTTTGTACTTAACGAAATACTCCTGGTGAAAAAATGAGAAGTAGAATTTGTTTATACTCTAGGGCATTTGTAAATATTATGAATATAGAAATTTGTTGGTATTATTATTTTGTAAAATGACAACAACTGTAGTGTGAAGGAAATTGTAACGAGTCGAAATATCAGAGACTTTGAGCATCAAGAAGATGATCGTGTCCACGGCGTGCGTGGACTGTAATTGCAGGTTGGCAAGGCCGAGTAGCATAGTGGCGAATTCAATATAACCCACCAATGAGACGATTGAAGAAGCTGCTGCGAGGGGTTGCTTTCGTGCAGCTTAAGGCCACATCTTAGCCACTAGATGTGCGATGAGAAAGATCTCCCTTGCTATCTTCCGTCATTCGCATTATAGAAAATGTGATAACCATGACTATTTTATTGCAGGTCACCTTGGGGTAGTAGAATTCCTACGTCTCATCCATGACTCTGAGCAGAGCAGCTGCAACGAAGCAGTGAGCTCTCTTGGACGGCGGGGCGCTCATTAGAATTTGAAGAACCATCGACGGAAACCTCTCTCGTCCCCGCTTCCACCATCCGAATCCGCCCCACGCTCTGACCTCCGCCCACGCATCATCACGCCTCCACCTCCAACACCGCCCCCCGCCCCTGACCCACCTCCATCCCGACCCCGCCACCGCTCCCGGCCCTCGCTCCCCTGCTCCCTGCCCCCTACCCCACACCTCCGACCTCTCTCCCTTCCTCACGTCCCCCACCTCCACCCCCATTGCTCCCCGCCCCCTCACCACACCTCTGCCCCCACCCCCTCCTTCATCCCCGCCCACTCCTCCACCCCGACCACCGCCCCACGCCCCCGAACTTTGTTCCCCCCTACCCTCGCCCCCACCCCACCCCTCCGACCCCGCCTCACACCCCTCGCCCCCGCCCCCTCCTTCATCCCCACCTTCTCCTTCACCCCGACCACCGCCCCACGCCCTCGACCTTTGTTTCCCCCTACCCTCGCCCCCACCCACCCCTCCGACCCCTCGCCCCCGACTCACACTCCCCCCTCCTTCATCCCCACCCACTCCTCCACCCCGACCACCGCCCCACGCCCCCGACCCTTGTCCCCCCTACCCACGCCCCCACCCCATCCTCCACCCCGCCTCCCCCGTCCTTCATCCCCACCCACTCCTCCACCCCGACCACCGCCCCTGCCCGCCCCGTTCCCCGCCCCTGCCCACCGCCCCTCGCCCGCTGAATGCGCGCAATTACCGCAAGCTCATTATGCCCGCGTCACCTCCGCAGGCCGGCCGCAACGCGCGTGATTGGTTCCGGGGCGGCTGAATGACGCCAACCCGCGACGCCAATATTTGTGTTATTCGTTTAATTACGCGGCTAGCGGTCGCCCGCGCGTCGGTGCTAATGAACGCCGAAAGTGGGTGGGGGGGGGGGTCGTCGCCCCTGCAAAGACGCGTTCGCCGTGTGCGATTTGATGACAGTGTTCCTCGGACTGTGAGAGATTATTCGTTTCGAGGGATTGGCCGTCAAGTACCTGGAGGGAGGACCACGAGGTGTGTGGCTGTAGCTATCGATCGAGGTTGTTAACGAAAATGAATGCTTATGTTCTCGCATGTGCAGTATAGAGATGTACGTAATATACTGAAACGCTCTCCGTTTCTGTTAAATTATTTATGCAACCGGTTTCCGAATTTATATCATTTTTGGGCGTCAGGAAAGGGTTGCGATTTTAAATTTCCCGCAAACACATCTAAAGGGAGGTAATTATCCTACTAGCTCTGCCGGTTGGGTTCTTACGAAAATAATCGTCACCGGTACTTATTTTCTTCCTAGCAAACGATCATTCGATCCGCTCTCCATACGGAAGAAGCGAGGAATCTGAAATTTGTTTCTGGAAATAAATTATTAAACTATGGATTGCACAAGATGCTGAAGAAATGATAATCAGCTTTTCTTTTTCAAAGTGAGAACGTTGTAAGTTTATGGTAAGGTCAATGTGTCAATGTCCTCCTCAACTTATTAATTGTTTCACTTACGACTCCCGGTGCCAGCATTATTCAAAGTTCCAAATAGAATTACGCACACAAAATATAAATCCTCACTGCTCAATTATTTCCCGCAAAATTCCACCAAGTCCCGCATTTATCATTTATAATAACCTCTACGATGTGCACGGTACGCGGTCTAAAGCTCGTCTCCCATGTTACAAAAAGTTCAACCCTCGATAACTTTCATACATTCTTGTCTCTTGTTTAACAAAACAATCTCCAGTTTCCTTCTACGTCATACCCCATTACTAGTTTACCACCAATCCTACATGCCCATATATCACAATCTTTTGTCTGTTACTTGCCGCGCTATGTTTGTTTACTTCCGCTTCCCTGGTTGCTAAGGAACGCCCTGCCTGCATGCCTATGCCCTCAACATTTAAACTTTTCACGATGAATTTAATAAATGTTTGTCCCCAATTCCCATCAAAATATTGTTTGACAGTCTGGTGTGTCACAATACTATGTCACGTAGAACTACATGTTATGAACTGTTAGGTATCGAAAAAGTGTTTGTTATCAAAACCACCTATTTATGAAGTGCACTAACACTTAAACCCTACAGATCATTTTTGCCAAATGAGTTTTCTTCTACCAATGCGTCTGCATTCGATCTCCTGTGCATTTGAAAGGAATTATTTAAGTTGAGTTAAGTTGAAGGGTGTATCCGGTAGTAACATTTTCAGAATTTTCTCAAATGCCACTATTGATTCTTTAAATACTACGAGAAACACTATCGTAGCGATACTACTTATTTTTGAGTGTGTTTCGTTTTTATGAAGAGAGGACGTATTTGCATTTCAAGAATTTCGACAGCAAATACAGGACCTTTAAACATGTCGATTTTCACTTTTCAATTTCGAATGACTCCATCACATTTGTTTGTGTAATGAGTTAATATACAATATTATTTTCTTTTATTAAGTTATAGTTACTTTAGTTTTAAAACCGCCCTAAATATTGGATATTGGATAACTTCTTTTCAATTCAAATGGCGAAATACTGTTGTCCTTAATGATTCAACATCCAATATCACGTTTCCCTTTTGTCACCACTTAATCAACAATCCACAGTTGGTATTAATCAACAAAATTTTGCCCGGGAGCTGTAGCTCAGTGCAACTGATGTCACTGCATCGCCTCTGACCGGGAGGTCCTAGGTACGAGTCCTAACGGCGGCAGGATTTTCGACACTAGCTTTTCAGCTAGGTCGAATTCAATCGCTGTCTGGAGGAGAATTCTAACGGCCGGCTGCTCTGATCGGTAGTTTTCCGTGGTTTCTCCGATCAACACCAGGCGAATGCCGGAGCAGTACTCTACCAAACGGGCCACGGACCGCGCGCGATCTGTCCTTCCTCTTCCTTGTCCTAGCCTCTCCCTTTACACACACACACACATACACACTTACACTAACATGCACTACACTACCACATATTCCGGGAGATCGGTCAGGAGCTTAGAGCTTGTCCCGGCGGGGGCGGTGCCCCGCTAGTGGGAGAGTCCTGGCTAGGGGGAAACCCCACTAGCCGACGGTCGGCGCCGGATCTCGCCATCTAGCGAGGGAAGATCACCGCCATCTCCCGCGAAAAAACATGCACTACACTAACGGGACTAATGACCAAATCAGTTGACGCGCCCGGAAACACGAAAAAATCAATCAATCAATAGGGTTTTGTTATCACATCATAATCGTCACTCAGATGAATAATTCTTGGTTGAAATAATGAGGGTTTAATTTGTGGTTATAATATACCAGTGGCGGATCTACGGAAGAATGAACACCATCGCTTTGCTATTGATTGAATGAAATTATAATAAAATGTTCCAATTAATTCGGAGCGGAAGGCATCTGAAGAAATTCACATTCTAAAAAGAGTAATTTTTTCTGTAAACAAATTTATGAGATGAGATCCTAAACGAAAATGATCACTCACACACTCTAAAATACTGTCTAGATTCGTCATTGAAATAATATTTTTCGTCTTCTTCACCTTGTTATTATTATTGTTGTTGTTATCATTGTTGTTATTGTTGATATTGTTGTTGTTATTGTTATTAATGTTATTATTATCAGGCTGCTTATCTAGTTATTATACCAGAATCTGCGCATTGCTTTAATTCGTATGCTTCGTATGACACTGATGTGCGAGTAAAAAAACCATTAGCACGCGCAGGCACTGAATCACACTCTTAAGATACACGTACGCGATTTCTTTCGCTCTCTATAAGTGCACATGGTCGTATTAAACCCACTTTATAACTTTTTATTGGCAATACTTGTTCGTAAACCACCACACCGATAAAAACCAATAGCTCCTTTAATTTACCTCCCGCGCTGTCGGGCGTCGACGCGAATGGGTCCATTGGCGAGAAACAAACTCTTCGGCCAGGATATACGGCTAAATGGGCGGTCAGATACGGCTCCGCGGCGGCACAATGTTTGCAGCAGTTTCGCTTTTCCGCCGACTGCCGCCAGTGCGTTTGCAGAGGGCGTGCTCTTCATCATGGGCGGCTGTGGCCAGAGAGGCGGATTTGTGCCGCCAGACGGCGCGCGGAAGGCGCGGCGGTGAGGGCGTGGGCGGGCGGTGAACCGGTATTGGCCGCAAAGAAACTCCTGGCAATACCCGTCCAGGAGAGCAAGGAGGAATGAAAGGTTAACTGCTTCTATACTGTTGTTTCTATGCTATATTCATAACTGTTTCTATAACAAATTCATAATAATAATACTAATAATAATAATAATAATAATAATAATAATAATAATAATACTTATAATTATTATTATTATTATTATTATTATTATTATTATTATTATTATTATTATGTCTTTAAATAATTTAAAGTTACGTTGTTAAATAATTTAAAGTTAATATTAGTAATATGTTAATTGTAGAGTTCTGCCACCAGGTTGTATATACATACTTGCAGAATAATATCTATCTATCTATCTATAACTGTTTCTATACAATTAGAGACTATACTGAGCATCACAAGGAAAGTAACATTAATTTTAACAGTGATATTTAATGTATTATTTACCGTTGGCCTGTAATTCTGTTCAATCTCGCGATCAAAGTTTCAATCTCGCCACCAAGGCGCAGCCCTTAAAAGCTGTCTACCCGCGCGACCACCCAGAGCGTACTTTCACCAACCTCTCAAAATGCGCTCTCTGTGCATGCCAGCACGCAGCTGCACTTCGAAAAATCCAGCAAAAGGGCAATAAAAACATTTACAGTGTCTTCCGCGCAAACCGCCGTTCTCACGGGCCCACGCCCGCGCAGTGCATTGACCGCCGCTTCCCGGCGTCGCCAGCTGGGGTTTAAGCCCTCATTAGCCTAGGGCTGGGCCACCCCGGCGCGCGGGGCCCTCACCCCATCGCTCGCTACCTGACAAGCGACCAAGAAATGTGTACAAACATTTCTGGGAATCGCTTCGGGCCTCCCTCGCAAATATAAGCCCGTTAATGTATCTCGCCGACAAAGAGAGCTTCAGGTGCACTGCCGGCGCGCCGCCCCGCTCCTTGGCCACCTGCAAGCCAGATGCCTATTCCCGTGGAAATCTCAAATACAAACGGGCCGCCATCGCGGGCACCCCACGTGCCACCGCCTTTGCTTCCGATCGCCGCCAATGTCACGTGACACTCCTCGCCCCAGGCCCGAAGGCGCATCACGAATAGGGAGCCGATCGCGGGCACTTCAAACTTTCCCGCCTTACCATAGGCCCAAGTCACAGCCACGTGACTCTCCCCTCCACGGCCTCAATCACGCCCGCAATATAATAAATACTGCGACTTCGCTCACAGAGAGACAACAGGGACTAAGGAGAACAAACAGAACAGAGGACGACAGACAACAGAGAGACAGAGACTACAGAGAACAAACAGAACAGGGACAACAAAGAGACAGAGACTAGAGAGAACAGACGAAGAGAACAGACTCAACAGAACAGACTAAACAGAACTTCTCTAACTACATTGCTTCGAACTTGTTAAACTGACTGACTAGCAAAACTCATCAAGGTCGACTGTTCCTGCTTCGCCTATCAAGGCGATTAGTACGGCCAAATCAAACCTGCCTCAAATTCGTGCCACTCGCGGGCCGCAGCCGCCACTTGGCCGAATTCACGGCAAACTCCACCACCAGCTCCGGTCATCTGAGTCCGCGCCCATGCCAGTTCGCACCACCGAACTGCCTGGAGCCTACCTCAGCCCGGACAGCGACACACTCTGCCGAGTGATTTGGGTTGGTGCCTTCCTTGCTACAAACTGTAAGTAAGCTAAACCCAAGTGTACTTCAAGTAAGAAGAGCAGTCAGTAACTTTATAAACTTTCAATGGTCCTCCGGCTTATTATAAACCAAAACCAGTTGTATTAATAATTATTATGCAATTAAATTTATATTCATTCTCAGTGCATATTATCTATCATTCCCCTAAAGGCAAACAATCCCCTGAAACCCGTTCTGATCCCCGTATGTAGTCGCACTCGCAGCACGGCACCTCACAGTGCTGCATCTGCTACAAATTCTAAACAATATGTAACAAGTATTGTATCGCAGCTTCTGGGTCAATGACCCCCATCTCGATCAGGTTTTTCGTTCAGTTTCCCTGATCCATTGAGCAAATGCTGAGATAGCCCCTTGTTTTGCTTCTGGACATAAATGTAACTTCATTTTCTGTGCACGTCTTCTAGAATTCAGTGGGAAATACAATTATTTAAGTTATCGTTTCCTTGTTGTCGCGGCAGGAAGTATTATTCCGAAGGACAACGTGGATCAGAGCCCAAAATTTATTGCTTATTTATCCTTGAAAATAGATTTTATTACATGGGAGCTTTTTTTTTCTCCTTTCAAAATTCAAGTAGTATATGATTTAGTGTAGTGATCACAGAATTTTGAAAATGTGCACACAATTCTCTTTCCCCCATAGCACGTCATACGCAGTTTTAACTGTTTTTTTTGACGAAAAATATATAAATAAGGTTATTGTTTAACACTTTTCAGAATAATAGAAATTTTCAGGCACCGTTGTGCAAATCGTGACTGCTGGTATTCAGGTCCACTGCCACTTATCTTAGTTGGAACCAGTGGCAGCAATCAGGGGGGAAGTGCAACTGCACTCTCCCTAATGTTGGAACAAATTAAAAAAAAAAAAATTAGACATTTCATTTCGCCAGTCATCAAATTTATATTATTAAAGATATACTTTTTTCTGTGTTTTCAGAAGAAATTTAATATTAATTTTATTAAGCTGAGCTAATAACATACATTAATAAATTAAAGAATTTTTGTAGAGCATTATAAAACACGCGGAATAATGTTTAGCGTTCCTGTGTAAATCCCGTATCAATAAATTATCTTTCAATTATGTTTTGTTTTTAAACGTTATTTACTTAGAAGTTAAACAGTTTCTTGCCCAAAATAGTGAGTCATGACTCATGACTTTGAGTTATGAGTCACCCGTCGGGATGCAATCGAATCAAGTCTTCTCACATAGTCAAGAGTAAAAGGGGATCAATTGAGAAGTGTGAGTGGGAAACACCTGGGCGAGGGATGAGAATGGTTCAGGAAGTCTCTAGCTTTTGGTGCTTATTAAGGACAAGAATCGAGAGTAAATGAAAGAAAGAAAAAAAGAGAGAGAAAAACAGAGAGAGAGAGAAAAAGAAAGAGAGAGAGAAAGAAAGAGAGAGAGAAAAAAGAAAGAGAGAGAGAAAAAAGAAAGAGAGAGAGAAAAAGAAAGAGAGAGAAAAATGGAAAGAGAGAAAGAAAGAAGAATGAAAGAGAGAGAGAGAGAGAGAGAGAGAGAGAGAGAGAGAGAGAAAAAGAAAGAGAGAAAAAAGAAAGAGAAAAAGAAAGAGCGTGAAAAAAAGAAAGAGGGAGGGAAAAAAGAAACAGAGAGAGAGAAAAAGAAGGAGAGAGAGAGAGAGAAAAAGAAAGAGAGAGAGAGAGAGAGAGATCAGAAAGAACGAAGGAAAGAAAATAGATTTGATTATTGTCAAAACGTGAGTGAATTTTGAAATAAAGGCACTCGAATCAAAGTTCAAATGCAGTTTTATTCGCAGTCCAAATACATACAGACATCGTCACAAAAAAAGGTTGCTGTTCCAAAATAGCGTCGGTCGCATACCTTAGACAAAAATATCGATTTAACAGCCTCAAGTGCAATAAGCAGACGTGAACGAGTATGACGAGCACATGAAGTGACTTTACACTTCAGTGAGGACAACTTATTCTCTCCTCGTTCCTCATATCTCAGCAACAGTGGAGGGGCTCCCACCCCTCCTCGCTCTACGTCATCTGACGAACTGCCGTATGCTCGGACCCGCTGCCCTTCGTCTCCGCAGGGGATGGACCTCCGTAAAGTTAGAATCGCAAAGTTCTCAAAAATTTTTGAAACTAGGCACAAAATTTGTCGCGTATTTGTCGCTAATTTGTTACGCAAAAAAATTTTTTGTCGCTCTTCATTTTACCCTGGTATTAAGATTCGGCTAACTTGATATTAACTTAGCATCGCAAACGCAAAAAAAAACCGACTAAATACATTCATTAAGAAATAATAACAACATAGGAATTTGTCGCTTCAGACTTTAAAAAAAACAAATTTTGTCGCTCTTCAAATATTACCAGAAATGCAATTTTTTCGCAAACACGTGCCGAAAGTCGTGTCAAGTTAGGATCGCAAACGCAATAAAAACAAATAATTACAGACATCAATAAAAAATAACACCATAGGAATTTGTCGCTTTTCTGTCGCTCCAGACTTTACAAAAAACAAATTTTGTCGCTCTTCAAATATTACCAGAAATGCAATTTTTTCGCAAACACGTGCCGAAAGTCCTGTCAAGTTAGCATCGCAAACGTAAGAAAACCAACTAATTACAGACATAATAAAAAATAACACCATAGGAATTTGTCGCTTTTTTGTCGCTCCAGACTTTACAAAAAACAAATTTTGTCGCTCTTCAAATATTAATAGAAATGCAATTTTTTCGCAAACACGTGCCGAAAGTCGTGTCAAGTTAGCATCGCAAACGCAAGAAAACCGACTAATTACAGACATAAATAAAAAATAACAACATAGGAATTTGTCGCTTTTTTGTCGCTCCAGACTTTACAAAAAACAAATTTTGTCGCTCTTCAAATATTACCAGATATGCAATTTTTTGGCAAACACGTGCGAAAGTCGTGACAAGTTAGCATCGCAAACGCAAGAAAACCAACTAATTACAGACATAAATAAAAAATAACAACATAGGAAATTTGTCGCTCCAGACTTTACAAAAAACAAATTTTGTCGCTCTTCAAATATTTCCAGAAATGGAATTTTTTCGCTAAGACGTGGCGAAAGTCGTGTCAAGTTAGCATCGCAAACGCAAGTAAACATACTAATAACAGACATAAATAAAAAATAACAACATAGGAATTTGTTGGTTTTTTTGTCGCTCAAGACTTTACAAAAGACAAATTACGTCGCTCTTCAAATAATCCCAGAAATGCAATTTTTTCGCTAACACGTGCCGAAAGTCGTGTCAAGTTAGCATCGCAAACGCAAGAAAACCGACTAATTACAGACATAAATAAAAAATTACGCCATCGGAATTTGTCGCTTTTTTGTCGCTCCAGACTTTACAAAAAAACAAATTTTGTCGCTCTTCAAATATTACCAGAAATGCAATTTTTTCGCTAACACGTGACGAAAGTCGTGTCAAGTTAGCATCGCAAACGCAAGAAAACCGACTAATTACAGACATAAACAAAAAAATAACAACATAGGAATTTGTCGCTTATTTGTCGCTCCAGACTTTACAAAAAACAAATTTTGTCGCCCTTCAAATATTACCAGAAATGCAATTTCTTCGAAAACACGATCCAAAAGTCGTGTCAAGTTAGCATCGGAAACGCACGAAAACCGAATAATTACAGGCAAATAAAATATTACACCATCGGAATTTGTCGCTTTTTTGTCGCTTTTTTGTCGCTCCAGACTTCAAAAAAAAACAAATTTTGTCGCTCTTCAAATATTTCCAGAAATGGAATTTTTTTGCAAACACGTGCCGAAAGTCGTGTCAAGTCAGCATCGCAAACGGAAAAAAACCGACTAATTACAGACATAATTAAAAAATAACAACATAGGAATTTGTCGCTTTTTTGTCCCTCCTGACTTTACAAAAAACAAATTTTGTCTCTCTTCAAATATTAGCAGAAATGCAATTTTTTTGGTAACACGTGGCGAAAGTCGTGTCAAGTTTGCATCGCAAACGCAAGAAAACCGACTTATAACAGACATAATTAAAAAATAACAACATAGGAATTTGTCGCATTTTTGTCGCTCCAGAATTTACGAAAAACAAATTTTGTCGCCCTTCAAATAGTACCAGAAATGTAATTTTTTCGAAAACACGTGCCGAAAGTCGTGTCAAGTTAGCATCGCAAACGCAAGAAAACCGACTAATTACAATCATTAATAAAAAATAACAACATAAAAATTTGTCGCTCCAGACTTTACAAAAAACAAATTTCGTCGCTCTTCAAATATTACCAGAAATGTAATTTTTTCGCAAACACGTCCCGAAAGTCGTTTCAAGTTAGCATCGCAAACGCAAAAAAACCGACTAATTACAGACATAAATAAAAAATTACGCCATCGGAATTTGTCGCTTTTTTGTCGCTCCAGACTTAAAAAAAAACAAATTTTGTCGCTCTTCAAATATTTCCAGAAATGGAATTTTTTCGCTAACACGTGGCGAAAGTCGTGTCAAGTTAGCATTGCAAACGCGAGAAAACCGACTAATTACAGACAAATATAAAAAATAACAACATAGGAATTTGTCGCTTTTTTGTCGCTCCTGACTTTATAAAAAACAAATTTTGTCGCTCTTCAAATATTACCAGATATGCAATGTTTTGCAAACATGTGCCGAAAGTCGTGTCAAGTTAGCATCGCAAACGCAAGAAAACCAACTAATTACAGACATAAATAAAAAATTACAGCATCGGAATTTGTCGCTTTTTTGTCGCTCCAGACTTTACAAAAACAAATTTTGTCGCTCTTTAAATATTACCAGAAATGCAATTTTTTCGCAAACACGTGCCGAAAGTCGTGTCGAATTAACATCGCAAACGCAAGAAAACCAACTAATTACAGACATAAATAAAAAGTAACACCATAGGAATTTGTCGCTTTTTTGTCGCTTCAGACTAAAAAAAACCAATTTTGTCGCTCTTCAAATATTACCAGAAATGCAATTTTTTTGAAAACACGTGCCGGAAGTCGTGTCAAGTTAGCATCGCAAAGGCAAGAAAACCAACTAATTACAGACATAAATAAAATATTACACCATCGGAATTTGTCGCTTTTTTGTCGCTCCAGACTTCACAAAAAAACACATTTTGTCGCTCTTCAAATATTTCCAGAAATGGAATTTTTTTGCAAACACGTGTGGAAAGTCGTATCAAGTCAGCATATCAAACGCAAGAAATCCGACTAATTACAGACATAATTAAAAAATAACAACATAGGAATTTGTCGTTTTTTTGTCGCTCCAGACTTTACAAAAAAAACAAATTTTGTCGCTCTTCAAATATTACCAGAAATGCAATTTTTTCGGTAACACGTGGCGAAAGTCGTGTCAAGTTAGCATCGCAAACGCAAGAAAACCGACTAATAACAGACATAATTAAAAAATAACAACATAGGAATTTTTCGCTTTTTTGTCGCTCTAGACTTTACAAAAAACCAATTTTATCGCCCTTCAAATATTACCAGAAATGTAATTTTTTCGTAAACACGTGCCGAAAGTCGTGTCAAGTTAGCATCGCAAACGCAAGAAAACCGACTAATTACAATCATTAATAAAAAATAACAACATAGAAATTTGTCGTTCCACACCTTACAAAAAACAAATTTTGTTGCTCTTCAAATATTACCAGAAATGCAATTTTTTCGCAAACACGTGCCGAAAGTCGTGTCAAGTTAGCATCGCAAACGCAAGAAAACCGACTAATTACAGACATAAATAAAAAATTACGCCATCGGAATTTGTCGCGTTTTTGTCGCTCCAGACTTTACAAAAAACGAATTTTTTCGCTCTTCAAATATTACCAGAAATGCAATATTTTCGCTAACACGTGACGAAAGTCGTGTCAAGTTAGCATCGCAAACGCAAGAAAACCGACTAATTACAGACATAAACAAAAAAAAACAACAACATAGGAATTTGTCGGTTTTTGTCGCACCAGACTTTGCAAAAAACAAATATTTTCGCCCTTCAAATGTTACCAGAAATGCAATTTTTTCGAAAACAGGTGCCGAAAGTCGTGTCAAGTTAGCATCGCAAACGCAAGAAAACTGACTAATTACGGACATAAATAAAAAATTACACCATCGGAATTTGTCGGTTTTTTGTCGCTCCAGACTATACAAAAAAAATTTTGTCGCTCTTCAAATATTTCCAGAAATGCAATTTTTTTGCAAACACGTGTCGAAAGTTGTGTCAAGTCAGCATCGCAAACGCAAGAAAACCGACTAATTATAATCATTAATTAAAAATAACAACATAGAAATTGGTCGCTCCACACTTTACAAAAAACAAATTTTGAGCTCTTCAAATATTACCAGAAATGCAATTTTTTCGCAAACACGTGGCGAAAGTCGTGTCAAGTCAGCATCGCCGACGCAAGAAAACCGACTAATTACAGACATAATTAAAAAATAACAACATAGGAATTTGTCGCGTTTTTGTCGCTCCAGACTTTACAAAAAAACAAATTATGTCGCTCTTCAAATATTACCAGAAATGCAATTTTTTCGCTAACACGTGGCGAAAGTCGTGTCAAGTTAGCATCGCAAACGCAAGAAAACCGACTAATTACAGACATAAATAAAAAATAACAACATATGAATTTGTCGCTGTTTTGCCGCTCCAGAATTTACAAAAAACAAATTTTGTCGCTCTTCAAATATTACCAGAAATGCAATTTTTTCCCAAACACGTGCCGAAAGTCGTGTCAAGTTAACATCGCAAACGCAAGAAAACCAACTAATTACAGACATAAATAAAAAATAACACCACAGGAATTTGTCGCTTTTTTGTCGCTCCAGACTTAAAAAAACAAATTTTCTCGCTCTTCAAATATTACCAGAAATGCAATTTGTTCGCTAACACGTGCCGAAAGTCGTGTCAAGTTAGCATCGCAAACGCAAGATAACCGAGTAATTACAGACAAATTAAAAATTCCTCCATCGGAATTGTCGCTTTTTTGTCGCTCCAGACTTTACAAAAAACAAATTTTGTCGCTCTTCCAATATTACCAGAAATGCAATTTTTTCGCTAACACATGGCGAAAGTCGTGTCAAGTTAGCATCGCAAGCGCAAGAAAACCAACTAATTACAGACATAAATAAAAAATAACAACATAGGATTTTTGGTTTTTTTCTCGCTCCAGACTATACAAAAAACAAATTTTGTCGCGTTTCAAATATTACCAGAAATGCAATTTTTTCGCTAACACGTGGCGAAAGTCGTGTCAAGTTAGCATCTTAAACGCAAGAAAACCAACTAATTACAGACATAAATAAAAAATAACAACATTGGAATTTGTCGCTTTTTTGTCGCTCCAGACATTACAAAAAACAAATTTTGTCGCTCTTCAAATATTACCAGAAATGCAATTTGTTCGCTAACACGTGCCGAATGTCGTGTCAAGTTAGCATCGCAAACGCAAGAAAACCGACTAATTACAGACATAAATAAAAAATTACACCATCGGAATTGTCGCTTTTTTGTCGCTCCAGACTTTACAAAAAACAAATTTTGTCGCCCTTCAAATATTACTAGAAATGCAATTTTTTTCGAAAACACGTTCCGAAAGTCGTGTCAAGTTAGCAACGGAAACGCAAGAAAACCGACTAATTACAGACATAAATAAAATATTACACCTTCGGAATTTGTCGCTTTTTTGTCGCTCCAGACTTCACAAAAAACAAATTTTGTCGCTCTTCAAATATTACCAGAAATGCAATTTTTTCGCTAACACGTGGCGAAAGTCGTGTCAAATTAGCAACGCAAACGCAAGAAATCCGACTAATTACAGACATAATTAAAAAATAACAAAATAGGAATTTGTCGCTTTTTGTCGCTCCAGACTTTACAAAAAACAAATTTTGTCGCCCTTCAAATATTACCAGAAATGTAATTTTTTCGCTAACACGTGGCGAAAGTCGTGTCAAGTTAGCATCGCAAACGCAAGAAAACCGACTAATTATAATCATAATAAAAAATAACAACATAGAAATTTGTCGCTCCAGACTTTACAAAAAACAAATTTTGTCGCTCTTCAAATATTACCAGAAATGCAATTTTTTCGCAAACACGTGCCGAAAGTCGTGTCAAGTTAGCATCGCAAACGCAAGAAAACCGACTAATTACAGACATAAATAAAAAATTACACCATCGGAATTTATCGCTTTTTTGTCGCTCCAGACTTTACAAAAAACAAATTTTGTCGCTTTTCCAATATTACCAGAAATGCAATTTTTTCGCTAACACGAGGCGAAAGTCGTGTCAAGTTAGCATCGCAAACGCAAGAAAACCAACTAATTACAGACATAAATAAAAAATAACAACATAGGAATTTGTCGCTGTTTTGCCGCACCAGAATTTACAAAAAACAAGTTTTGTCGCTCTTCAAACATTACCAGAAATGCAATTTTTTGTAAACACGTGGCGAAAGTCGTGTCAAGTTAGCATCGTAAACGCAAGAAATCCAACTAATTACAGACATAAATAAAAAATAACAACTTAGGAATTTGTCGCGGTTTTGCCGCTCCAGAATTTACAAAAAAAAATTTGTCGCTCTTCAAATATTACCAGAATTGCAATTTTTTTGCAAACACGTGGCGAAAGTCGTGTCAAGTTAGCATCGCAAACGCAAGAAAACCAACTAATTAGAGACATAAATAAAAAATTACACCATCGGAATTTGTCGCTTTTCTGTCGCTCCAGACTTTACAAAAAACAAATTTTGTCGCTCTTTAAATATTACCAGAAATGTAATTTTTTCGCAAACACGTGCCGAAAGTCGTGTCAAGTTAACACCGCAAACGCAAGAAAACCAACTAATTACAGACATAAATAAAAAATAACACCATAGGAATTTGTCGCTTTTTTGTCGCTCCAGACTTAAAAAAAACAAATTTTGTCGCTCTTCAAATATTACCAGAAATGCAATTTGTTCGCTAACACGTGCCGAAAGTCGTGTCAAGTTAGCATTGCAAACGCAAGATAACCGACTAATTACAGACATAAATAAAAAATTACACCATCGCAATTGTCGCTTTTTTGGCGCTTCAGACTTTACAAAAAACAAATTTTGTCGCCCGTCAAATATTACCAGAAATGCAATTTTTTTGCAAACACGTGGCGAAAGTCGTGTCAAGTTAGCATCGCAAACGCAAGAAAAGCAACTAATTAGAGACATAAATAAAAAATTACACCATCGGAATTTGTCGCTTTTCTGTCGCTCCAGACTGTACTAAAAAACAAATTTTGTCGCTGTTCAAATATTACCAGCAATGCAATTTTTTTGCAAACATGGGTTGAAAGTCGTGTCAAGTTAGCATCGCAAACGCAAGAAAACCGACTAATTACAGACAAAAACAAGAAACTAACAACATAGGAATTTGTCGCTTTTTTGTCGCTCCAAACTTTACAAAAAACAAATTTTGTCGCCCTTCAAATATTACTAGAAATGCAATTTTTTTCGAAAACACGTTCCGAAAGTCGTGTCAAGTTAGCAACGGAAACGCAAGAAAACCGACTAATTACAGACATAAATAAAATATTACACCTTCGGAATTTGTCGCTTTTTTGTCGCTCCAGACTTCACAAAAAACAAATTTTGTCGCTCTTCAAATATTACCAGAAATGCAATTTTTTCGCTAACACGTGGCGAAAGTCGTGTCAAATTAGCAACGCAAACGCAAGAAATCCGACTAATTACAGACATAATTAAAAAATAACAAAATAGGAATTTGTCGCTTTTTGTCGCTCCAGACTTTACAAAAAACAAATTTTGTCGCCCTTCAAATATTACCAGAAATGTAATTTTTTCGCTAACACGTGGCGAAAGTCGTGTCAAGTTAGCATCGCAAACGCAAGAAAACCGACTAATTATAATCATAATAAAAAATAACAACATAGAAATTTGTCGCTCCAGACTTTACAAAAAACAAATTTTGTCGCTCTTCAAATATTACCAGAAATGCAATTTTTTCGCAAACACGTGCCGAAAGTCGTGTCAAGTTAGCATCGCAAACGCAAGAAAACCGACTAATTACAGACATAAATAAAAAATTTCACCATCGGAATTTATCGCTTTTTTGTCGCTCCAGACTTTACAAAAAACAAATTTTGTCGCTTTTCAAATATTACCAGAAATGCAATTTTTTCGCTAACACGTGGCGAAAGCCGTGTCAAGTTAGCATCGCAAACGTAAGAAAACCAACTAATTACAGACATAAATCAAAAAATAACACCATAGGAATTTGTCGCTTTTTTGTCGCTCCAGACTTTACGAAAAACAAATTTTGTCGCCCTTCAAATATTACCAGAAATGCAATTTTTTTGCAAACACGTGGCGAAAGTCGTGTCAAGTTAACATCGCAAACGCAAGAAAACTAACTAATTACAGACATAAATAAAAAATAACACCATAGGAATTGGTCGCTTTTTTGTCGCTCCAGACTTTACAAAAAACAAATTTTGTCGCTCTTCAAATATTTCCAGAAATGCAATTTTTTTGCAAACACGTGTCGAAAGTTGTGTCAAGTCAGCATCGCAAACGCAAGAAAACCGACTAATTATAATCATTAATTAAAAATAACAACATAGAAATTGGTCGCTCCACACTTTACAAAAAACAAATTTTGAGCTCTTCAAATATTACCAGAAATGCAATTTTTTCGCAAACACGTGGCGAAAGTCGTGTCAAGTCAGCATCGCAGACGCAAGAAAACCGACTAATTACAGACATAATTAAAAAATAACAACATAGGAATTTGTCGCGTTTTTGTCGCTCCAGACTTTACAAAAAAACAAATTTTGTCGCTCTTCAAATATTACCAGAAATGCAATTTTTTCGCTAACACGTGGCGAAAGTCGTGTCAAGTTAGCATCGCAAACGCAAGAAAACCGACTAATTACAGACATAAATAAAAAATAACAACATATGAATTTGTCGCTGTTTTGCCGCTCCAGAATTTACAAAAAACAAATTTTGTCGCTCTTCAAATATTACCAGAAATGCAATTTTTTCGCAAACACGTGCCGAAAGTCGTGTCAAGTTAACATCGCAAACGCAAGAAAACCAACTAATTACAGACATAAATAAAAAATAACACCACAGGAATTTGTCGCTTTTTTGTCGCTCCAGACTTAAAAAAAACAAATTTTCTCGCTCTTCAAATATTACCAGAAATGCAATTTGTTCGCTAACACGTGCCGAAAGTCGTGTCAAGTTAGCATCGCAAACGCAAGATAACCGAGTAATTACAGACAAATAAAAAATTCCTCCATCGGAATTGTCGCTTTTTTGTCGCTCCAGACTTTACAAAAAACAAATTTTGTCGCTCTTCCAATATTACCAGAAATGCAATTTTTTCGCTAACACATGGCGAAAGTCGTGTCAAGTTAGCATCGCAAACGCAAGAAAACCAACTAATTACAGACATAAATAAAAAATAACAACATAGGATTTTTGGTTTTTTTCTCGCTCCAGACTATACAAAAAACAAATTTTGTCGCGTTTCAAATATTACCAGAAATGCAATTTTTTCGCTAACACGTGGCGAAAGTCGTGTCAAGTTAGCATCTCAAACGCAAGAAAACCAACTAATTACAGACATAAATAAAAAATAACAACATTGGAATTTGTCGCTTTTTTGTCGCTCCAGACATTACAAAAAACAAATTTTGTCGCTCTTCAAATATTACCAGAAATGCAATTTGTTCGCTAACACGTGCCGAATGTCGTGTCAAGTTAGCATCGCAAACGCAAGAAAACCGACTAATTACAGACATAAATAAAAAATTACACCATCGGAATTGTCGCTTTTTTGTCGCTCCAGACTTTACAAAAAACAAATTTTTTCGCCCTTCAAATATTACTAGAAATGCAATTTTTTCGAAAACACGTTCCGAAAGTCGTGTCAAGTTAGCATCGGAAACGCAAGAAAACCGACTAATTACAGACATAAATAAAAAATTACACCATCGGAATTTATCGCTTTTTTGTCGCTCCAGACTTTACAAAAAACAAATTTTGTCGCTTTTCCAATATTACCAGAAATGCAATTTTTTCGCTAACACGAGGCGAAAGTCGTGTCAAGTTAGCATCGCAAACGCAAGAAAACCAACTAATTACAGACATAAATAAAAAATAACAACATAGGAATTTGTCGCTGTTTTGCCGCACCAGAATTTACAAAAAACAAGTTTTGTCGCTCTTCAAACATTACCAGAAATGCAATTTTTTGTAAACACGTGGCGAAAGTTGTGTCAAGTTAGCATCGTAAACGCAAGAAATCCAACTAATTACAGACATAAATAAAAAATAACAACTTAGGAATTTGTCGCGGTTTTGCCGCTCCAGAATTTACAAAAAAAAAATTTGTCGGTCTTCAAATATTACCAGAATTGCAATTTTTTTGCAAACACGTGGCGAAAGTCGTGTCAAGTTAGCATCGCAAACGCAAGAAAACCAACTAATTAGAGACATAAATAAAAAATTACACCATCGGAATTTGTCGCTTTTCTGTCGCTCCAGACTTTACAAAAAACAAATTTTGTCGCTCTTTAAATATTACCAGAAATGTAATTTTTTCGCAAACACGTGCCAAAAGTCGTGTCAAGTTAACACCGCAAACGCAAGAAAACCAACTAATTACAGACATAAATAAAAAATAACACCATAGGAATTTGTCGCTTTTTTGTCGCTCCAGACTTAAAAAAAACAAATTTTGTCGCTCTTCAAATATTACCAGAAATGCAATTTGTTCGCTAACACGTGCCGAAAGTCGTGTCAAGTTAGCATTGCAAACGCAAGATAAGCGACTAATTACAGACATAAATAAAAAATTACACCATCGCAATTGTCGCTTTTTTGGCGCTTCCGACTTTACAAAAAACAAATTTTGTCGCCCTTCAAATATTACCAGAAATGCAATTTTTTCGCTAACACGTGGCGAAAGTCGTGTAAAGTTAGCATCGCAAACGCAAGAAAACCAACTAATTACAGACATAAATAAAAAATAACAACATAGGATTTTTGGTTTTTTTGTCGCTCCAGACTTAACAAAAAACAAATTTTGTCGCCCTTCAAATATTACCAGAAATGCAATTTTTTCACAAACACGTGGCGAAAGTCGTGTCAAATTAGCATCGCAAACGCAAGAAAACCGACTAAAAACAGACATGAATAAAAAATAACACCATAGGAATTTGTCGCTTATTTGTCGCTCCAGACTTTACAAAAATAAATTTTGTCGCTCTTCAAATATTACCAGATATGCAATTTTATTGCAAACATGTGCCGAAAGTCGTGTCAAGTCAGCATCTCAATCGCAAGAAAACCGACTAAATACAGACATAAAGAAAAAATAACAACAGAGGAATTTGTCGCTTTTTTGTCGCTCCACACTTTACAAAAAAAAAATTATGTCGCCCTTCAAATATTACCAGAAATGCAATTTTTTGGCTTACACGTGGCGAAAGTCGTGTCAAGTTAACATCGCAAACGCAAGAAAACCAACTAATTACAGACATAAATAAAAAATAACATCATAGGATTTTGTTGCATTTTTGTCGCTCCAGACTTTACAAAAAACAAATTTTGTCGCTCTTCAAATATTACCAGAAATGCAATTTTTTCGCTAACACGTGGCGAAAGCCGTGTCAAGTTAGCATCGCAAACACAAAAAAACCGACTAATTACAGACATAAATTAAAAATAACAACATAGGAATTTGTCGCTTTTTTGCCGCTCCAGACTTTACAAAAAACAAATTTTGTCGCCCTTCAAATATTACCAGAAATGCAATTTTTTCGCAAACACGTGCCGAAGGTCGTGTCAAGTTAACATCGCAAACGCAAGAAAACCAACTAATTACAGACATAAATAAAAAATAACACCACAGGAATTTGTCGCTTTTTTGTCGCTCCAGACTTAAAAAAACAAATTTTCTCGCTCTTCAAATATTACCAGAAATGCAATTTGTTCGCTAACACGTGCCGAAAGTCGTGTCAAGTTAGCATCGCAAACGCAAGATAACCGAGTAATTACAGACAAATTAAAAATTCCTCCATCGGAATTGTCGCTTTTTTGTCGCTCCAGACTTTACAAAAAACAAATTTTGTCGCTCTTCCAATATTACCAGAAATGCAATTTTTTCGCTAACACATGGCGAAAGTCGTGTCAAGTTAGCATCGCAAGCGCAAGAAAACCAACTAATTACAGACATAAATAAAAAATAACAACATAGGATTTTTGGTTTTTTTCTCGCTCCAGACTATACAAAAAACAAATTTTGTCGCGTTTCAAATATTACCAGAAATGCAATTTTTTCGCTAACACGTGGCGAAAGTCGTGTCAAGTTAGCATCTTAAACGCAAGAAAACCAACTAATTACAGACATAAATAAAAAATAACAACATTGGAATTTGTCGCTTTTTTGTCGCTCCAGACATTACAAAAAACAAATTTTGTCGCTCTTCAAATATTACCAGAAATGCAATTTGTTCGCTAACACGTGCCGAATGTCGTGTCAAGTTAGCATCGCAAACCAAGAAAACCGACTAATTACAGACATAAATAAAAAATTACACCATCGGAATTGTCGCTTTTTTGTCGCTCCAGACTTTACAAAAAACAAATTTTTTCGCCCTTCAAATATTACTAGAAATGCAATTTTTTCGAAAACACGTTCCGAAAGTCGTGTCAAGTTAGCATCGGAAACGCAAGAAAACCGACTAATTACGGACATAAATAAAATATTACACCTTCGGAATTTGTCGCTTTTTTGTCGCTCCAGACTTCACAAAAACAAATTTTGTCGCTCTTCAAATATTACCAGAAATGCAATTTTTTCGCTAACACGTGGCGAAAGTCGTGTCAAATTAGCAACGCAAACGCAAGAAATCCGACTAATTACAGACATAATTAAAAAATAACAAAATAGGAATTTGTCGCTTTTTGTCGCTCCAGACTTTACAAAAAACAAATTTTGTCGCCCTTCAAATATTACCAGAAATAAAATTTTTTCGCTAACACGTGGCGAAAGTCGTGTCAAGTTAGCATCGCAAACGCAAGAAAACCGACTAATTATAATCATAATAAAAAATAACAACATAGAAATTTGTCGCTCCAGACTTTACAAAAAACAAATTTTGTCGCTCTTCAAATATTACCAGAAATGCAATTTTTTCGCAAACACGTGCCGAAAGTCGTGTCAAGTTAGCATCGCAAACGCAAGAAAACCGACTAATTACAGACATAAATAAAAAATTTCACCATCGGAATTTATCGCTTTTTTGTCGCTCCAGACTTTACAAAAAACAAATTTTGTCGCTTTTCAAATATTACCAGAAATGCAATTTTTTCGCTAACACGTGGCGAAAGCCGTGTCAAGTTAGCATCGCAAACGTAAGAAAACCAACTAATTACAGACATAAATCAAAAAATAACACCATAGGAATTTGTCGCTTTTTGTCGCTCCAGACTTTACGAAAAACAAATTTTGTCGCCCTTCAAATATTACCAGAAATGCAATTTTTTTGCAAACACGTGGCGAAAGTCGTGTCAAGTTAACATCGCAAACGCAAGAAAACTAACTAATTACAGACATAAATAAAAAATAACACCATAGGAATTGGTCGCTTTTTTGTCGCTCCAGACTTTACAAAAAACAAATTTTGTCGCTCTTCAAATATTTCCAGAAATGCAATTTTTTTGCAAACACGTGTCGAAAGTTGTGTCAAGTCAGCATCGCAAACGCAAGAAAACCGACTAATTATAATCATTAATTAAAAATAACAACATAGAAATTGGTCGCTCCACACTTTACAAAAAACAAATTTTGAGCTCTTCAAATATTACCAGAAATGCAATTTTTTCGCAAACACGTGGCGAAAGTCGTGTCAAGTCAGCATCGCAGACGCAAGAAAACCGACTAATTACAGACATAATTAAAAAATAACAACATAGGAATTTGTCGCGTTTTTGTCGCTCCAGACTTTACAAAAAAACAAATTTTGTCGCTCTTCAAATATTACCAGAAATGCAATTTTTTCGCTAACACGTGGCGAAAGTCGTGTCAAGTTAGCATCGCAAACGCAAGAAAACCGACTAATTACAGACATAAATAAAAAATAACAACATATGAATTTGTCGCTGTTTTGCCGCTCCAGAATTTACAAAAAACAAATTTTGTCGCTCTTCAAATATTACCAGAAATGCAATTTTTTCGCAAACACGTGCCAAAAGTCGTGTCAAGTTAACATCGCAAACGCAAGAAAACCAACTAATTACAGACATAAATAAAAAATAACACCACAGGAATTTGTCGCTTTTTTGTCGCTCCAGACTTAAAAAAAACAAATTTTCTCGCTCTTCAAATATTACCAGAAATGCAATTTGTTCGCTAACACGTGCCGAAAGTCGTGTAAAGTTAGCATCGCAAACGCAAGAAAACCGACTAATTACAGACATAAATAAAAAATTACACCATCGGAATTTATCGCTTTTTTGTCGCTCCAGACTTTACAAAAAAGAAATTTTATCGCTCTTCAAATATTACCAGAAATGCAATTTTTTCGCTAACACGTGGCGAAAGTCGTGTGAAGTTAGCATCGCAAACGCAAGAAAACCAACTAATTACAGACATAAATAAAAAATAACAACTTAGGATTTTTGTTTCTTTTGTCGCTCCAGACTATACAAAAAAACAAATTTTGTCGCTCTTCAAATATTACCAGAAATGCAATTTTTTCGAAAACACGTGCCGAAAGTCGTGTAAAGTTAGCATCGCAAACGCAAGAAAACCGACTAATTACATTGTAATGATCCAACGTTTCGAGAACAAAATCCCATATGCAACGTTGCCAAAAGGTAGCAAAGAATAAACGTATATGTGGAGTGCAACGGTGCCGATAGAAACATGTTTGTAAATCCAAATTAAAATAAGAAATTATAGCATGTGAGATTTAGGGAAAATTGAATATAATCATCCGATAGAGCAGAAATTATAGAACGAAATAAAACAAACGGCATTAAATTCGGTTAACACATTCGGAAGTTATAAGTTGAAATATATTTGGAATTTTTAATAAAATGAACAGGATATGGCCATTGTTGTGGTAGAAAGGAAACATTACGAACAGGGTTTTTGAAGAATAATTACCAAACGCACGGACCGATTTAAGCGACCAAAAAAGCGACAAATTCCTATGTTGTTATTTTTTATTTATGTCTGTAATTAGTCGGTTTTCTTGCGTTTGCGATGCTAACTTGATATCAAGTTAGCCGAATCTTAATACCAGGGTCAAATGAAGAGCGACAAATTTTTTTTTTGCGTAACAAATTAGCGACAAAAAAGCGACAAATTTTGAGCCTAGTTTCAATAATTTTTGAAAACTTTGCGATTCTAACTTTACGGAGGTAGGGGATGGGAGCTGCTACGCTTGGCAGGCCTGGCAGGTGGTGCCGTAGATGCAACAAATTTCGTCAGGAACATTCTGGTAAATGAGGCAAAAATAGGGGCAATCGGACACCTAGAAAAGCATGAATAAATTTTTTCATATGAATTAAAAATTCCTTAAAAGTATAATAATAATAATATTCCTTATTATTATTATTATAATTATTATTATTATTATTATTATTATTATTATTATTATTATTATTATTATTATTATTATTACCTGCTGCATTATTATTAACCTGCTTACGGTTTAAAAGAGGTTTGGAATCCTTTTTCATTTAGCCTTCTCCGGTTACTACCCGCTTCCATAGCCTTCTGTACAGTTCATGTAACGGGTAGTCCTAGATTGTCTAATTATATCTTTGTATTATTATTATTATTATTATTATTATTAACATTATCAGATTTAATTGGGAATTTATGTGATACATTTGCTTATGAATGTGTTCCATCTACTAGTGGAATTGTTAGAAATTTCACTATAATATTTGATTGCAAAATGACTTTTTATGACAGTTATTAATACAAACATGATATTGTTCAAGCTTGGCAGTACCAACGACATCGTATGGATTATCGACAAATATTCATCATTATAATTGCCTGTGGAGAAAGCAATTAGTAATATTTATGTATCTAGACAACACCATTACAGTACTTCTTCGTTTGTCGAAGTGGAGTTCAAAGCCGCAATTCTTGGAACGCTCCCCAAACAGCGAGAGCCGATTCCGAGTTCGGCTTCAACCCTCCCTCCCCCCACTAATGCCATTACGCTTCGCTCTAAATGATCCAGATTCCTCCGCTGTCTCCGCTAATATCAAATTAAGTCTCGCCTGGCACAGATCTGCAATTACATAAAGGGACTGTAACGAGATGCTCCTCGGAAAACATTCTGTGACGTTGATTCTTTGTTGGCTCTGATTGATAATTTTACAATGAAACATAGTGAAAGAAGGAAATTATTGTTAGATTAGGATTGAATATTTAGTGTTTCCGGGGGGTTCAGTCATTAGCCCCGTAAGTGTAGGGCATGCTTATCAGTGGAGATACCGATGTTCATCCCCTGTTGGATGGGGAGATCCGCCGTCGACCTAAACGTCGGTGTGCCAGACTATCCTCATCCGAATGTCTCCAACACCGGGCACAGCCATAACAGTGTCAAGCTCTAAATTCCCGATTGGTCTCCCGATACATACCCAAGTTCGTGGGTTCTAACCCCAAGCCGTGGATATTTAAGTCAGAAAAAATCCTTCGTACGCCTTCCTTCGGAGGGGAAGTAAAGCCGACTGTCCCATGTTGTAGATTCACTGCATGTAAAAGATCCTCAAGTGTAAAAAGAACCTCTTATCAAAATTCAAATCGCCTTTTTCGTCGCCCAAATGATACCTTATTTCTCCCCTAGTTGATGAAAGGACCGTAGCGAAATTCGCGTGGTCAGACGGAAGAGCAGGCCTCATGGACTGTCTCACCACGTGAAATAAGGTCAATATAAATACGTGGGAGTGTAGTGCTTGTAAGTGTAAATCTACGTAATTGCAGCTTTTTTCTTCCCGAGATGCCTTATACAGTCATAACTGCTGTTTCACCTTCAACGTATAAATAAACAAATAAATACATTGACAATATTCCCTTGAGTGGCATACTGTCTCCGATAACTAATTGAAACATAGCCTAGATATAGGGCTGCTCTCTTTTCACGTTTTAGACACTGCCTTCGATATTTTATTTTATTAAGGTATTCAGAACCATGTTTGTTTGCTAAAATATTACAAATACGTTGAAAATAAGGCATCTCTTTGAATCTTCAACCTTTTGCTTATATTTTTTATTTTTTAAAATTTTTTTTACTTCTATTTTTAATTTATATTTTGTAGTTGTAGTCGAGATTTTGTGGTATACTTTCATGTTAAATATGAAGAAATGAAGAAATTAAACACAAACTGAAAATTGATACGTATTCATGCACAGAACGAGTAATAGTCATGCGATATTTTCCACGTCATCAGTGGCTACAGCAGTAGCAGTTGACGCGCCCGGAATCACGTAATAATACATTTTTCTGTTACCTAGTCAATCAATTTTATGGTCCCCTAATCAATCAGTTTTGTGTCATGATTCGTTTCAAACTCCGAGAGCCCGGTGTTCATTTAAATCGAATTGGGACTACCAATTTTGGAGAAAAATGGAAGAACAGTTTACGCGTTTGCTTTAATCACGGACGGACGGACAGACGAACAGAGAGATAGACTGACAGGCAGACAAACAGACACAGCCGAACCGACGGAAAGACAGAAAACAGGTAGACGAATAGACGTACAGACAAACGAAACGACAGACGAACATACAGATGGACAAACGATCAAACAAAAAACAGACGAACACACATACGAACAGCTACAAGAACAGAGAAAAAACAAAGACAAAAAACAAACGAACAGTCTGACGAAAAGAGACGAACAGACAGACGAATAGAAAGTCGAGAAGACGGACAGACCGACGAACAGAACAGCAACAAGAAGAAACAAAAAGGAAAGCAGGCAGAAGAACGAACAGCCAGACGAGCAAATAGACTAACAGACAAACAGAAAGGCGAACACAGAGACAAACAAAACTAGAAAAAGACAGACGAACCGGCAGATTAACGGACGAACAGAGAGCTAAACGGAACAGGCAGACGAAAAGAAAATCATACAGACAAACAGACAGGCTAAAAGACGGAAAGACCGACAGACAGACGAAGAGACGAACAGACAGATGAAAGGACAGACAAACAGACGGACAAACAGACGGACAAACATACGCACAAACAGACGGACGAAAAGACGGAAGAAGAAACGAACAGACGAGGAAAAGAACAACAGACAGACAAATAGGCAAAAATACAGACGAACAAATATACGAACTGGCAGACAAAAAGATACAAAGAACAGACGAACAGAAAGACGCAAAAGCATACGAATAACAGACGAAGAGACAGACGACATTCGGACAAAAAGTACGCTTTCCAGAGGCTTTTTCGCATTCTAGTATACTTTCAACACATCTAAAATACAGTCATTTTTGGCTGGCTGTATCTCATAAACTATTCGCTCTACGAGGCTGAACTTTGCACGGCAGATGAGGGGTACTCTTCTTTTTCTATTTCTATTTATGACTGGTGTTGTGAGCACGGAAAACGTGAAAAGAACGGCGACTATATAGATTGCATTTATGTCTAAAATGGCGTGTTTTATGAATGTTTTCGCGAATTTCAGGAAAACGAAGCCTGAGATAGAAGAATGTTATTTACGATAGTAATCGCTATAAAATTTGGAGTTAGGACGCTAGTTTTCAGAAAAATTGGCCTCCTGTCGAAGTTTGCGAAATTCACCACGGGAGGGGGGTCGATTAATTTTTAGGTTTTTGAGAAGAAAAAAGCATTGGCTGCTCATATCTCTTAAACTATTGTGAATTTTTCCATTCTGGAGGCATAGCCTGTATTAAATTTTATAAACTTTCAGAAAATACCATCATTTGCCTCATTCGGACGAAAAATACGGCTTCCAGACGCTTTTTCTCGTTCTAGTCTATTTTCAACATTTCTAAAATACAGTCATCTTCAACTGTCTGTATCTCCTTAACTATTCGCTCTACAACGCTGAAATTTGCACGGCAGATGAGTACTCTTTTCTTTGTTTTTCTATTATGACCTGACATTTTCGCCAATTTCGGGAAAACGAAGACTTGGATAGAAAATTTATCTTTACCATTGAATTCGTTATAAAATTTCGAGTTAGGACGTTAGTTTTCAGAAGAATCGAATTCCGGCCGAAATTTGAAAAATTCAACAGGGGGGGTAGATTAAATTTCACGAATTTGACGCGAAAATAGGATTATCTTTAAATGCTCATATCTTCAAAACTAATTCAAATTTCGAACGAACTAATTCGTTTCCCCAACCAGGACTCTCCACCAGCGGGGAACCGCCCCCAGCTGGGACAAGCTTGAAGCTCCTTACCGGTCTCCCGGGATATGTGGTAGTGTAGTGCATGTTAGTTTGTGTGTAAGGGGAGGGATAGGACAAGGAAGAGGAAGGACAGATCGCGCGCGGTCCGTGGCCCGTTTGGTAGGGTACTGTTCCGGCATTCGCCTGATGCTGATCGGAGAAACCACGGAAAACTACCGATCAGAGCAGCCGGCCGCTAGAATTATCCTCCCGACAGCGACTGAATTCGACCTAGCTGAAAAGCTAGTGTCGAAAATCCTGCCGCCGTGGGGAGTGGGAACCTAGGGACCTCCCGGTCAGAGGCGCTGCAGTGACATCAGTTGATACATATACTATCACTGATACTATATATATATATATATATTGCAATGGATTGGAACGGGAAGGAACGCTAGCACCGCACGTATTGCTGCTTCCGGCTGGCTGCGCCTTGCTACAACGCGGTTCGCGGCAGCGTTTGTTTTGAGGACGACCACAGATGTGCAATCATCGAAAGAGGTAGAATCAACGACTATCATTTTGTACTAATTCTAAAGACATTCAAAAAAGAGTCATCTAATGTAAAAAAATAATATAGAGTTTAATTTAAGAGACTTTCCGACCAAATTGTATTAGAAAAAAAGCAATAAACGTGTTCTCGCCATTCAGGCGATTGACACTTAAAATGGAACATAACTTTGTAATTATTGTAAAGTAGTAATAGTAGCAAACCCAGTGCATGCCCTCATTCAAGAGTGCTCACCCCTGAGGTTCTCATATGCCGGTGCCAGGTGACAGGTAAGTGCCCGTTTGGCGCCCTTCATTTATAAATTTAACGCGCACACCTGTCAGCTGATTACCGACACACTTCTGTGTGACGGTGTTTTCCCCCCTTTTTGTGAGGTATCCAGACCGCGTGCTACGCGCATTGCTCACATGCGTGGGTTGCCGTATGCGGCAGGTCGGGTTCATCACTATATATATATATATATATATATATATATATATATATATATATATATATATATATATATATATGATGAATTTACCGAAATTAACAAACTGAATACCAATTTACTCTCTTTAAGAGGAAGGGTCAGTCTGACATTATTGAAGACAGAATGCTTATTCAAATGAGCAAGAGCTGTAGTGTTCTAGGTCAGGGCAACTCAAATGCAAGAATTCGACCAGGCTGCCCGCGGTGACCCACTGCAGTCGCCATTTGCCATTCGCCTTCACTAGACTACACCCGATTGATTTCGAATGCTTCCTCTCCTCTCCTGTTAACCCTCCTCTCCCGTCAGGCTAATTCAACAAGTAGCGGGCCCACACAGTGACCCGCAGGTAAGTGCTGGGCCAGGGCAAGCCGTTAGATTGCTCAGTCGAGCAGCTCTGCTCTAGGAGACCGACTGAGTAACAAGCCATACAATGAAAGAATCTACAAAGAACTAAGGGATCCCTCACTGACATGCGGATATGACGTTTACATTATTTTTGTATCAACTGACTACTACGTTATAGCATTTCTCAGTGTTAAGCATGTTGAGGGGTTCTTAGGGTGAGGGTCATAACACTTCTCATTTTATGACGAGAAACAACATGCTATCGAGCTAATGGAAATTAACAGACTGCAAAAATAATTCGATAATTGGATGTTAATTTCCATTAAAAATGAATCGTGTTCACCGTTCTTTGTTATGCCGATGCACATCGCGGTTATTATTTATAACAAGAATGCATTTAAAGTAGATTTAATAGATCAAAATATTAAATTTACGCATGAAACAGCTGATACTATTAAAGGTACTTATTAAAGATAATGTACGACAAGCGACATTTACCTCACTCGACCGGTTCACTGAAAACGCGGAGAAACGGCGCTACGCCCAGCTCCGTTGGCAGACGCTAAGGTGGTGCGTGCTGTGACCCGGAAGCCGGTTTGAATTTTGGGCCCGGAAGAAACATGTAAACTCAATTTTATCGAAGACAAAATGTTTTTCGGAAAACTGGATCTGCCATTCTTCATGGAAGTCAACGTAGAATCTGGGGTACTTTTTGTAACAGGAGCTTCTGAACACCTGTATTTTGAAACAAGATTTGGAGAATTCTTAACGATCATAAAATATATATTGAAGACAGCCTAGCGGGCCTTGGTCAGTAGAAATTTAAAAAAAAATACAACATGGTTGTTTGCTGACGTTTCGGAAAATATGTATCCATCCTCAGGGCTGTACATCTTGGGAAGAAACACAGTTACAGTAACGCTACCAAAACCCGTCGGATACAATTACAATACTTGGCTACGCTGAACACGTTAAAAAATTTTGTTAACAAGAGTTACAATCACCAACTAATTATATACATAATTAAATTATATCCTTCATGTTCTTGAATATTAGACACCCCATAGGAAGTGAGGAACTTTCAAACATCTTCACCATACTAACCCACACCATGACTACAAATAGTAGAATGTTGGGCGGTGAGAAGTGAATTATTTGTTAATACTAAGTGATGTAAAAACTAGCTTCCGATAAGGGTCTATAGTTAAAAACACATGAATACATTCTTGTTTTGTTAATTATATTTGTTTTTATGACAATTGATTTATTAATTTCCCATTTTTATTTATTTATTTATTTGCAACTTTGTTTTTTCGTTTCCTATACTATTGTAAAATTACTATGTCTTTAAAATGAGACAAACCAACAAGGAACCGGATATGAACATCACTAACAATAAAATTACAAAAATAAAATAAAACTACAAGCAAACAAACAATGACAATGATATGAATTAATCAATTAATATGAACTTAATAAACAATAAAATTATAAAAACAACTGACATTTAATATGAATTAATAATACGAACACAATAACCATTAAAATTACAATAATAAATCAACTAAATCAATAATATATAATATATCGTACATAAATATTTACATGGATGTTATATTCGTGTTAATAGTGTACATAAGGATATGAATATCTAATTGTGGAAGAAATCCTGATTATTTATCTAGTAGCAAGAAACCTATATTGTGAGGAGAAGGTAAACAACAAAAAAGTAAATAATTAGTATGTGAAGTATCCAAAAATCACAGAGAAGGCACTAGTTTGAGCTTGAGGTGCAAACTGTTTGAGAAAATATGAAAGCAAAATGACTATCGGATGGTTAGTTAATAACAGACTGGCATTGGGAGATATGGTGGAATGTGTAGTTTTAATGTCAAATTTAAACAGTTATTAAATACATCAATCTAATTTTAAATAACTATTTCAATTTGACATTAATAATACACATTTATTGTAGAAGTGTTAATAAATATTTTAAAAAAACTAATCACCACTTAAAATACTATTGAGTTCCCGATAAAACGTTTGTTCCGCGTATATCTCGCCCATGCACGTGCTACACACGCAACCATATAGGTGCTATGAGGTGCTAGGTACTCTACCCATGTTGCACCTATATTGCACCCCACTAGCCGACGGTAGGTCGGCGCCGGATCTCACCGTCCAGCGGGGGAAAATCACCGTCATGTCCCGAGAAAAAAATGCACTACACTAACGGGACTAATGACCAGAGCAGTTGACGCACCCGGAAACACGAAAAAATCAATCAATCAATCACTATATATATAGTGATTGATTGATTGATTTTTGAATGAATCACTATATATATAGTGATTGATTGATTGATTTTTTCGTGTTTCCGGGTGCGTCAACTGCTCTGGTCATTAGTCAGTAGACGTAGTCAGTATTGTAACGATTGTATTACCTCTCGGAGTCCAGTACACTGCTGTTCACCGCGATGCACACACTTCACAGCTCACCATCGGAATTCAGACGGGTGAATCGGTCCAGGGTGGAATCCCAGCATCCAAACGCCTCCGTGGCGGGTAGTGGTGGAATCGCCTCCGAGAGTGGGAGCTCTGTGGAAGTCCCCCGCCTCCGGAAACATCCCTGCCACTCCGGGATAAAGGGGTGGAAGTTGGCGCAAGCTAGGAAACTAGAAAACGAATTAACAGAAATGAAGGAGCAACAGAAGCACGCACAGTCTATTGATAGATTTTTAATATTGTACATAATGTAAGTATTTTAGTATTGTATTAATTATTCCAACTCTGTTGTTTAAAAAAGGTAAGCTTCTGTCAATATACATTTATATTAAAATGTATTAAAAATTATACAACTATAATTTGTTAAAATATACAATTGCAAACCAGGTTTGATGATGGCTATAAGGTGTAGCCGAAACGTCACCTCATCAACAACTACAGTGTAATCACAAAATACTATAATAAATTACATCTGAATGCCTAAAATTTAATATGGAACTGTTTGTGTTAATTAATAATCTATAGACATTCATCGAAGAAGAAAGGAAATAAGGTTTAGAAAACGAATACTTACATCACTCCCGGTGAGTTCTCTGGCATCATCTGGGCGCGTGGCGACGGGACGTCTTAATCCTGGGCCTGGGAGGTCGGGTGTAGAGGACGGTTTGAGGACGGGAGTCCTTTCCTATGATTATTTCATGACGACCGAGCGTCCACACCAAGCCTGCCATTAATATGGTCACCCCGGGATGTACAGGTTGGTTAAGGAGAGGCGGATTGAGTGAGGGAGGAAACCCAACAATCAAACGTCTTGTTAATATAAATACAAGTGTTTTAATTCACCACCAAAAAAACCTTACAATGAGTACCTAGTGTGGGGTGTCTACTCTGTGCCGAAAAATATTAGTCTTTCCTCTTACACCATAACTGCATTCAAAAACATGCTTGTATCGCCATTTTAGCTCTTCAGCCCTATGACATTCTTTGCGTTACTGTTGTACATACATCTGCGGGTGCAGATATCCCGGAACTGCCCGGTTCAGGGACCACGGACAAATGAAGCAATCCTCGTTACAATATTTCTGTTGATATACTACTTAAGCTGGCATGCAAATAAACACGAATGAAATTGGTTTTGCTAGGTGAATTCGTTTGCCAACAATTCTTATGAAGCATGTAAAGCGTAACTTTGAATTATTACAACATTACTGTTAATTACTGTTACAACATTGTGGGTACAAGGTGTGATTCCTTATGCTAGACAGGCCAGTCGTGCTACCAAACTCCTTGTGGTATCGATGTGGTTTCAATCGGCCTTGGAGTAAACTCTTGGTCGAGGACTCCTTGTCTTGGGTATAAGGAGGAACGGTTGACGGCTAGGCTAACGGTGCAAGTCGCCAGGATTTGGTACTCTTTCAAAATCTCAAAAACGATCCCGCGGTAGCAATCAATAATAGGTATTTATTATGCATTAACTTGCAAATATGCATTTAAAAGCAACTGTTGTTGATTGTCGAGCTCTTATCTATTTTGAAGTGTCCACAGTCAATGCGAATGTCCAAGGATATTTCAGAAACAAGTGCAAAACAGCAAAGGATAGAAAGAGCGTACTATAAAGGGAAGCGGCATTCGTCTGTGAATCATGTTTCTAGGAGGCCGTGTCTCGGCTCCAAACTCTCAGAAAATGCGCCTGTTCCCCTGTGAGGTCGGCTCAAAAACGCTCAATCGAGTGGTACGTGTGACCGTTATTTCAGACTGACAAGAGGAAAGCAAAATATTAGACCATTAAAATTACAGCAAGAGTCGTCAAGGAAGAAAAAGACACAGAGGTGCTTGATAATCGTTTTCGATTTCAGCATTAAACTTTATTTTATGAATAAAAATGCTTATGAATAAATTTTTTATGAATAAAAATAATGGAATAATTCAGCGTTGCATCGACTAATTATAATAACTCTGTAATCACGATTAATTTTCCTTTAATAGCTGTGCAATCCCACCTACAAACGTATCGCCTTTGGACTTTATGTTTGAGACTGAAATAGCCGGGAAATGAAACGTAAAATGCGTTTATTATTTTGTAAAATTTATTGTCTATTTACTGGGAACACAAAGGGGTTTTGTTTAGAAAGAAATTTTATCTTTCTACTTACAAAATGTTGTTATTTTTCAATTAAATGAAAAGTAGTGAGCTCTTGATATTTTCACTTGCTCTGATTGACAGGTTTTATAGTATAAACACAAGTTTTAATAATATCTTAAAATTGATATAACGTACACTATTCTGCAGTAATTTGTTCATTACGTCGGTTTCGAGACAAACTACATTGTGTAGTTGGTCTTGGATGTTTTGTTTTGCGAGTTGCGAATATTCTGAGTGTTATGTACTTACCTGTTATAAGTTTTTACAGTTCTTCCTTTTGTGCTATATATTCAAAGGAGTTTAGTTAGTTTCATTTTATTAACTATTTTAATTATAGAAACGCGCGAAATAATAAGCTATTAATTATTTTCTTTGGTGCAATTTTATTTATATTTGCTTCTATTATTTTATTCAGAAAGTTAAATGAAACTTTTGTAAAATGTTTATGATTCGTTTCGATGTTATTATTTTGTTCCTTACTTCCAAGCGTCTCAAGGTGTAGTTCATTTAAATAGTATAATAAAATATTTTACATATCCTTTTCGGATCCTACGTGCTGGGCTAGCACTACTATTTGAAATGCAAATTATGGTCTACAAGTATAAATATTAAAATCTAACGGTTCTTTTCTGAAACAGATTAACTTCCTGGATTTGCAGGGGACCTCATGAACGTAGTAATACAGAATTAATGATGAATGTAATTTTATTAATATGATTAGACCCAGAGAAGGTGTGAAATTTAAATAAATGAAAATATTTGTGCTTTCTTCTGTTTTATTAACATAAATAATGGTAAGATCACATCACACAAAGCTCCATTCAAGAAAACATTCAACATACAATAAATATAACATTTATTCACAATAAGAACAATACAAATATTTTATTGACGTAATAAATAAAATAAATAACACTACAGGGACGTGATAGGTTCATATATTATTTACTCTGACTTCATTTTTGTCTACTAGTACACTGATGACTCCATGAGACAGTTTGTTTAAATGGAAGTTTTTGGCCTACACTTCATTGCACAAGAAATAGCTGACACGAAAGGAGAGGTTAGTAACAGTTCAATTCCTCTCATAAGATGCATTACTTGAAAATAGCTAATTGTCGCAATAATTGAGTTATCCAGTTCCGTGAACTAATTAATGTTTATATCCACATTGTTTCCATATCAGGCTTTGTTCACCTAACAGATGTTTGTGTAAATGAAGTAATAACTTTTATCAGCATTGAGTGAAGTATTTTTTCCAGCGATGTAAAACAACAGAGCTGATGAGACTTTCCTTCCATGTGGCTCTTATGTGCCCAGGAATGATCGTTCTCTGTAGTCCAAATCATTATTGATTCTCCATTTCCTAGATTCACGGTAGCAATTTTCACCAAAGTCGAGAACTACATATTTTCTGACAGCAAACATTTCTTTTAAAATGTTTTGGGGACTGGAGAAACAAATGAGACGGCTGTATCACGGTCTTATAATGCCCAATGTCTGCAAATGTAACAGGCTTTACATTGTAAGAAAATCTACATATTATTTTAATTGCTATTTTTGAGAGAAAATTTTGAATTATCTGTATCGCTGCGAAAAAATAAGATCTAATTTGACCACTACGGTAGGATTTTTTAAAAATCCGAATTTGAATCAAATTAAGTGGACAGTTTTACAAGTCTGCTTCACTCTATCAAATAAGCCTGGAGCATTTTTTCAATATCACTTGTCAGCTCAATGGCATATTTGTTTCTAAATTAAATAAAACATTTTTGAACAAATATGTCGATTATTTCGTACGAAGAAATGACGTGATGATAAATACTGACTATGTGATAGAAATGTGTCATTGATTTCTAAAACCTAACCTTCGTTGTGACAATACTATACCAGCATATGAAACATAGTTTTTAGACAAATGCACAATTAAAACAGAGTTAGTCGAAGAAAAGCCCTGTATTGAAATATCACAGTCGTCACTCCAAAGTACATGTTTTAGTACATTTCTCTTAAATGAATATGTAATTTCGGGCTCTATGCACTAAGATATTCCGGCATCATTTTGTAATATACAAGTACATTTATGCAGAAATAGTAATTAAGGCCATTCTGATGTATGGAAATTATTAGATTTCAAATCAACTCTAACATTTATATTATGATATAACATTTGGTCCTCTCTTTTTTGACAGTCATGAACATATTTATCCAGTTATTCACAAACATATTATCATACACAAAAAATGATTGGCAGGAAATTGTAACAAGGGTTGAGAATTGATTCTTACATTTGTTAAATTTATTTTAAATTTATATATCAAAAAATTAGATTAGTGCTCACAGAAAAGATTAATACTATACTGCTAATCAATTGAACGGTTATTGAACTATTATTAAAGTTACCGTTAAACACTTCGGGATAAATAAATGAATTGAAATCATTTGACGATATTGAAGAAGTTATAAAAAAAACATAAAATCGTAACAGGTAATTAATACACGAAGTTCTTATCTGGAAGTTAAAGTTTGCTGACTACTGAAAGTATAAGTCACACCGCTGGGATAATATTATCATTTTGAGCTGGCCTGTATTGGCAGTATCGACTGGTGAGCTATGAAATGTAAAATCTCACATTGGTTTATGACAGTGTCAGACCTGAGTAAATTTACTTCGTACAAATATTTCGACAATAATTCAACAAAGATCTTAGCACTTAGTTGGTGCATACGTTGTATACAAAACGTCTCACCAACTGTGAAAACCCGTGTTAATTTTTCAATGTTCCATGAAGCGTATTTCACTCGACAAGAGTGAATCATGGGGTAATTGTAATAGTTGATTAATTGATGAAAATAAATTCATTTATTAATTAATTAAACCAAATTTCATTGTTTAAATAGAAATATAAAGACGTCTGTTTTAATTTTGAGAAGAGTGATCTTGAAAAAAAGATGATAATGTTCTTAAATAATATATTTGCGATTGTAAAATATTTTTGTGTAAAAGAGTTAAACAAATTTTGCCGTGTAGTTTGTGAGCTGCGTGAGTCGATGCAGAAATCTCACAACAAAATCGTTTCTAGGCAACGACTTCACGTCAGGAATACGGAGTGCAGAGACAAGGAACCCCCTCCCCCCTGCTGCAAAGGCAACTGAAAGGAAGAAGCCAGAACAGCATGTAATTTCATATTACATGTCTGAAGAAGACATTTTATCAAATAATACTTTTTTCTTTTTACAATGATGCATAAAAGGTAGGATACATACAATGATGTATGCATACAATGAATCATATCATTATCATCTTATTTTTATGAACTATGTATTGTATCTAAGAACTATGTTGTTTAAAATTCTGTAATTGTTCAATATCTCTCAAATAAATATTTTGAATAATCTCACCAAAGTATTTCAGCACATTCCTGGCTTCATAATTCGGCATTATTGACCGCAAGTATTATATGTTTTGCGAACATTAGAGAATATTGGGGATGTTCATAGTCCATAGAACGCTCTAAAAAATGTGTACACACAATAAAGAAATTCAGGAATATTAATAAATGACAATTTTCTCTGCACCCATATGGCTCTTTATCTATTGAAAATAGACAACAATTATGCCGATTTGTTGATGAGGTCTCCAGAACAAGTTATTTACGTATCCAAGTCACGGGGAAACACGTATGACAAAACCATCATAACAGACTATTTATAAACACAAAGCAAAGCATCACATATGCATGGAAATTTAATTGTTCATTTCAATAGGAAGATTGAACTTGTGGGTATTAAAGGACCCTGCTATTTTCATAAAATCAATATAAAGTAAAAGAGTAACGAATATCGTACGTCTAATGAAGATACAAATGTAATTAATATTGGACATTTTTAATAAATATTATACAGTTCATTACTGCTACTGTTTGCGTATACCTTAATTGTATTTAGTAGTTCACATGGCGTAGGAATTGATACTTTTTTTCCTCTTTTCAGTTTTATTTCCTATTTTCATTCCGAGAAGCACTACCAACATCGTCTAGATAATCGAAAGAGAGCTGACGTGTGACGGACTTTAATCGACCCATTGTTTTCTCCATTTATTTCAACGAGCATCTTTCAAAATTTTTGGAAGACATTTATCGTATCCTCGCAATCCAGTACGTTCTTCTGACGTCAAATAATAATGTGACAAATCATAAAATATTTCGCTGCGTGTCAGAAAAATATTGTGATCAATGCCCATGGAGCTAGTAGGAGACTAGAATTACCTACATTCATGTGCGAAAGCTATTGGATTTACCTCGCGTCTGAAATGCCATTGCAAAACGTATGACGCGCTAGTAATGACTCTGTTCCTTTTATTTTGTCATTTCACAGTTCGATGTGCTCCGAATACCTCATAACATGAATCCAGTCATCTGGGTGTCACCAGCACCAAATTATTTCGGGGAGGGGGGATACAATAGATAAGGTACAAGTGATCGGGGAGTCGACTCTCCCCCAGTACACCCCACGTACGAAACAATTTGGGGGTGGGGACACGCCCCCTCCTCCGGTAGTGACGCGTATGCCAGTAATGAACGATTTAAAGCCGCCTCTACACGGGCAGTGTTTCTCGCCAGTTAACACTACCAGCGTCGTCCGGGAACTGGGCAGGAACCCTGTCCATGCAGAGGCCGCTTTCCAGAGGAACCTCGGGGATCATCAGCAGGGGGGGGCAGTGCGGTATGGCGCAGTCCGATGTGGTGTGGGGCGATGGGGGCGATGGGAGCGATGGGGGCGATGGGGGCAATGGGGGCAATGGGGGCAATGGGGGCGATGCGGGCGATGGGGGCGATGTGGTGCGGGGCGGTGCGGGGCAGTGCGGGGCGGGGCGTCGCCCACCGCGCCCCTTGACGGCGCCGTCGCCCGCGCGAGGTGGGGTGGCGAGGGCGGGGCGGGGCGGGGCGGGGGCGGGGGCGAAGGCGCCGCAGTGCTGCCTGGGGGGCGCGGAGGGGTCGGCGTCGCTCGCCTCGTGCTCTCCCCACGCGATGGTCGCTCGCGAGGCTCTCGTCAACACTGGACGGCGGTCCGTTATTAGTTAGTCCATTCTCACTCACATTTCTAAATCCACAGTGATGCAACCAAAGGGAGTGGCTCATGGGATTTCAACCCCCTCCTCCCGCAATCCCAAACATTTTGACTTATACAGCTTTTATTCATTTTCTAAAGAAACGAAAGTAATTCAATATTTATATCACTTACCTTACAACTAACTATATAACATGAAATTTAATTTTAAATACAGTAGAATACAATTTTCTTGATAAGTCAGCTAGACTATACACATACAAGTATAGGTTTAGAAATTCCACAAAGAAAAATCAAGGTTGCGTCACTGTAGAAACGACATAACTTTTATACTTCCAACTTTCCAATTACCTCTCAACAATGAGTCTTTTCCGACGTTTCTCTTTCTATGACTCATCTGTATTTTCTACAAATTCATTGATTCTTTGCATAGAAGTAACACTTATTACGGCGTCAAAAACCAACCATGTGCTCCATTGTTTAGATGTCGTAGTGTTGGTTGATATGATGAACAAGCCGTGGCAAGAAAAATACATTTCCGAAAAGTCGGCAAGTTAGTTCATCCCATCTCTGTGATCAATACCCATTGAACTCCTATTAAGCGGATTTCTGTATAGTTTCTTTTTGCAGCGAACGAGACATTTGGGTGTCACTTGTGGCAAAAGGCGACAAGCTCTCTTCTTGCGTTGGCGCCAAACATTGCTCATAAGTGCGTCGCATAGTCCCGTGATTCAAGCTCGAATGCATCTTTATTCATTGGCATTTGACAATACAAAGTATCACAAATTCAGGTTGAAGTAAATTGTGTTATGCGTCTTTCCGCAACTTATGGAGGAAATTGTTCTTTCGGTTGCCCACATACGATAGCACGAATTTCTTCAAAATTGTATTAGAACATTACTATTGTATGCAATATACTGCGAATTCAGCAGTACTAGAAAATTACTATTTTGGGTACCCTGATATACAATGTTGACTTGTTGGAAAGGATGATCAGAATTCTATGAATCAGGAAGTCGAACACCAGTACATTCAAAATATTAAGTTCAAAAATACGTTTATAAATATGAAGTTCGAAAATACAGTTATTAATTTGAACTTCGTCGTATCCTCGTTATTAATATTTATTTCTCTGACAAGTTCACATTTACTTGAATCAAACTCCTTAGATATTAATGTTGACATTATTTTGCCCTATTGGGAGACTTCGTTTCTTCTGAAATAGATCTTGGGATAAAAATGTTCTGAATGTGAAAGACTACTCAAAAAATAGGTGAAGTGAGAAAGTCACACTAACCTTCATAAGATTAAGATGTGAGTAAATGTTGACTCACTTTAAACATTTATGATAACATTGTTGTAATCATGGAGAGTTCACAGTTGTGGTATTGTAATATTTGTTGGTTTGCTGGAACTTCCTCGTTGTTAAAACAAACCGCAGACCCAGAGGACTATTCACATGTGAGAAACAGGGAACGTCATGGCTTGCGATACACTGCCTCAGGGCTTTCAATCACATACGACAGAATAGGTCTGCTTCGTGCAGAAATTGTAGTACCTAATTCTAGTTTTCAAAATATTCACAGATCACAAATGATGTTGGTGGTTTAATTGAGGACACAATTTTGATCACGCAAGTCAGATGTCAAACGTCACTTAATAGAACCGTTAACCACATTTAAGGTATTTACTGTGAATATCGAATGCCAAATTTGACCCATCCTTCAATAACCAACCCTCCCGTGCGTTGTGAGAAGCCATAGAAACTTCGATACCACTTGACCATCGATTCTCACGAGAAATAGCAATGACTTGTCACAATTGACTTTCGCACTTAGACCATTGAAAGGTGAGCAGCATGAATCCATTTGGGCTGAACACTGCCTTGAAGAACAGCGGACCAAGTGGTGCACAGCCCCGGTGCAACCGCTCCGCTCCTCCTCTGCTCGGCGGCGAAGTCGCGACGACGGTGCTGCGATTTCAGCCCAAGCTGAAGTGCTTTGAAGAACAACGGACCAAGTGTTGCCAGTGCCGGTGCAACCGCTCCGCACCTCCTCTGCCCGGCGGCCAAATCGCGGAGACGGTGCTGCGATTTTCACACTACCACTATTGGAAGGCAGAGCGGCATGCGTTCACTTGGGCAGAACACTGCCCTGAAGTACAGAGGACCAAGTGGTGCACAGCCCCGGTGCAACTGCTCGCTGTTTCCTCTGCCCCGCGGCGAAGACATCGCGGCGAGGGTGCTGCGATTTCAGCCCAAGCTGAAGAACAGAGGAGCAAGTGGTGCACAGCGCCAATGCAACCACTCGCCAGCTCCTCTGCCCGGCGGTGAAGTCGCGGCGACGGTGCTGCGATTTTCACACTACCACCATTGGAAGGCAGAGCGGCATGCGTTCACTTGGACTGAACACTGCCCTGAAGTACTGAGGACCAAGTGGTGCACAGCGCCAGAACAACCGCTCGCCAGCTCCTCTGCCCGGCGGCGACGTCGCGGTGCGGGCGGAGCCTGGGCCGGGCGGCGCCGGTGGCGGGGCCGGGGGCGGGGCCGGGGGCGTGGCCAGGGGGCGGGGCCGCGCCCAGCGCCTACACCACAGACACGGCCACCTTGCGGCGGTGCGAGCTGGTCGCCCCACACGCGCCCACGGCCGCGCCCGACACAGGCAGGCGCACCTGCGAGCACAGAAAGCCAGGTAGTAGAATTTCGTTGATTGGTTGATGCCGGACACCTCAACTGCTCAAGTCGTTAGTCCTGTATGTGTAGTTACATGACGTTTTACCGCGGGAGGTGGCGATATTTCTTCCCTGGCGGATAATGAGATCAGGCACCGGCCTACACTTCGGCTTGCGGGGGATTTCCCCCACCACCAGCTACCTCACCACAGCGAGGGAGTGCCGCAGCCAGTACAAGCTCGACTGGGAGCGGTAGCTCAGTGCATCAACTGATGCCACTGCAGCGCCTCTGACCGGGAGGTCCTAGGTTCCAACGCCCCACGGCGGCAGGATTTTCGACACTAGCTTTTCAGCTAGGCCGAATTCAGTCGCTGTCTGGAGGAGAATTCTAGCGGCCGGTTGCTCTGATCGGTAGTTTTCCGTGGTTTCTCCGATCAACACCAGGCGAATGCCGGAGCAGTACTCTACAAAACGGGCCACGGACCGCGCGCGATCTGTCCTTCCCCTTACACACTCATACTAACATGCACTACACTACCACATATTCTGGGAGACCGGTCAGGAGTTTAGAGCTTGTCCCGGCTGGGGCGGTGCCCCGCTGGTGGGAGAGTCCTGGTTAGGGGGAAACCCCACTAGCCGATGGTAGGTCGGTGCCGGATCTCGCCATCTAGTGAGAGGAAAATCACCGCCATCTCCCGAGAAAAAACATGCACTACACTAACGGAACTAATGATCGAAGCAGTTGACGCGCGCGGAAACACGAAAAAATCAATCAATCAATCAACCAGGACAAGCTCGAAGTGTAGGACAGACGAGTTTAAGTTAAGGGGAAACAATAGTACTAGGAAGAAAAAGGAAAAATTGCGCGCGGTCTGTGGCTCATATTCACTTCCTTGTATACACACGTATACACGGGAGTAATATACGTAGTATAGAGAAAGTTATGTCTCATGTTATTGATTCAGCATTCGCCTGGCATTGACAAGAGAAACCACGGAATACTACCGATCCGCATCTAACTAAAGCCGTACCTAAGCAGCCGGTCGCTAGAATTCACCTCCACACAGCAGCTGAATTCGACCAAGCCATGCAGCTGGTGTCGAAAATACGTCACCGTAGAGACTTGAACCCTACGATCTCCGGGCCAGTCACAGCGGAAACAACGGTAATGGTAGATTGCGCTATACTCAGCCGGTAGTGGTAGTATTTCGTGTTTCCAGGCGCAGGCACGGCGCGCCAAATACTTTTATTGTTAGTCCGGAGAGCGCTGCACGGAATAGCCAGAAGGTGGCGATGATCTTTATTTATTTATCGTCAAAAATCTTCTCCCGCAGCAACGTGTAATCCGACCCCGAACCAGATATTGGCTTGCAGGATTTTCTCCTCCAGGTATTTCCGAAGCTAATCTTTCCAGCTCATGTATTGATGGTGTGTGTGTGTGTGTGTGTGTGTGTGTGTGTGTGTGTGTGTGTGTGTGTGTGTGTGTGTGTGTGTGTGTAAGGTGAGAAGAGGGGACAAAATTGAGGAGGGAAAGATCGCATCTACACCAAAAACACGGTGTGTCCTGACAGGTCCGCTCGCGCCCACCACCACCCTTGGTAGGCCCGAGACGAGCACCTGCAAGCACACCACGCTCAGGGGGATGAAGCAGCGGGACAATGTGCTTTGTTTAGCCCAGCGGAAGATTTTTTTGACAGATTCTAAACAGCTGACCATCACCGATGACCGCATCGTTCTGAGAAATGTATTGTTCTTTCAGCTAGGTGAACCAGACGCCAGTTGTCTATGCCTCAAGAGTTCAGTGTGTGAGTCAAAGGTTGGGGATTGTTTTCTGGAGAGAGCACAAATTCAGAGGCAAAGTGGAGATAGTGCTGTGCTGTAGAGTAAGTGTGCACCCGCGTCCGCGATGGAAATGGATGCGTACCCCGGAAGTTTTGGTATTGTGCAGGAAGAGGCAAGCAAGGAAACTGCGGGCGCTTGCGCACTCCAACACGCGCACGCACATCGCGGGCACGAAAACGTGTGCGTAGTTTGCAGCCTCGCACCCATCCGTCAGCGAGCACGCGCGTGCCTCTTCCCAAGTACTCACGCAGCTGGGAACGAACGCACTCCTCGGCACGGTGGCGCCAGCGTGGGGACACGTGCTCTCACGATCACGCACGCGTATCTTTTTGACGCTTCAACACACGCGTATCTTCCGGAGATGTTTGCAACATCGCTACTAAGACTTCAAAACGACACACACTTAATTGTGGAAAAAGGTCGCTGCATAGAGTTTCATCAAGAACGAAATTTGGGTTGGTTGGTTAGTTGGTTGATTCCGGGCGCGTCAACAGCTTAGGAAATTGTTCCCGTAAGTGTAGTGCATGTTTCACATCGGGAAATGGCGGTGATCTTCTCACTCTAGATGGCGAGATACGGCGTCGACCTTCCGTCCGCTAGCGGGGTTTCCACCTAACCAGAACTCTCCTACCAGCGGGCCATCACCCCAGCCGGGACAGTCAGATCTAAGCTCCCGGAATATATACTAGTGTAGTGCATGTTAGTGTAAGTGTACGTGTGTAAGAGGAGAGGAGAGGACAAGGAATGAAAGATCACGCGCGGTCAATGGCCCGTTTGGTAGGGTACTGCTCCGGCATTCACCTGGTGTTGATCGGAGAAACCACGGAAAACTACCGATCATAGCAGCCGGCCGCCAGAATTCTCCTCCAGACAGCGAATGAATTCGAACTAGCTGAAAAGCTTGAGTCGAAAATCCTGCCGCCGTGGGGAGTGGGAACCTAGGACCTCCCGATCAGCGGCGCTGCAGTGACATCAGTTGATGCACTGAGCTACCGCTCCCCGTCGAAAATTGGGGAAACGATTTGAATGTACTAAATTTTTGAAGAAATTCAATAATTTACTAGCCCTTCAAGAAATATTTCTCTCAGAAACATAATTTTTAATGTTACACATAGTCACCTTACCGGAATACTGTTATAATACAGAAGTGTATTTGGACAAGTGTCCAATTTAATTTTTAAGCTACTTCATCTGCTTTCCATTAAGTGAGAATTGTAACATCGCCTTAAATGCTATAGAAAAGTGTTTATAGCACCCCTTATTTTTTCATCTTACATTAAAATAGTGGTTAAATGTCGCTGTGTTGTATAATAAATTTTGTTTTGTTACTATAAATGCTGTTGTTATTGTAGTAAATTACTTATTCTAACATATTATTACTCAGAAATCACGTTTTGGGTTGTTTGATTATGGTAATTGATGTCTGTCCGATGTCTATGTGTGGTCAACGTCAGCGCCGAAACCTTTCAGACATTTTCTCTAAACTTGATATTCCCTGATCGACCTAAACGAACTCAACGCCCGGTGAGTTTGAAAGGGATATTGTGACTTTTTTTGGTACTTTGCATGGAGTCAAAATATTCAACATTTTCCCAAAAATGGCACCACATTTTTGTTTAATCTTTGTCTCCGGTTAGAGTAAATGACATTTAAATATGGCACGGGTCTCATTTTCGTTTAAATCCCCGATTTTTCGAAAATTGCAAATGTTTTCATCTGTTTCGGATCTTCTTCCTTTGATTACAATATTGAAGAAAGAGAAAATTTCTTTAATGAAAACTGTTGTTTGAAGACATCCTGAAATAAGGTCATGTACAATTTTTTGAAAATTTTTAATTATTCGAAAATACGTTTTTGCGTAAGATTTCGGAAAATATAAGCAATCATTAAACATATTTTTTCAAACATGGCTCCAAATATTTTTTAAAATTTTGTTTCCTCTATGAAAAAAACGCCTGGTAAAAAAATGGTGCTGATCCCATTATCGGCGTACTCAGAATTTTCAAAACTTGCAAAAAGATAATAATGCAATGGCACAATATTAATGATATTTTTTCTTAAATAAAAATATATATTCTAGAGCAACAGATCTAAAAGATCATGTACATTAAAAAAACAAATAATTATCGTTTAATTCCTACAGAAAATTAATACTATTTGTGTTTTTTACTTTCAAAAATGGTTCCAAATTTTTTATTTATTTTTCCTCGGGTAGAGTGCATAAAGAATGCTTAAAAATGACGCTGGTCTCATTGTTGTTCGACTCTCATAATTTTCGAAAATTGCAAAAGTTAACAATAATTAGAAAAAGTATATGCTTTAATTTATGAAAATGAAATTTAACTCGGAATTTTTGGGCAACAGTATTACATATTAATAAATAACGAACTCCGTTCATGAAATAGCAACGAAGTTGTAATGAATTGGACATAGATATTTCAGACACAAAGGCTTATGACTTATTCTACATGAACGAATTTTTGAACTGATTTACTTCAAAATCTCGAATAGGTACAACAGTATTCCTGAAAAGCGACTACATGATGGGATTCACGGAAGGTTGCTTGAATTTAATAAAAAAAAATTTTAATGATAATGTGCTTATAGAGTTTATATACTAATCGTATGTAAAGATGTTACTGCCCTATGTTAAGAAGTGATAAAATGTGCTGTATCATGTGCTGTTACATTATACTAAGCGGACAATGAACGATACACTGTACGTCAATTTCAACAGAGTCCGCGACTAATCTACTAGATTATCACAACTGTCATTTGAGTGTTATCGTATTTTCAATGTTCTTTCGGAGGTAATTTTCAATGTTTGTCTGGAGTACATGCTTGAGGACTGCTACGCAATCGCATTATGTAACATTACTTTGAGGGCCTTAATAGAGAAGTGAGAATACGATAATGATCTTACTGTTCCTTTCCGACCTTCAATGATTTTAGTTTCCATAAGATATAGAGAACAAAATAATCTTAGAATTTAGATTACGTGTTAAAGATATACAAACATGTTTCAGTAAATTTCGTTCCCATTAAACTTAAATAATTTGTATTTCATTCAGAAATTGCAAAATCATTGCGCTATGCAGTGATTTCTTCCTAAAGTGAACATTATAAATTAACTATTTAGTATGCTTTTACACAAAGCGATACGATTGACGCTGTATATTTTGGCTTTCTGGGCACGTCAACTCTAGTCATTAGTTCCGTAAAAGTAGTGAATGTTTTTATCTCGAGGGTGGCGGTGTTCTTCCCTAATGGATGGTTGATCCCCCAGAGCCCCCTTCTTCACCAGAGGGGCAGACATACACGTCGACTGGCGGAGTTTCCCCCATCCGGGTATCTCCCACCAGCGGGCACCGCCCCAACCGGGACAAGCTCTAAGCTCACAACTGGTCTCCCCCCATTTGTGGTAGAATAGTGCATGTTAGTGTAAGTGTGTGTGTAAGGGGTGACCATAGGACGAGGAAGAGGAAGGAAAAATCGCGCGCGGTCCGTGGCCCGTTTGTTAGGGTACTGCTCCGGCATTCGCCTGGTGTTGATCGGAGAAACCACGGAAAACTACCGATCAGAGCAGCCGGCCGCTAGAATTCTCCTCCAGACAGCGGCCGATTTCGATCTATTGGCTAGTGAAGAATATTCTGCCACCGTATGGACCGGTCAGAAGTACTGCAGTAACGTAAGTTAATTCCCTGAGCCACCTCAGCCGGTAAGGCAATACGACAATCGCAACTGTAGACTTGATTTTTCTCATATTCACGGGATTTTCTCACTTCACATCGTATCTTTATTTCATTTTCAATTCCTAATGATATTTTTACTGGTTGAAAATAATTATTGGTCGAAAAATTATTTAAATTTTGAAACTTTGCAAAGATGAATTTTAATTCTTTAGTAGAGTTGTAATGATTTCTCTGAATGATTGTAACATTTATACATTTACATTTTTAATTTTTAGATGGGTTTTTATGATTTCTTCTTCATCATATTTTTGCATTTTTAATCGGCTTTATATTTATTTTGATTTGCTGTCAGTTTACATAATATAGTTGAATACTGCAAAGTGTCTGAGCTTTGCAACTACACTTACGCGAAAATATAAGGCATTTATAGATTAGTTTAAACAGTGCACAATTGACGGAGATATAATTGCAGAATTACAGTTTTCCCGAATACACTTCCACAAAAAATAAGTGATCAAGTTTGTGAGGAAAAGGAGCCAGGCGGATGCTCTGTCGATTGACGTACTCTTATGATAAAGAAGGAAGTAGTCACACAGAAATGATGGTTTTTACTGGCATTCTACGATTCCCTTCCGGGAAAAGCGAAGGAAGACGTAGGAAGGCGACTCGGAAAACCACCAAGTTCCGCTATTTTTAGAAAAGGATTGTTGTTGATATCTATTTTAGCAATATTTTGTTTATTATTAATAGTACAAAATTGAGTATTTTTCATGGATTTTTACACCTAATTCACTGAAAAATAATTACACAGGCCAACAAAGAAACGGTCCCAAAAAACTTTTTGAATATTAATGGCTGATTTTTAGTTTTTTGGGTGCTGAATCCGCATCTGAATTCAGTTCGTTTCCATCACCCACAGTTTAGTCACAATTTGATCTAGTAAGATAGGGGAAAATATGCCAAATATGCAATAAAAATTGTAAACGACTTTTAAAATACCTATAGAACTTCATTTCATCATAGAAGATGGCTTTATGTTCTTAACATCTCATTCTACAAAGGCTCTACGTCTCCATTGACGTATTTCTTTCCTTTTAAGCTCCCTTTTCCTTTTGATATAGCTTTTTCTGCTAAGCACCGCTGCCTTTAGGCGAAGTGACCAAGAGTCTTTTCCCATCATGCTGGTGCTCTAGTGTCATTGATAACGGTTTTCCATCAGTTTTAGGTCTTGATGATAACGCACACCTTGTGATTCACTTGCATTACCTAAATTGTCCGGAAGTAATTGCAAATTTAAGTTTAAAAGTGAACCTTGAGGCTCATTAAACATTCAAACTTATTGAAAGCATCCAGCTTATTGGTAATAATTGCTTAATGGCCTGGGTCTTTTTTGTTACCCTGGAACTTATTGACGTGCAATCCACGCTTCTTTTTCATTTACTGTGAAATGTAATTCAAATTGGGGATCAAACATCATTTTTCTAATTTCAGGGCCAACGAAGATACCTTTTTTTTAATTTCGCTTCAGACAAGTGCGGAAACTTCTTACAAAGGTATTTGATTGATTGATTTTTTCGTGTTTCCGGGCGCGTCAACTGCTTCGGTCATTAGTCCCGTTAGTGTAGTGCATGTTTTTTCTCGGAGATGGCGGTGATCTTCCCCCGCTCGATGGCGAGATCCGGCGCCGACCTACCGTCGGCTAGTGGGGTTTCCCCCTAACCAGGACTCTCCCACCAGCGGAGCACCGCCCCAGCCGGGACAAGCTCTAAGCTCCCGGCCGGTCTCCCGGAATATGTGATAGTGTGGTGCATGTTAGTGTAAGTGTGTGTAAGAGGAGAGGATAGGACAAGGAAGAGGAAGGAGAGATCGCGCGCGGTCCGTGGCCCGTTTGTTAGGGTACTGCTCCGGCATCCGCCTGGTGTTGATCGGAGAAACCACGGAAAACTACCGATCAGAGCAGCCGGTCGCTAGAATTCTCCTCCAGACAGCGACTGAATTCGACCTAGCTGAAAAGCTAGTGTCGAAAATCCTGCCGCCGTCAGGACTCGAACCTAGGACCTCCCGGTTAGAGGCGCTGCAGTGACATCAGTTGATGCACTGAGCTACTGCTACCGGTACAAAAGTATTTGAAAAACTATCCATCTTTAGATAAGGCCTTCACAAATTATTTCATGTTTCCTAATTTTATATGCAATAGAGGCAGTAAAATCTTATGTTGATCTACCTGATGTTCCCGTAGAATGTTCTTTTCTCCTACCTTTAAAGATTTTCTTACAGAACAATTCTCTCTAGACCAATGCTGATCTCGTGTCCTTCTATCCCATTCACACAGAAAACATAGGAATTTAGTAAAACCACTTTGCTGGCCAAGAAGCATGCATGTTATTGTTAAGTCATCATATATCATCCATCCATGAGCAGAGTAGTTTATTTTCTCTAAAACGACACTGAGGTTTTCGTAACTTTTCTTCATGCACACAGAATGACCAACAGGTAATGATTCATAAGTGTTACCATTGTTTAATAGAACTGCTTTTAAACTAGTTTTAGTGGAACCGATAAATAGCCTCCATTCTTCTTTTTTGTATTCAATTCCGAACTCATTCACCAGACCGGCAATATTCAAGCAATACACTAAATTCTTTTCTAGTTGTAAAAATGAGCAAATTGCTGCTCTCTACTCCTGTAGACATGGATTGAAGTTTCAGCTAATAACACGTTCTTTTCCTTGAGTCTTGAGCCAAGCAGTTCAGCTTTCTCCCTTGTTAAGCCGTTTCTAGAGACTCAGAACTGAATTTGGTAGCTATACAGAGCAAATGTTAAAATGTGAACAAATGGTGGGTGATGCGGCATTTTTAATTTTATTTTTGGAATCAGCTCACTTAAAACGATAAGAATTAGTTGAACACACATAAAAAGCTTTTTGGTAGTTGGCCTGTGTTATAGTTCAGATGAGGATTGAGCTTGGGAACTGGACTGAGGTCTGAGCGAAGACTTGATGGAGGTGTGGAGTCACTAGCTGAGCATGAAGCTGAGTTGAGGGAAAAGCTGGAAGACCAGCAGTTGAACAAGGCCCAGCGCAGTGGGGTGGGCGGAATTTTCGACTTTGAGGTTTGTTGCAAGTGGTAGGGTTGAAAAGTTGTTGGTTGCAAGCAGTAGGGGTGCAGGTAGGGTTTTGCGCTGAGTGTTAGCTGGAGGTTGGGCTGGGAGTGTGCTGGAGGTTGAGGTAGGTGTTGGGGTGGGGGCTGGTCTGGTGGTTGGGTTGGAGATTGGGCTGGTGGTTGGGCTGGTGGTTGGGCTGGTGGTTGGGCTGGTGGTTGGGCTGGTGGTTGGGCTGGTGGTTGGGCTGGTGGTTGGGCTGGTGGTTGGGCTGGTGGTTGGGCTGGTGGTTGGGCTGGGGGTTGGGCTGGGGGTTGGGCTGGGGGTTGGGCTGGGGGTTGGGCTGGGGGTTGGGCTGGGGGTTGGGCTGGTGGTTGGGCTGGTGGTTGGGCTGGTGGTTGGGCTGGTGGTTGGGCTGGTGGTTGGGCTGGTGGTTGGGCTGGTGGTTGGGCTGGTGGTTGGGCTGGGGGTTGGGCTGGGGGTTGGGCTGGGGGTTGGGCTGGGGGTTGGGTTGGGGGTTGGGTTGGGGGTTGGGTTGGGGGTTGGGTTGGGGGTTGGGTTGGGGGGTTGGTTTGGCGGTTGGCTAGTTGAACTGGAGGGCTGGATTGGAGGTTGGGCTGGGGGTTGGTTTGTGTTGGGGGTTGTGCTGGGGGTTGTGTTGGGGGTTGTGTTGGGGTTGTGTTGGGGGTTGAGGTTGGGGCTGTGTTGGGGCTAAAGCTGGGGGCTGTGTTGGGGTTGTGCTTGGGGGGCTGGGTGTTGGGGGTTGTGTTGGGGGTTGTGTTGGGGGTTGTGTTGGGGGTTGTGTTGGGGGTTGGGTTGGGGGTTGGGTTGGGGGGTTGGGTTGGGGTGGAATGGAGTTGGGTTGGGGGTTGGGCTGAGAGTTGGAGCAAGGGTTACGCTAAGAGTAGTGCCGAGTGTTGTGCTGAGGTTGAACTGGAGGTATGACTGGGTGTTGGACTGAGTGTTGGGTTGGGGGCTGGGCTGGAGGTTGAGGTAGGAGTTGTAGTGGGGGCTGGTCTGGGGGTTGGACTGGGGGTTGGATTGGAGGTTGGGCTGGATTTGGGTTGGTGGTTGAGCTGGAGTTTTGACTGAGCATTAAGCTGGAGGTTGGGCTGGGGGTTGGGCTGGAAGTAGAGGTTGGGGTGGGGGCTGGTCTGGGGGTTGGGCTGGAATTTGAGGTAGTGGTTGGGGTGGGGGCTGGTCTGGGGTTGGGCTGGGGGTTGGTTTGGAGGTTGGGCAGGGGGTTGGGTTGGGGGTTGAGCTGGGTGTTGGACTGGGCGTTGGGCTGGGGGTTGCGCTGGAAGTTGGACTGAGGGTTGGGCTGGGGGTTATGCTGAGAGTAGTGCTGAGTGTTGTGTTAAGGTTAGGCTGCGGGGTTGGACGGTGGTTGTGAAGGTCGCTGGCTGAGAGCTGAGCTGAGCAGCGGGGGTGGGCGGGGCTGGGCTTACCTGCATGGTGTGGCGCAGCGAGGTGGAGCGGCGCGAGGACTGCTGCGTGAGCGTCTCGGTGACGGTGGAGCTGGAGTCGCCGGTGGCGTAGCGCAGGCAGCGCCCGTCGCCCGAGCGCAGCGTAGGGAAGCACAGCGACAGCCCGGCCGCCACCCAGCTGAAGGGCGGGATCTTCCTGCACGGGGCACACCGCAAATCACACCCTTCTGCCCCGTGTGGCGGATGCTGCGTTTGGAAACTGGGCCGATTTGGACTCGGAAAAACATAATTACACCAATGAGATGAATGTGAACTTGCAAACCGTGCGTGAACTCTCACATGGGGAAGTCCCTTCTCCAGCCATGTCTACGTGAAGGTGTAGACATGAGGACAAAATGTTTTATATAATAGAACTGGGTATATTACATATCTCTATATCCGAGATATTGCGCGTTCCATTGTAACTAGAGAATGAGGGTACTCAAAGGATTCCAAAATATGTAATTTTGTAGATTACAGCACAAGAAACATAACTCGATGCAGGTGGATTCAAAAACCACTTTTTCAAAACCGTAGGAGGCATAGCTTACAAATTATAGGCGATAGATATCATGAAACAGGCCGTTTAGCGATCCATATGTGGCGGGATTGTACTTCCGCCTCTTATTTAGTCGCCTTCCTTCTACGAATATTGATGTTTATAAAGCGAAATTACTAATATATGTCCACCTCTCCATGAAATATTCTTTCCTTTACAATATATTTAGCAAAAGATTGACTAGGTATGAAAGCAACAAAACGTATCAGTACTACAAAAAATAATATAAGTGCTGACTTTTAATGATTTATTAACAGCATAATTGAATTTTCATATTTTGAACAATTCGCATTCAGGAGGAATCCACGAACTATGAGATCTAATTGAATTTCGTTGTTAAAGTTCATGAATTCTTGGCGCAATTCGTTCGTCGCGACTTGCGTGCTCCGTGGCGTTGATTCGCTTGGCCCTGATCCAACAGACGAGGGCGTTTTCCCATCACACTGCATTTAAACACTTACTTTCGGGCGAAAACTGTCTTTCACCCCAGTGCATTCCCTAGAAGTAACTAGACATATTCCACTGCAATTATTAGTGATTTGTTTAATAAAGGAAAAGAACAAAGCTAACTGCGGACTAAAATGTACGGATCATGTGATCATTCACTCATATATGCCAATTAATGAGTTTTACGCATGTTATTCGCCAGCTAATCTGATAAGGGGCAAGTGAAAATCAATGAATGACGTATACACTGATTAGAAAAGCGATTGGATAATAGTTCGTGGAATTCTCTTTATTATCGATTGCATGGAGAGTACATGGAACAATTTGTGACACTGCCACTGGTAAAATTTGACTAAAAGTGAGTTGATTGTTTGTAAACAGAGAAGGAAACGAAATTTGGTACTAACAAATGAGTGCAGTTTGCAGTTGAAGTTCATTATTCGTTCGTTGGATCTGAATACCTCTTATGGAGGAATTAGACTACATATTGATTTATAGAACTAAAATTTATAAAGGTAGTATTCACGGTCTAACTCAACATACTTTAATGTGGCATTTCATTTTACTTTAATGTAAAGTTTAATAATTTTGGTTCAAAAACCTGAAAGTATTATATTTTTAGTTTAAGTATGCTGACGGAGATCTAACTTCACGGACAAATCGTAATTTACACTCAGACATGTCCAAACCTCTTCCTGTAACTGAATGTCATAACTACATCTTAAATTACTTCTCATCGGTAAGAGCTCTTGAATTTGTGCAATTTGCATATTCTAACAGACTACGTAATAATTTCATTGTTTAAGAGAGGTCATTTCTGAAAGCGTATTTTCTTGCGTCTATCCCGATTGCATGTCCCAACTTAAAACCGTCGACTTGAAATTCTACCACGTTTTTCCGTGCTTTAATGTGGGCTGTTCTTTTCACAGTCTTTTAACTCCCCATCACTTGGAACTCTTTCTTGGAAGACTTCCATCAAAGTTGGACCCCGACCGACCCCATTCGTCCCGCGAGCGTCCGCGAAGTTTCCTTTGCAGGGAAAAGAATTAAGAAAACAGCACCACCAAAACATCGTTGTCGGTTTCCTCGACGCCCAGAATCAGCTGAACTGCAGAGAACGCAAAGAGGAAACACCATATTTCGCCAACGCGTCTTGGCTGCCTGCCAATAGGCTGGGTGTTTTCAATAATTCTATCATAAGAGTTTTTGGACATACGCCATCAATTTGTGATCCCAATTGTACGTTATTCGCACTCTTTAATTTGACATGACGTTCCATATACTTCTGATTTTGCACCTACTAACAAGAGAGGCACACAAAAAAACGTTGTCAGACTCAAAACGTGTCGCATGTTTCTCTATGTATTTTGACGCCCTGACTCCGAATCTCAAGCCCGAAATACGTTACTATCCTCCAGTATTTTTAAATCTCGAAAAACCACCGCGCAATTGTATATTTTAACTTTCTCCTTCATATACGTATATATGGTAGTAATATACGTAGTATAGAGAAAGTTATGTAATGCTGTGGAAGATCCTTTCGAGATTTCAACGGAAATACACGTTTTGGAGTCCCCTGATACCGAAAAAGTTTTGTTTTTATTTCTCGTATACGTTTATTCCTCGTATGTACGGAGTAATATACGTAGTATAGAGAAAGTTATGTAATGCTGCGAGAGAAAACGGCGGATTTTCGACACAAAAAAATTAATTGCCGGGCCCTGACAACGAAAAAGCGAATACACCCAGTTGCTAAATAAAGAAAAAGTCTCCTAACACGTGGAGTAGCCAGAATTCCTGTTTTATGGTTACCTGATGTCGAACAACTAATTGAAAGCAAAACGTCCGTCCGTCCCTCTGTCCGTCTCTCGTATGTGAAGAAACCTAGCACCTAAACCACAGTAACGATCTTTTTCAAATTGAAGAAACCCCTATCTAACTCTAGTTGATGCTTTGAGATTTTGAAAAACATTCTTTAAAATTTAGGGGTACTTTACATGAAACCCCTCGGACATTTTCAAAATTTTCTCAAAAACGGCTACAATTTTTTTCTTCAAATTTCTTGTAAGAATAAAGTAATATACACTTATGAAGAAGGCATAGGTCCTATTTTTTCCATTAACTCTGAAATTTCGAAAATTGCAAAAGTTTGAATTTTTTCGGCGTCTTCCTAAAACTATAAAAGTGAAGACAGATTTTTCCTCCAAATGAAATTTCTTGTGCATAAATATTTCTTTCAATATGGTCATGTACATTATTTCGGAAATTTTAGTAGTTTTCGTGCTAGAGTGCACGCAATATTTGCAATTTTCAAAAATTACGAAAACAATATTTTCTCAAAAATGGCTCCAAATTTTTTCTTGAAATTTTTCCATTGGATAGTTCTAATTGCACTGTCTAATATGACGTAAAGTTAATTTTGGTGCATTCTTTTGTTTTTTCAAAAGTTACACAAATTTAATTTTTTAAAGTATCTCTCACGCTGTTAATATGCACATTTTCATACATTTGTACACATTATTACATTTGTGAGTGAAAGTACTTCGAATGACTTCAAATGAACATTTTCGAAAACTCAATAGATTTCTGTGATAAAGAGCTTCAAATTTCGCATATATAGTAATGGTTAATCTTAAAAAGCCATTTTCTTAAAAAGCACTTCAAAACTTTCAATGAAAATTTCTATTTAGGACGAGATTTTTCTCTTCTTTAATATTCTTGAAGTCATATTTCGGTTATACTCTTATGAAACCGAAAAGTTCAAATATGTCAAAAAAACGTACTTTCGATGACGATATATGACAGCTGGCCAGAGAATGGAGCAAGACCTTAAAACCAGTCCACACCAAGAAAATTAGAAAAATTTCCTTCGAGAAAGTGTGCCATTCTGCAGCACCTCTAGGGGGGGAGGGGGTTGTTGTCAGACCTAAAGACTTGACACATGTTTCTCCGTAAATATTGATCCGCTGAATTCGAATCTGAAGCCAGAATTGCGCCACCACCTTTCGGGTTTTTTAAACAAATTGCGAAAAAACACAGTGAAATTTACAACTTACTATCACGGTGTTTTTTCGTGATTGAAGAAAACAAGAATGTGGTGGCCCAAATCTGGCTTCGTATTCTGATTCAGAGCATCGACGTACATAGACAAACAAGTGTAACGCTTTTGTGTCTGATAATTTGTGTGTGTGTGTGTTTTTGTTTTTTTTGTTCGAGGGTAGGTGGAAATCTTCAAAAGACACCATGCGGCCCGTACCACATGATATTGTGAGATTTTTACCCACTAAAACCAACCTCCCTTCTCCTCCATCCTCCCCGCGGAACCGCCGTTAGGCATTACATCACGGGGAGTGGATTAGAGTGGCCTAGTCACCAGCCACTTCTCTTCGCCAAAACGTAGGAAGGATCAAACGAGGATCAGTCGACTTCCCTTCTTTCCCTTTCTATTCTCCTCAGCTCAGCTATTATTGTCTGCGCATATGCGCTCACCGCATCCCAGTTGGTTTCTGAAGCGAGCATGCACCCAACCATTGCTTCGGGTGTCAGAGGGTCGATCCCGAGTATACTCATAACGTGCCGTCGCTGCACATGGTATCGCGGGCACTGGAAGAACACATGCTCGGCGTCTTCGACAGCAGGTTCACATAGTGGACAGAATGGGGTATCCTCCAGCTTGAACCTGTGGAGATATGCCAGAAAACATCCATGTCCAGACAACAGCTGGGTCAAGAAGAAATTTACTTCGCCGTGTTTACGGTTGATCCACGGTGCAATGAAGGGAATCATGCGGTACGTCCATCTTCCTTTAATGGACTTGTCCCATCGATCCTGCCATTCGAGCAGTGTTGTTGAGCAGTCTGGGTTCTCCTCTTCTTTGTGATATCGCCTCCGTCTCTCCTGCGCCAAGATATCGACAGGAGGCATCCCTGCGATGACGCACACTGCATCGTTTGACACAGTGCGGAATGCACAAGCTACCCGCAATGCTGATAACCTGTACACTGACGTCATCCCTCGGATGTAGCTATTTATCAACGTGGAGTTGGCCCATACTGGAGCTCCATAGAGCAAGACGGACCTCACAACCAAGGCCAGAAGCTTCCGTTTCTCCTGACAGGGCCCTATGTTGGGCATTAGTCTCGACAGTGCTGCATTAATTACCGCAGCTTTATTGCTGGCGTACTTCAGGTGGTCAGCAAATGTCAGACGGGCGTCAATCATGAGACCAAGATATTTGATCGACGGCTGTGATTCAATACGGTGGTCTCCGACTTTGAGAGTGATGGTTTCTCTCTTTTTCCTGCTAGAGACTAGGAGAACCTCAGTCTTGTGCTCAGCTAACTGCAGCCCTGAGGACTTCAACCACTGACTAACAATAGCGATCGCTTCGTTGCAAATATACACAATTTCCTCAATGTACTTCGCAACGGCGACGATAGCAATGTCGTCCGCGAAACCAATAATACTGGTGCCTTCTGGGAGGGGAAGCCGAAGAACCTCGTCATACATCACATTCCATAATGGTGGACCCAATACCGACCCTTGCGGGACACCAGCCGTGATATTATGTACCTTCGGCCCATTACTTGTATTGTAAATGAGAGCTCTATTACTCAGATACTCGGCCACAATCTTCCTCAAGTACGTTGGCACATTAAATCTGCGGAGAGCTTGGTGAATATTACTCCACCTGGCCGAGTTGAATGCATTTTTAATATCCAACGTAACGACAGCACAGTACTGTTTTGGGCCTCTCTTCCATCTACTTCCTCCAATTGCTTGTCGGGCGGTGTTAATGACAAGCTGGACTGCGTCAACAGTCGAGCGGGCTCTGCGGAAACCATACTGATTTTCCGAAAGGCCTCCTCTCTCCTCCACAGCTTTCTCCAGTCTGGTACTAATAATTCTCTCCAGAACCTTGCCAGCTGTGTCCAGCATACACAATGGCCGGTATGATGATGGATCTTCGGGTGATTTATTCCCCTTAGGGAGGAGCACCAAGCGCTGTTTTTTCCATCTTTCTGGATACACCCCTTCCCTCAAGCAAGAATAATAAAGATTCACAAAGATGTCGGTGTGAGCAAGTATCGCAGTCTTGAGGGCAATATTGGGAATGTTATCCGGTCCGGGAGCCTTTGTGTTGCCGATTCTGCTGATTGCGTGCAGAATTTCTTCTTGCGTGACTGGAGGAATTATTTCTAGCTCAGATAACGCTATATTATCTGAGACACCGGGGTGGTTAGGGAATAGGGCTGTCACAATTCTGAGCAGCATTTTGGGGCAAGTTGGAGAACGTAGGTGCCGCTGTCTTAACCTACACATGACCGTCTTGTACGGCCTACCCCCATGAATCCTTGTCCACCTCGTCACACAGGCTTTTGGCGCATAAGCGTTTGCTCTTGCGGATTTCTATTTTCAACTGGCTTCGAGCCAGTTTGTATTGCTCTTGCAATTGAGGAAAGTTGTCTCTGCCACGAGCTCTCTGGTACTGTCTTCTGGCTCGAAGGCACCTCCGTCGTAATTGGGCGATTTCCTCATTCCACCAGTAAACTGGTGAACGTCGAGAGATTGCGCCCCGTCTAGACATAGCCGCATCACAGGCTTTGGTTACCCATTTCATCACCTGCCCAGCTTTGTCATCTGCGGTACCTGTTGGCACTATCGTCTCCAAACATTGTCGGAAAAGTTCTTCGTCGAACGTTTTTACTTTCCACCCAGCTGGCTGATATTTCGGCGCAAAATTATCCCGCCGCTGATTTTGCACCTCGTACAAAAGTGCCTGGTGGTCACTATGGGTATAGTGTTCACTAACTCTCCAGGACACTCCATTCTCAAAAGATTATCTGACATGAACGTCAGATCCACAACAGATCCCACGCCCCCTCTGCGGAAGGTGTGTATGTCTCCCGTGTTGGCGAGTTCTACATTCAGAAGGGAGAGGGATGCCAGAACTGCTCGACCTCGCTCATTAGTGGACGAACTATCCCACTCAACCGCCCAGGCGTTGAAATCTCCAGCTATCACCAAGGGGCTTCGTCCTCTTGCGTCGTACACTAAGCGGTCAAGGAAGTGCTCAAACTCGTCCGTTGTCGCGTTTGGTGAGGCATAACAGCTGTAGATGTAAACGCCGTTGATTTTTACCCAGACAAATCCAGCTCCGGGTCTCGTCATAACTTGCTGGAATGTGTGTTTTCCACAGGCCCAGATTGCCGCCTGGTTGTGGAGGTTAGATACCCACGCTGTATCTTCACGGTTAGTATACTGCTCGCATACTATTGCTAAATCAACCTCCCATTCCCTAACCGACTGTGCCAGGATATCCTGGGCGACTGCGCAATGGTTGAGATTGAGTTGTATAATTCTCATTTTCTATCCGTTATTGCTTTCTGCGCTTTTTGGTACGATGGACACCTGCTGCACCCAGTAGCATGTCTGCCTTGGTTCCTCTTTTCTTCACAAAGCAAGCACTTTGCGTCATTTGTGCATGACTTAGCAAGGTGATCATCACCACCACAATTCATGCACAAGTTGGACCGGTCATGTGAGTTTTTACATGCTTTTCTGAGGTGTCCAAAATCCAAACATCTGTAACACCTCAGGGGGACCTTCTTCTCACGCAGAGTGCAGTACACCCATCCTATTCTTATTTTACCGATGGCCAACAATTTGTTAGCCACCGCAACAGGAACGCTGACTATTGCTACCTGTGTTCCACCATAGGATGGTCTTTGTGTGTGTGTGTGTGTGTGTGTGTGTGTGTGTGTGTGTGCGCGCGCGCGTGCGCGCCTGTATAAATGAATCACGGTACACACAAGAGATCACGGTACGGAAATTCGCTGACGCCGGCTTCATCAATTGAATAATTGAACGCGTTGAATATAATCTGAAATATTTCTTCTAGACACAATGAGACATAATTCAAAGGGTTCTGAGCAGTATTTCATTCACAGTGAATATCAAGGGGGAAAGGTAATTTCGTTGCCTAATGGTGATTGTCCCTAAAAACGTGATTTTTTCATTTTGAACAGAATCATTGGTAAGCTGCTATAAAACTCAAATAATTTCGAGTTTAAATAAAAAAGCAAAGCGTCAAAAAATATAGCTAATTTTTTGTTGTATTTAGCTAATTGTACTTAATTTGAATAAGAATGAATTACATTACACAACAGTTAATAAGAGTGCATAATTTCGAAAATAACTTCCTTCGATAGAAAACAGGGAAGCTGTCCAAACGATTCAGAATAAAATTTCGCTATAAACGAGAATTCTATTTAATCTATCCAGATTGAAAATGACATCTCTTTTGCCTGCAGATGACACATAATTACAATTTCATATTGGGAACGCATTGAGAAACAGGGAGCGTCTAATTTACGCCCTAATATTTGATATCCACTCATTGTTTCGACTAAAATAACCTGAATTAGTCTCGTTAACCTGTCGGAAGCCGGTTAGTGTTTGGGCGTTGACAGGCGCGCGTTTTGATGAAAAGTGGCGGTTAACCGCCGTGCGCTTTACTGGAATTTTTGTTCCCCTCCCTTTCCGGGAACGTGTGGGGTTTGTTTTTCGGTCGAGCATGCGAGAGCTTGGTGATGCAAGAGAGAACATTCAAACAAGGGGCCGGTATGATTGGTGCAGACGCATCCAAAGAATTTAATAGGTATTCTCTGGAGTATAGTATCAAATGTAGGTCGTTTTAAATATTACGGAATGTGGTATCACAAAACGTCCTTTTATTTCTTGGCGCACATTTCACAGCGACTTCATTGGCTGACCGGAACGTTTTTGAGAAAAAAATTACATAGTTCTTTTGTATTCCAGCATTATAAACGACCTTTTTTGTTACAAGAAATCTTTCATAAAATTACATATTATGGTACAGATGATGATGTATTTGCCATTTATGGCTCGGATAATTGCATTCAGCCAATCGTAGCCAGATAGTAGCCAGATATAATAGGGTGGTAACGGAAGAATGAACAGCCGACAACAGTTTTTTTCGCACAGGCGTCAAATAACCCTGACGACACAATAGAGTTGTTTCCGAAAAACTAACTTTCATTATATTATGAGTTAATAATGCTGCTACAAAAGACAATGAATGCAACTCGTTTAAATGTTACTTTATTCCACAAATTCCGTCGTACAAGTCGTTACCGTACAAATTGCAAACTCGCTCCTAACGTCGCTCGATTTCAAAATATGTACTCTGCAGTAAAGCTTAACATTATCAACTAGTTTATAATATGCTGCATTATGTACTGTTATAAAATTTTATTGTTATTTTTCATTCATTTTCGTTAGATCCACTTGTCACTCATTTTCGGTATTTTTAGGACACACTGTTTATTACCTCAATGGCAGTTTTCATTACTACATGTTCGAAATCATCAAATATATTTACGTGCTCTACCTGTAGAGACATTTAATTGAAATGTTGGCAATACAAAGTCAATTTACAAAAATAACTGCTGTAGCAGGAGTTAGCTCATTCAGAAGTGTTACAGTTAGAAGATGAATAGGAACCATTATTTCTCCGGCAACAAATTCAGAAGGCACGGAATGAAGTTCGAGTATAAGTTCATGTAAATGTAGCGGCACATTTGACATCAAATAGCGCGTAAGAAAGGCTCATGCATCGACCTGATATTCATCCACTCTTTCAGCTATCGGGTACCCAGTACGTGTTCGCGTGTTCGTCAGTCACAGCTAATTCTCTTCTTGTCCATCATCCGGGGCAAATGAGGGTTCACTCGACGCATCTCGAACTACTGGACGACAATTTTCCCCTGGATATTTTCCTGCCATTCTAAAAGAATTTATGTACATAAAACGCGTTTTGGAAGGGGAAGGTTGAGCCACCTAAAGACAGAAGGGTCGATCAGCACTATTTAGAGACGTATTTTCATGGGTTTTGCAACTACCAACAATACTGAAACTGATATTTTGAATTTTTGACTTATAACTTGTTACGCTTTAATTTATCAGAGTGATCACCGACCTAGTTTTGTACTACAACATTTAAAAAATATTTCTATGGATACTTTTTTCATTTACCGTTATAATCCCGACGATGGACCAACTCAGTAAGTGCATAATGTTTAAACGTTCTTTTTATTATGAACTTGTACAGCATAAATAATCTGCAACAGGAATCTGCCGGCGGACGCGCCACGATAAGCAGATTTAGAATAATACACCATTTTGCAAAGTCCTTCAGTTTACTGTAGATCTTGAGATAGTTACTAAGTATAAATATGAGAAAGTCTGGTAAATAATTCAGTAAATTCCTTTTTATTAAAACACCCCATTCATTAAATTTGATCTTTTGTTTTATTTGGAGTTACATTTATAATTCAAAGGAAAAGCTATAAATTCATCTGCATATGTGAATGAAGGGGGGGGGAGAGTCTAAAGGGAGATAAAAAACTTCCCGTAGAGGCAGTAACTCGTGGAGTAGAGGCGTTAGTGTGAAGTCGCAAAATTGAGAGGAAATGCTTCTGTTGAAGCACGTGTGGCGCTTGGCGGTCGCCCTTTATTGGACATCGTAAATTCGGCGCCTCCTGGTAATTGAGCTCATTCTTACTCGCGCGTCATCAGTCAACCGCCCGCACGGTGGCGAGGAGCATAATGCACCGGGCGACTCCACACGCGGCGCAGCGTGTCACACACATTCCCCTCCCCGCCTCGCCCCGCCTCGCCCCGCCTCGCCCCGCCTCGCCCCGCCTCGCCCCGCCTCGCCCCGCCTCGCCCCGCCTCGCCCCGCCCGCCCCGCCTCGCCCACTCGCCCCGCCTCGCCCCGCCTCGCCCCGCCTCGCCCCGCCTCGCCCCCTCGCCTCGCCTCGCCCCGCCTCGCCCCGCCCCGCCTCGCCCCGCCTCGCCCGCCTCGCCCCGCCTCACGCCCCGCCTCGCCCCGCCTCGCCCCGCCTCGCCCCGCCTCGCCCCGCCTCGCCCCGCCTCGCCCCGCCTCGCCCCGCCTCGCCCCGCCTCGCCCCGCCTCGCCCCACCTCGCCCCGCCTCGCCCCGCCTCGCCCCGCCTCGCCCCGCCTCGCCCCGCCTCGCCCCGCCTCGCCCCGCCTCGCCCCGCCTCTCCCCGCCTCGCCTCGCGTCGCCCCGCCTCGCCCCGCCTCGCCTCGCCTCGCCCCGCCTCGCCCCGCCTCGCCCCGCCTCGCCCCGCCTCGCCTCGCCCCGCCTCGCCCCGCCTCGCCCCGCCTTGCCCCGCCTCGCCCCGCCTCACCCCGCCTCGTCCCGCCCCTCCTCTCCCCGCCTCGTCCCGCCTCGCCCCGCGCCTCGCCCCGCCTCGCCCCGCCTCGCCCCGCCTCGCCCCGCCTCGCCCCGCCTCGCCCCGCCTCGCCCCGCCTCGCCCCGCCTCGCCCCGCCTCGCCCCGCCTCGCCCCGCCTCGCCCCGCCTCGCCCCGCCTCGCCCCGCCTCGCCCCGCCTCGCCCCGCCTCGCCCCGCCTCGCCCCGCCTCGCCCGCCTCTCGCCCCGCCTCGCCCCGCCTCGCCCCTCGCCTCGCCCCCGCCTCGCCCCGCCTCGCCCCGCCTCGCCCCGCCTCGCCCCGCCTCGCCCCGCCTCGCCCCGCCTCGCCCGCCTCGCCTCGCCCCGCCTCGCCCCGCCTCGCCTCGCCCGCCTCGCCCCGCCTCGCCCCGCCTCGCCCCGCCCCGCCCCGCCTCGCCCCGCCCCGCCTCGCCTCGCCCCGCCTCGCCTCGCCTCCGCCCCGCCGCCCCGCGCCTCGCCCCGCCCGCCCCCTCGCCCGCCTCGCCCCGCCCCGCCTCGCCCCGCTCCTCGCCATCCTTCAGTCGCTGTCTGAGGAGAATTCTAGCGGCCGGCTGCTCTGATCGGTAGTTTCTGCGGTTTTTCCGATCAACACCAGGCGAATGAGCAGTACCCTTAACAAACGGGCCACGGACCGCGCGCGATCTGTCCTTCCCTTCCTAGTCCTATCCTCTCCCCTCTTACACACACACGTACACTAACATGCACTAAACTATCACTTATTCCGGGAGATCGGTCGGGAGCTTAGGAGCTTGTCCTGGTTGGGGGCGGTGCCCCCCGCTTGGTGGGGAGAGTCCTGTTTTGGGGGAAACCCCACTAGCCGACGGCGGTGGATCGGCGCTGGATCCGCCATCGAGCGGGAGTAGATCACCACCATCTCCCCGGAGAACCAACATGCACCACACTTCCGGGACTAATGATCTAAGCTGTTGACGCGCCCAATCACTAACTAACCAACAACCGCCCACCCGCCGTAACGCCTCACCCCAGTCCACTTCGTTCCGCCCTGCGTCGCTGGCGATTCGCCACCCGCTCGTTAACTCGCCTCGCGTCACCACCTGGGAGGGCGTTAAAGGCGAACGGGTGAGAGGATGCTGCGTGGGTGTCGCTTCCACCGTGAATGTTATGGCCCATTTGCTGCGCTCTCACCCGGTATTCGTGAGATTTCGAGTCACTTTGCCAGTCATACAGGTAGCATTAACCACTTAACGTAAACTCGAGTATACTCGGGGTTTTAACTGAAAATTTAAAAGCCCGAGTATACTTCGTGTTCTTAACATCAATAATAAAAAAAATTGGAAATTCTTGGACCGTCTTTCGTTTCATAATTGGTGTTAAGGTTAAATAAGAATTCGGGTTATACTACTACCGTTACACTGCACTCGAAAAACTAATCATTTTATGCTAAACTACACAACAAATTATTATTTTAATCAAAACACATCAACGTAAATGTATGAATAATGCTTCCTGAAAGGTTTAGTTTATTCGTGCATATATTATTACAACTATAATTACGAGTATTTACATTAAACTTTATCAAATTTATATACGATTATGTGGGATCCTAGTTTTTGGTGAACATAGCCGCAAATTTTCATGCAAGTTAAGTGCGCACGAGAATCACACCAGTTTTCACTCGAGCCATATGGGAAATAAAATAATTTGAGATCAAAACCCTGAATTCTCTAGAGCATTATCGTTCTACACAGGTCACAGAGCTGGGAGCGGATGTATCGGAAACTACTCAACTGTTGGTGTAGTGAGTACGCCCATTGGTTGTCCAGTGAAGAGAAACACAAAGAACAAATGAAATTTAACGATAAACGCAATATATAACGTTGACTGGTGATCGTATGTGAAATTAATTGGACTCACCATACCAATAAGCAAGCGAATATTAATACGCACATACATTTGGCACTTTCACGGTAATTAATCACTAATTTGCCTTTCTTCATGATCATTGTATTTCGTACTTGAATTTATCATACTTGAGTTTGAACTTGCCAATTTTATTTGTCTAATTTATTATTTTGTCCTGTCATTCTCCTCAGTTTACACTCCAATCGTTTGTTTTTATTGTATTTATGTATTTAGTTTCGTAGTTTCTTTCTGGTTACGGTATTGAGTTTCTTGTCCTTCTTTCATTGATACTTCTTTTGCAAAGATCGTTTTGCGTTCAGACCTTTCTTCCTGCTCTAACAAGACACTCCGTGGGTCGATCTCTTCGAGACTTTCTACAAAACCTTTGTCTTGAAAGAAACTTCCAGAGAATTGCTGAAATCGTCCAAGGCTTGAGAAGAGCCAAGTTTCACTTTTTGGCTTGATTGCCTGAGCAACGATCTCTGCGTCAATGAGAGAAAGACTGGTCACTGCCGCGACGCAGTCGCTGTGATTGAACTTCTCTGAACTAAACTACTAGTTATACGCGCCTACTGAAATTGTTTCCTCATTCAAGCCAATGTACTCTTCACTCATATTATTGATTTGCCATGATTTTTAAATTCTTACTTTCTAAACTCATCATTATATATATAAAAATATTTTCACTTTCTTTTTTAATTATTTATTTAAGGTCGCCCTATGGGCCAGGTCATTGGCGACCACAGTTACAAAAATACAGTATTTACAAAATTCACATACTAGTTACACATTCTCATGGGATACACATACACAAATCCTAAATCTAGATGTTATAATATAGGCAGACAATGCTAGTCTTTACTAATAATATTTTTCTAGCATATTAAATTTGCGAGGAGTTCTATAATTTTCTTTGACGGGGATGTGGAATTTAATATACAGTAGAGATTATCATTGATGTTAAGGTTTGTTCTCACAGTCGCCATCGCGTGGCAATCAACTATAATATGCTTCGTGGAAACTGGGAGTCCGCACTTTCTTTGTAAACGCATCATTATCGATAAAAACATTTATTTCTATTAATATTTTCTTTATTCTGGTGGAGCAGCTCTTAATGAGACACAAATTGCCTCGGGAGATTCACAGCATGTACGCTATATCCCTAATATTGCACGCTTGACGGAGTTCTTAGTTCACTGGGATGTGGGTATACGAGAACAGCTTTATCGCTGGGCTCTAAGGTTGGGGAATGCGGACAGGAAAGAGAAGGAGAGATCGCCAGCTCCGGCCACTCTTTCAGGGCACCGCTCCGACATTCGCCAAGCGGTCAAGTAAACCACTGCCTACGGATTTGATTCCGGAAGGCGCCACAAATTCGCCGGGATGTTTCAACACAACATGCCAATTTCCGACACCGGGAGATCGACCCACGAGAACTTCCCTTCCCAATCACTGGATTTTTGATTGATTGATTGATTAGTGATCCAGGCGCGTCATCTACTAAAGTATTTCGTAAGTGTAATGCATGTCATTTCCTCGTAAGGTGGTCAGGTATCTTCCCTCCAGATGCAGAGATCCGGCCCTGACCTTAGGGTGTCGGCTAGCGGGGTTTCCAACCAGGTATCTCCCAGACATTTATTGGATATTTACTAGATATAAACATATTTGTGTGATTTGAAAATAAAAAGACAATTTGCAATGCAGTATGGATAAAAGGTATCTTTTTGCAGATTGTGCTAGCTATGCCAAATGTTTAGTCGCAAAAAAGTGCTCAATCACATACAGAAACTAAATTGCAGCGACTTTACATACTTCATCATGCTGCTGTATATGAAAAGTATTATCAAGGTTACCCCAAAAATGTTACTAAATAAACTAGTCAGGGAAATTCCGAAAGTAAAGGAAATTAAAATTAAAAATGAAGCTGGATTAAAAAAATAAAATACTTTTCTTACACCTTTTAAGTGATTTTTCCCGCAATACACTTTCGATGTGTGGAATAGATGACTTAGTGCTGTTGAGCCATAAAACGCATTTCAGATTGTGATCTGTAATGGAACTTCTCATTCGAGGTTTAGAAATTTTCAAAGAAGAACAAAATATAGCACTTTTTTGTAAACTAAATATTTATCTCAGCTGCCGCAATCGGCGAAAAGATACTTTTCTCCCCATGCTGCATTGAAAATTGTCGGAGTGGACGCTCTGGTCTGTGACGTGCCTGCGTCAACTTCCATGTTTCCGCGACTGTTTTATTGCGACTGTTTTATTGCCAATATGAGTACGATTGATTGATTGATTTTTTCATGTTTCCGGGCGCGTCAACTGCTCAGGTCATTAGTCCCGTTAGTGTAGTGCATGTTTTCTCGGGAGATGGCGGTGATATTCCCCCGCTGGATGGCGAGATCTGGCGCCGACCTACCGTCGGCTAGTGGGGTTTCCCCCTAACCAGGACTCTCCCACCAGCAGGGCACCGCCCAACCAGGGACAAGCTCTAGGCTCCCGACCGGTCTCCCGGAATATGTGGTAGTGTAGTGCATGTTAGTGTACGTGTGTGTGTAAGAGGAGAGGGTAGGACAAGGAATGGGAAGGACAGATCGCGCGCGGTCCGTGGCCCGTTTGATAGGGTACTGCTCCGGCATTCGCCTGGTGTTGATTGGAGAAACCACGGAAAACTACCGATCAGAGCAGCCGGCCGCTAGAATTCTCGTCCAGACCGACTGAATTCGACCTAGCTGAAAAGCTAGTGTCGAAAATCCTGCCGCCGTCAGGACTCGAACCTAGGACCTCCCGGTCAGAGGCGCTGCAGTGACATCAGTTGATGCACTGAGCTACCGCTCTCGGTATGACTACGAAATTCATGTATACAACTAAAATCGCGGACTGTCTCCTGTCTTGAATATGTATCGCTGATATTTTTTAATGCACAGAAGGAAAACATTTACGCAAACATTATATTGAATTGAACAATATGAGCTAAGACAACTTACAAAAAGGGTTGACTCTGAATGTGACAGTGGCTATATCGCAACCAAGCTTGAATCTTCAGAAGAACTGGAGCCGCTGCTGATTATTAAAGAATCAACAAAAGTATCAGAAACGCCTTCCAAGTCACGCATTCTCTGTTATTTCCGTATTACGTGTTCAGTACAGTTACGCCACTTCTCCGGTGTAACCGCGAAACTAATAGTATCTCACTATATGATATACACGCGTGTTGTTTGGTCCGCCATTAGAAAACTACTTCCTCGCTTGATACGTGCCATTTGATTATTTTCATTTGTCCTTACATTTCACGTATCAACTCACATAATTTAATGTAAATAAGAACTTATGTATGCTTTTCACGTATGATTACGCGTGCTCTATTGTATAATATAACATAAAATTGCTTGAATTTCACAGAACTATTTTCTTGCGCGTGTGCTTAAAAAAGTGCGAGGACGAATGTGTGTCGTGGACTTACAGCCAATCAGCGATTACATACACACGTGCATTCGTTTACATCCACTTCGTTCTCTCGTTGGACAAGGAATAGAGTTATCGGGACACTGTGACAGAGGTTATCGCGAGCAGGCAACTCTTGGGCTCCGGTGACTTGCTCTCGGTAGCCAACACTGCTCCGTGCTACCGATTCGCTCTGCGTGAGCAGCCTTGCTATATACGGTGAAGGGAATGCGTAATGCTCGCCACATGTCTTCGCTACTCCCAAACGTAGATAAGAAATAAAAACATGATGCAACACAGCGCAAAGTCACCTGCTGGCAACAGTCGGGTTCGTCCGACCCTAAAAATAAAGTCCTCCGCACTGCCTTAAATGCCCCATGGTACATTTCTAATGATCAAATTCACAATGATCTGAAATTCCCTACAGTCGCCCAGCACATCGCCCGCCTCTCCGAAAGATTCTACAACAAGCTTCATAACCTTCCCTTCCAACCGATTTTCTCACTAGGAAAAACCACTCAGCCTCATCTAAACCGCATCCCGTCCAGATTCCCCAAATATAAATTCCGCCCTCCGTAACTCCTACGCTTTTTCCATATCATAAGCGCCGTTATCTCACCCATTCCACAAACCACCGCAACAATTCCCAAGCACCCCCACCTGATTTATTGTAGAGGAACCCAGTGGGGTCATCCTCCCTCTTATTTTTGTCTGTTTATTATTGTATACATTATATAAGCAAACAATTTTGTAAAGTGGCTATGAACGCTTTGTCAGAAAATATTTGAATAAAAAAAAATCCGACCCTAAAATGCCAAGTACATATATACGTTTCTTGCTTCGAGTGTATCTCTGGTGTTGCCAGCATCCACAGAGGACAAAAGTTAAGAAAGGCGGGAATTTCATTAAACCTTTCTTCACTACTTGTTTTAGAACAAAAAGTGATATTCTGAATTGCACTTTCATACTTTGCATGGCGTGGTCACGAACTTCTCATGGCAACATGCGAATGTTCCTCACTTTCAATAAAGTCGTTTTCATGTCATGACAGAAATTTAATCATCTCACGACAGACATTTAATCTCATCATAGAAAATGATTGGCAGATGGTTGCCACAATCTGCGAATGTAACAAGTGACGACTGACGAATTTGTTAAACCTTTCCACGCTACTTGCTTATAATAAAAAATGTTAACCTCAGCTCTATTTCGGTATTTTACTATTAATTTCTATAGCAACAAGAGTTACAAATACACGAAGTTAATTTAATTGTACTGCATTACTTTGTTAAGAGGCAATCGTATCTTTTATTTTTTGGATTAATAAGGTTAGGTTACCGTCGGCCGAGATAACCCATGACGCTAAGGCTGAAAAGCCTATCTTCCTCGTGCTTGAAAGGTCGCGGGTTGGTATGGTGTTTGTGTGAGCCGTTACTATTACCCCCATTGTTACTTACAATGGTCGTATATGACCTTAGTAGTTAAAAAGTGACGTTAAATAAGTAAAAAACGTTAGGCAACTGCTGTCATCCCTTGAAACGTTATAAAAGACGATATAAAAATTATTATTTATTTTATTTATTTAATAGGTAATTATTACATACAAATTAGAGATCGTGATGCTAAGTGGCTAGGCCGAAGGCCTTTAAGCCATTACATTACCTACATTCTACCGCGTTCTAACCTTTCGTATTCTGGTATAGAAATTCTTTCTTTATACTGTTTACTGGACAATAAAAGACGATATGTTTGACTTTGTTTCATTTTCTCATTTTTAATGTTTCCACTAACTATTTATGGCAACAACCATGAATAATCCAACCAAATAATTAGTTTATTTGTAAGCTGAAGATGTTATGAGTTACGCAGTTTTATGTTTCATTACATTACATTTATTTGAACTGCAATTGGGTATGACCCGGTGGCAGTTATTTAACAATAATTACAATAATAATAACACTTAACATTAATAATAACAACAATATGAATAATAATAACAATATCAATAACAATAACAATAATAATAATAACAATAATAATAAAGGAGTACAATACAAGCCGAGCATGCAATAATCCTACTATCACTAATATTAAGTATTATAACAAATATTTCAACTCGTATGATATATGATAATTATAATTATATATCGGTGATGCTAAAATTTAATACAAGCTACATTAATATTGGCTAAATTTATTGTTTTTAATTCATTGATCGCGTTCACTACCATTAACTGCACGACACTGCACTGCACAACACTACACTACACTACACTACACTACACTGTTTTTGCTTTGAGTTACACTGACCAGCACTTCACCGCACTTCACAGCACTTCACCGCACTTCACAGCACTTACTCATTTAATGTCTATTACTATCATATTGTTCTAACTTATTTCTAAAACTTCGAACACTTAGAGGAAAAGCTTTGAAAATTATTGCGGGTAAACTGTTCCAATCTTTAATTGTTCTGTTACAAAAGGAAAATTTCCCAAGATCTGAATTTTGTTTCCTTGTTCGAATTTTGTGAGTGTGATCGCTTCGGCCGAAATAATTTGGTTTTTCTAGTCTAACCTGAATTTCCTTCCAAGCTGTTAGACCTACGTACGATTTATAAAGAGCGCAAAGCCTCGCCCTTGCTCTTCTCATTTCTAGAGGTTCCCATGCCTTTTTTATCGCGTTAGTTCTATAGGTAAACTTATTCGCTTTTCTCTGTATTCTATCTAGATTTTTCCGGTGCGACTTTCTGTATGGATCTCAACATGCCACTCCGTATTCCATGAGAGGGCGAACCAGCGAAAAATATGCTAATTCTTTTGCGTTTGCAGAGCTTTTCTTTAGAATTCGCATTACAAAATGCAAAGACTTCCACGTTTTCCTAACTACCTGATTTATATGCTTCTCCCACCCTAATTTACTATCTATATGAATGCCTAAATATTTGCATGATGAGACTCTTGGGATGATGACCTCACCTAAACGATAGTCTAGTTCCTCATAATTTCGTCCCCGCCCGAACGTTATTGTTTTGCTTTTCGATCCGTTAATTCCCATGTCATTTTTTTCAGCCCAATCACGTAAATGTTCTAAATCCTGCTGTAATATTTGTTCGTCAGCGCTACTTTTGATTTTTCGGTATATAACACAAAGGCTGTCTCGACAGCATTGAATGATAGCAAAAGCCATTAACTTAACTGAACATTCGTACTGCTTTAATTATTAAATACAGTGTGGTCAGCAACTGGCAAAATTCGTGAAATATGGAGAAAATACCTTTCCACACTTTGAATTCATATCGAATAAACGATTTCATCAGCCGCTAACGGGTGGGAGAATTGGATACTTTCGGCTGAGGAAAGGATATTGACAATAATAATCGATATGCAAACAGAATGGTAAAGGTACGATTTCAATTAACATTTGTTTCGCAAACATTGCAACACCATGTGTACGCAATCGTTTATGTTGAAATCACGTGCAAAGTCCACAGTTTTGAAGACTCTTTTTTATTCGACCTAATTTCTTTTCCGGCAATGGCAGATACATCTATCTTCGGTCAGAGGTACGAATTGCGACATCTCTAACAAATCTAGTGGACCATATTAACTACTTCCTTCTCTACTAGGTTTAACAACTTAGAAATCAATTTTCGCTCTCACGAGTGTTATCTGTTGATTCGCAATACAGTTTCCCACAATTTAGACCCAAATTAAAACGACCGTTTTCCGGGGATGATTGCTGCTGTCAACATAATTTAAATGAAATCCTCGTTAACAACGAATCCCAATTGCACTCAAAATACTTTGATACATTTGCATTGCAGATCTATTATGCATTCGAAATGCGCGCTCATTGGACATTTAAACAGATGATCACTACGTGAGGTGTCTGACTCTACTCCTGGATGTTCACATGTGGAACTATTAATTTACTAATAGGTTTTCGTAGATAAGACTTTTAATTTTCTTTTCGGAAGACTATGTATTACAAATATAATTATCCAGTTAACGCAACCAAACAGATAAACGAAAAGTCACTCTTAACGGCCGACATACGTTAAAGATTTAACAGTCCGCCGTCCATTAACAATGGAATCAGAATTATAGCTAAAGTTGGCGCATGGGTACACTTATTCCAAGAAATGGTATTTCTTGTTTAAATGATTTTTTTCTTATAAAAAGAGGTATTTCGAAAGGTATTGAACGAAACACGGTCAATAAAGCTAATTTCAGACCGGTTTTTGCCTAATGACATTTATAGTAATTGAAAGCTATAGCGCACCTGAAGTCTCTCCGCAGTGGGACCTTGTTTATGGAAATGTTTGCAAAAGAAATTATGTTGGCAGCACGACCTCAGTTTGAAAACATAAATTGCATACTCACCACAATAATAAAGAGATGTGTTACCCCTTCACTTGTTTCTCAGTGACGTGGTTTCTACCAACATAAAATAATAAAATTTTTAACTAGTGGTCCAAAAACAGCATACATTCTCGTTCTATTTTCACGCAAAATTACACGAAAAGTACTCAAAGTTTTGAAAAATTGTACATGACCTTATTTCCAAATCTATCTTTATGAAACAGATTTCATTCTGTCTTAATCGTACATTGTCCTATCTGAGGACAAAGTTTAATGAAAAACGATGAAGACGTATGTTTTTGAAAATGTGGAAAATGATCCAGAGGCTTCAAGTAGAATGTCCCTCAAAATTAAAATATATTTCAAATTTAAGAGATCGCGACATCAGCCAGATAGATTATGGAATACCAACTTTGCACAAAATCGGCTGAACGGTTTAGCCGCTAGCGTTGTTTACAGACGGACGTACGGATGGACGGACAGACGGATAGTCGGACGGACAGACGTTTCACAGTCATTCGATTTTTCGATATCAAGGACCCACAAAACATGGATTCTGTCTACACCACGTGTTAGAGAATTTTCCCCCCTAAATTTAGCAACTGGATTTATCCGGTTTTTCGTTACCAGGGCCCAGAAATAAGAGTTTTTCTGCCGAAAAGTCGCAATTTTTTCGCGCAGCATTCCATAACTTTCTCTCCACTCCGCAGTGAGAAAGTAAAGAGGCCCACATTCGACTCGGTCCGGAGAGCCTGTCCTGACGCTATAAAATGCGCCCCGAGTAAGGCCCGCAACAGACTACACCGAGAGATGCGTTGCCAGAAATGTGCGACGATAAATGTGGAAAGAGGCCGGCGAGGCTTAGTCCACTACAAGTAGGCTATTCGATGACTTGAAATGCCTTTATGCGCTACAAGCCGAGAGTGGGACATCAGTTAACGATGAGATCATCTGCGAGTCCCATTTCTTGATTTATTAAAAGGTCTTGTGTAACTTTAACCCGTGAAATCCTTGTTTTGCTGCCCTCATCGTAAACCATCTGTTTAACTAGTTCGAATTGCGTAAATAGAAATACATTTCTGCATTGTATGCAAATCATTATTTAATGTAAGAAACTGGAACGAATGTGACTTTTAAGGGAGGAGTGCAATCTGTGCATATTTTCTTCAGTTTCATAATTCCCCTCCTCTGTTTTACTGTATTTATTGGTTGAATTATGAATAAATTGTGAACGATCAACTAATTCAGAATAAAATTCACAGTTAATAAATTTATTCGTAAATGATAAATACGAATTTAGAAAATAATTAATTAAATTATTTCAAAATACCCCTTCAAGTTTCTTGCTTCAAATTTTTATATTTATATTGCTGATTATGAACGGGTTTCATTCAAGTAAGAATATCTTTCACACAAGTTTTTTCTTGTTCATTCCCGTTTAAAGAGAAAATTCAAGTAAACAATTAAAAATCTGGTTGTTTATCATGTCTTTTACTGCTACATATTATAATCTCACTCATTTCCATGCACTGTATAGTGTTTTCCTGCTGCAGCGAACGCTTAAATGTTGTATAAAAAATGAAGGAGTAGAAAAGTGTCCGAGAAAACTCGCTCGCTGACCGACTCGAGCGAGGCGCTCTTTCGCCTCCGCAGAGGCGAACGAGGAAACTCTTTCTAGTGTGTGGGGGCCATAAGTGTTCCTTGTTTCGATTTTCCACATTTCACGTCGCGCATTTCTCGCAACGCATTTCTGGGTGTAGTCTGTTGCGCCCCGAGTCATGCGAACGCAGGGGTTGAGGGGATGCGAGGCGAGCGCGTGTACGTGGGCGTGGGCATGTCCGTATAGTTAGCACACCCACTTATCAGAAAATTAAAAAAGAGTACTCCATAATTTTGTACTAATTTTAAACTAATTTTAACCCAAATTTAAAAATTTTGTACCCATGCAGAACAGGGTATAAGAGTGGGTGTGCCAACTTAACGTTAAGTTAGCAACACCACCCATCAAAAAATCATTAAATAAAAAAACTCAAAATACCATAATTTTGTACTAATTTTAAACTAATTTTAACCCAAATTTAAAAATTTTGTACCCATGCAGAACAGGGTATAAGAGTGGGTGTGCCAACTTAACGTTAAGTTAGCAACACCACCCATCAAAAAATCATTAAATAAAAAAACTCAAAATACCATAATTATGTACTAATTTTAAACTAATTTTAACCCAAATTTAAAAATTTTGAACTGATGCAGAACATCAAAATAAAAAATGTATAAGTTTGGGAGCGTTCACCTACCGTAAAGTTAGCAACACCACCAATGAAAATCCATGATATCAAAAAACTAAAAACACCATCATTTTGTACTATGTTTAAACTAATTTTAACCCAAATTCAAAAATTTTGAACTGATGCACAACATGAAAATAAAAAATGTATACGTTTGCGAGCGTTCACCTACGCTCCCAAACTTATACATTTTAATTATGATGTTCTGCATCAGTTCGAAATTCTTAAATTTGGGTTAAAATTAGTTTAAAATTAGTACAAAATTATGGAATAGTCTTTTTTAATTTTCTGATAAGTGGGTGTGCTAACTATACGGACATGGCGTGGGCGTGGGTGTGGGCGTGGGCGTGAGCGTGGGCGTGGGCATGAGCGTGGGTGTGGGCGTGGGCGTGGGCATGAGCGTGGGCGTGGGTGTGAGCGTGGGCGTGGGCGTGGACATGGGCGTGGGCGTAGGCGTGGGCGTGGGCGTGGCCAGACCTGAGCGTGCGGCAGATGTGCGTGGAGAAGAGGCAGTAGATGAGCGGGTTGGCGGCCGAGTTAAGTGGCGCCAGGCTCTGGATGAACGTGGCCACGGCGATGTTGGTCTGCGTAGACGGCACGTGGCCGTACACCTGCAGCAGGTCGAACACGAAGTAGGGGCTCCAGCACAGGATGAACACTGCAACACACGCACGCGCGCGATTGGCGCCGAGAGTCGATCATCTTGAACTTTAAGGTTTATTTATTTATTTATTTTACGTTAAAAAAACAGTTGAAACTGCGTATGACGTGCTATGGGGAGAAGTGAATTCTGTGCACATTTTCAAAATTCTGTGATCCCTACACTAAGTCATATAATACATGAATTTTGAAAATTAAAAAAAAGCTCTCATGTAATAAAATCTATTTTCAAGGATAAATTAGCATTACATTTTGGGCTCTTATCCATGATGTCCTTCGTCAAGAAATAATACTTCCTGCCGCAACAACATGGAAACGATAATTTGAATAACTATATTTCCCAATGAATTCTAGAAGACGTGCACAGATAATGAAGTTACATTTATGTCCAGAAGCAAAACAAGGGGCCATCTCAGCATTTGCTCAATGGATCAGGGAAACTGGACGAAAAACCTGATCGAGATGGGGGTCATTGACCCGGAGGCTGTAGTACAATACTTGTTACAGGTTGTTTATACACATTTATACAGTCCAAATGGTAAATAATGCATTATGTATCATTGTTAAAATTAATGTTACTTTTCTTGTGATGCTCAGTATAGTCTCTAATTGTATAGAAACAGTTATGCAGCAGAAACGATTTCACTTGTGATTTAAACTTCTATTGAATTTAATCGTTTAATGTCATCTGGCAAAGTGTTGTAAAATAATGTACATGTATTGCATGTGAATTTTTTGTAATGAGCTGTTGATACTGTTATTGTTATAGAGGAGTTACTCAAAGAAAGGACCACTTTGACAGGTCGGGAAACAAACGAACGTTTTGCAGGGCGATGGCATTGCAAGAGACAGTGATGAAGCCATTTAGAAATGACCTAACTGTAAACGAAAGCACAGACAAAACCATCGTATGGACGTACCTTTGAGTTATACTGTCAGCAATGGCCAAGCAGTAGCTGTAAAAGCGATTCATTCTTATAGTAATCTCTCTATAGTCTAGTATTACTCTTGAAATAACGCCCGCCTCCACACATAACGAGGGGAAGCGCGCCATACCGAAACTTCTTCTCCTCATAATCTTGGGAGAAGCAAAATTCGAATATACAGTCAACTCCGGTTATAGTGAACCCTCGGTTATAGTGAACAGAAATCACTGGTCCAGGGTAAATCCGAAGTATAGGGTGGCACGGTTCCTTTGATTCACTGATTCGGTTCATTAGAAGAGAATCGACTCCATGAACTGAATCCTTGTTTATACGTAGTAGTCGCGTGTAGTTAAGTTCATGATGTTACAGCAATAAATATAATTATTTAAATTAAAGGTTGATCAGGAGAATAACTACCCCACTGCTCTAAAGCCCCCTGTACGTGTAAATCCACGTAGCAACGTACTCTCATTAAGTGAAATTATTATTTGTATTTTTCACGCTACAAATTTAATTTTATAACCTACACAATTCTTTAACCAACGCATTTTTTTCACCAAGTGGTCCGCGACGTGCTATCGCACGTCGCTACCCGACGGATCCAACGTGCTACGTTCGCGAGGGCCTTCCGGCCCTCGTTCTCGAGACCTGGTTCGCGCCTCCGCTGTCGCTTCGGCGCTCACGCTGTATTATATACCTCTCTCACTTTTAAGAGAATTTATTTTAAAGGTAACACTCACTTTTAAGAAAATTCATACCTTTCATCTCAGTAGACACACAAACCTATTTGAAGAAGGCTTGAAATGCGAAAATACACACAATTCCACGCCAATAAATTATCAGGTGACTTCTTCTCATTTAACATTGAACATAAACAATTCAGTTTTATAGTGAACCGCGCAACTATAAACATAGGAATCGCGAGAAATAATGAATCATAAAAGGAACCAAAGGAACCGTGCCACCCTAAACTACGGATCAACCCTGGTCCAGTTTCACTTACATTACAAATAAGCATAAGAAGATTCGGTTATAGTGCATCTGAACCTCGGCTATTGTGAACGTAGAAAGTAAGTCCTGGAAATGAATTGTATCTCGTATGTGTTTAGGTGATTGAAAGGGCCTTCGGAGAGTGGGATGGTGTTCCAAACATGCAAGAGACATTGAAAGGTGCCAAGATTAAATTACCATACTTAGAGACAGAGGACCATACAGAATCAAATATGGAGAGAGCACGAACTCTGGAGACGGATCTAATGCAAAATGTACGAAGCACACAATTGAAAATAATTGATTATTAAGGAGAAATATATTTAAATTTTCAGTTCGTGCCGTTAATGTATTTTGCTGCATCTCTATATTAATAAAATCAATTATTATGAAGAAATTTAATTTAATTTTGACATCATCGGATATAGTGAACCTCGGATATAGTGAACCAAATACGTTAGTCCCCAGAAGTTCACTATTGCCAGAGTCGACTGTACTAGTCATGATTTGGAGGAAACGAAACAATTTAGATATTCATCACTTCAAAGGTTTAATAAATATCAGTGTATAATAGGGTTTGCAAAAGATAACAGCATAACCAGTGGCATCCGGAGTGAGTTTGACGGAGTTACCCCTTCCTCAACCACAAACCTAACCTAGCTATAGTCGTTTATAGAGTACCTGTCACTCCAACGTAAATTATATGGGTTATTTGTAAGAGTTGTGGTAAACGGAAATAATTACGTTACAATTACCTACTCCCAATATTTCAGCTAATGTGTGCAAAACTCTCTTCATGTACAACCGTGTGCCAAACTCTTCATTCACTCAAACTGCTCTAACCGCAGTATACCATGCCAATTTTCTAGCATCAGTAATCCACTCTGTAACTAAAACTGATTGTTTTGATGCTTTCATGGCCAATAATGTACTTAACAACTGCGAAATGTGCTTATCTGAACGTCATTAAACAGCATTCGTTGTCATAGCAACAAGCCAGTTTAAAAAAACGAACATTTCTGCAGAGGTGCATCCTTGTTTTGTGCGCTTCTCTCTTAAACTAGCCATTTCCATGATCCCATCACGTACTGCATACAAAATGTGTGCGAAATATTTCTTTCCCGCGACGTACATAAAATTAATTTTGTACACGAAATACCAACGTTGAGAGTCTCGTAAACTCTGTTGTCCTGTTCACTGGTCATCTGGAATAACCATTTGCAGTAACCGTGTTCTGCGCAATACACCTGCGCATTTTTACAGAACTTGTTTGTCGCACTGGGCCAGTAAGAAAGTTTTCACCAGCAAAGTCCAAGAAACCTCAACTTAACAGAAGATTATTTTTTTAAATTTATTTCTTCCCGTTCGACTTTCGTCTTTTGGGGATTTTGACAGGTAAAGATAAACAATGAAAGTACACGAAATATATTTTCACATATCATGTTCTTGACTTTTGGTTTTCTATTTTTGGCTCCCTTTTACATTTAACTTTTAAATTTTTTATTACATATTTTACTAGGAAATCAATAGAACACACTCTTACAAAGAGAAGGAGACTATAACTTTGATATGATTAATATAGTTGATTTATTTGGAGCATTTATAGGCTTGCCTTAAGGTTTGGAAAGCCGCATTTCCAAATGTTGTGTACCAATTTTCCAAATTGTCAACTTAAGATGGGGAAAATGAGGAATGTATATTTACAAAAATAAAATGTTTTTATGAAGTTCTAAGGGCCTACTTTGAAAATGTAAAGGGGACAAGAGCCTCCCTATCGCCACCCTGTGCGGACGCCTATGATTAATACTGTTTTAGTTTTCAGAATCTAAGTACTACGTGAATATGATAGCTTACAAGTAACTACTATTCCAAAGAGAACGAAATCACAAAGCTAAGATTCTGGTGTTCTAAAAATTATCTGAAAATGACCTATAAAATGACTTAAAATAAGGGGAAATTACCTATTTAAAAAACCTAAACATTTTTTGTTTATTTATTTTTATGTTTATTATGAATTTTACAATTTTAAATAAAATTTATCTACATAAACGTATATTTAATATAAAGTCTTTATTTTAGGAGAAAATATAATTTTTAGCTCCGATCTTCCAACCGTCAGTTTTGAAAGGTAGAGGAAGATACGAAGATCCGTGTAATTTTGGGAGTCCGAAAAACGGAGTCCACTGCAGTAGTAAATTTCGTCATGAACTGATGATACAATAAAAACTTAGTTTTAGAGTGCCATTGTAAATTTACTAACAACAGTACAAGAAAAGGAAACAAAATGCGTAAAAATGACAAAAATGACTTAAAGGTCCAGAAAAATGACCTAAAAATTGAAAAATGGCAAAGTATGAGAAAAAAATTATACCCGTCCTTGGATTCAGTATCTGATATGTAATGAATATGCAATTGATATACGTCCCTGGATACAGAGACTGAAACCCGAACGGTAGCCGCCATTTAATATTTCACCCAAGATCCCCGCCAAGCAGCATTCAAATGTACGGAGAATCACATCAAATGAAGGTATTTTGGAGTGTTATGAGTATATTATTATTGGTTTTAAGTAGATTGCAGGTGCCCAACTCATTCTCAATTCCGCATAGTTTAATTGGATAAAAATGACAGATTCGGCGGCTCAAAGGAACGCACTACTCTCTTCGTGACATGATATTAAAAACCAAAACACGGGTCATTGTGACATTTCCTTGACTAAAAAACTGGACGAAACGGCCACATATCCCTCATTTAAGATTGCTTGCTAAGTCGCACAGAAACATAAAGAAGCAGAAGGTTCGAATTATTGAATATCTTGATAACTATATCGACAGCGACTAAGCATAAGTTCAAATGACGCAATTGCTCATTTTCCCTTCCCAGACTGGAAAGACACGGAATACAACGGAATACATTACAATAAAATAAAATGTTTTGACGGCACTTTATATCAATTAGTCATTGTCAACAAATTGGGACATTTTGGCGTCCCGTTTTCGTTTCAAAAAAATATGGGACAGCGTCTCAAAAAAGGGACTGACCCGGCTAATATGGACCGGACAACTTATACTCTCTGTATCTAGGAACTCTAACGCCAATGGGCAACCAGCGCAGTCTGCTGGCGAAGGTGCGCATTTCAGTTTGTCTAAGACGCACCTCGAGGAGAGCGTATCTCTGTATCAAGGGACTCCACTTGGCGTCGCCCGTGGCGCTTAAGCTGACTTTACACTTGCAAGAAAATGGAGAGCAATATTATTTCGCAAGAAAAGTTGCCAATGTAAACATTGCGGCAATAAATAATTCTGATGTTGGCAATATTTCTTGCTAGATATTCCGGTCGTAATGTAAACACGCGTGTTTCCGTCCTCGGAAAGATATTGCCGGCTGTTGCTGGGACTAGAATTGGATTGAAGTCTGAGCAAGATATTGCTGGAAGAAGCCAATGATGGCCACGGTCAGATGCGCAGGAAGTACGGTTAAGGTAGACGTATTATTTTGAAATGTTATATGCGTTTTTTCGTAAAATGGGTGTGTGAAAAAGGTTTAATAAAATAAATGAAGTAATAAATATTACAAATCCTCTATGGTTGACTATCGAATGGTTCAAATTTTGGTTTAGCTATAGATTCTCCCTAATTATTAATTTTGTTACGTTAAATGTTATCAAGATTACGGAAAGATCTTCCTCCCAACTTTCTGTCAACATATCGCCCCGTCTTGTTCTTGCTAGTGTAAAGATGACCGCAAGAAACAGCAACAAATTGCTGAAAGATGTTGCGGAAACCTATTGCTAGTGTAAAGCAGGCATTACACTGTGCCTTTCTTGTCGCCCTCTCAATACAGTCGGGGTGATCGTGCGTAATTGCTTTGGGAGGCACAGACCCCGAGCCTCCTGTGCCCGCGGGGAGGGGGGCGGCAGAAACTGTGCGCCGCAGCTGACTGTGGCGACGCGACGCAGGCTGCTTTGGACGCGGTGGAGGCGTCAGTGTGGAGGGGAGTGTGAAGGGGAGTGGAGGGAATGACGGAGGAAGCGACGGTGGGAGTGGAGATGGGAGAGGATTGATAAATTGATTGATTAGTGATTCCAGGCGTGTCAACGCCTAAGGTCAGTAGTCGGAAGTGAAGTACAAGTTCTTATCGTGGGAGGTGATGATCTTCCCCCTCTTAATGGCGAGATCTGGCGCCGACCTACTCGCTGTCTTGCTGAGTTTTTCCCCAACCAGGTATCTCCCACCAGGGTGGCACCGGGGACAAGCTGTTAAGCTCCGACTGGTCTCCCGACATGAGTGGTAGTGTAGTACGTGTAAGTGTAACAGTGTGTAAGGAGTAAGTATAGGTCAAGGAAGAGGAAGAGAAGATCGTGTGCGGTCCGTGGCCCGTTTGTTAGGGTACTGCTCCGACATTTGCGTGGTGTTCATCGGAGAAACAACGGAAAACTACCGATCAGAGCAACCACCGCTAGAATTCTTGTCAAGACAGCGACTGAATTCGAACTAGCTGACAAGCTAGTGCCGAAAATCCTGTCACAGTTCGGACTCAAACACTACGCCCTCCCGGTCAGAGGCACCGAAGTGACATAAATTGATCCCCTGAGACACCTCAGCCTGTGCGGACGTGGTGGCGGAGATGGAGGTGGGGGCCACAGTGAAGGTGACGCTATGATGATATTGTTGGGGGTAGGCGTGTAAAGCTAGGGCGGGTGTAGGGGAGGCGGTTGTAGCAATAGTGTAGCAGTGGCAACAGTGGGGTTGGGGAACGCGGTTGACAGTCGGAGGCTGACAAGAAGACAGCAGCGATGCGGTGTGAAAAACCGCTGAAGTCCGAACTCCTCGCCCCCCTCTGCGTCTCGTGCCTCTCGACCACGGAGTCGTTCTAATTTAGAGCTGCTCAAATGCGAGAATTAGAGATCGACTGCCCGCGGTGGAGCGGTGCAGCTGCCCGTGTTCCACTCTTCTTTCACTAGACTACAGCCGATCACGCCAGAGCACATCTCCTCCATTTTGTCTGACTCGATAATCAGAAGATCTCACCGGTTTTCCGCAGTTAAGCTCTGGGCCAGAGCATGCCAAATGGGCCTCCGACTTTGGCAGCCCTGATTAAATATCCTTTCCAGCCTTAAATCGGGAAGGCAGTGTCGCTAATTATCGTTTTACAAGCTTCCTTTTAACGAACGATTCCAGAGTTTTAGGAAAAACACGCATGCACTGTGGTTCTATAAGCCCCCTGCGCATGTCCACGCTCGCTAAAATTTCGGAATCGTGTGCTAAAAGATATGCCCGCGTTCACTAACTCCGTTATCGTGTGTCAAAAGGAAGCGTTTAAATCAGATCTAAGGAATGCCGGCCCCTTAAATGAAGCAACACGGATCATTCTCCATTTCTAATAATCAAGAACATTTCCCAGAAGAGAAAGCTCGCTCAAAAACTTTTGCAATTTGTTTGTTATAAGCAGGGCCCGGTGTACACGAACCATTATGGTGGCAATCAATGATGAGACATTTTGTACTCGGCATTGTTTTTATTAAAAACTTCAAAGTATAAATTCTAAAAGATTATTTCTACCTTTAGAATGTTACATTCAATGGTTCATACACGAAAATTTTATAGGAAATTTTTAACATTTTGCGGATTGACAACTCATGCTTTGAATATTTTACTGAAAACATACTCAGAAACGTAAAAGTACATAGTAGAGGCTCTGTGTCTAATTATCTCAACGGTTCGTTCCGTTTATTTGAACGAGCTTCCGCTCTGGGTACAAACGGCTGCAGTTCTGCTTGTTACGGCCGTCGTCAAGAGCGAACGTCACCATTCCGTAATCGAAACTTCAGCTCTTCGTTCGCCTTTCAGAGAGCAAAGAACGAGCGCTGTCAGGAAGTTGGTAGCCCAGGAGTCGCCTTCTCTAGCTATTACTCACTCGCTGGTGCTTACGCAGTAGAGAGAAAGTCACGCTAAAAAACATGCTCAAAGAAAAAAATGAGTACTTTTCGCGTAATTTTGCGTGAAAATACGGGTGAGAAAGTACGTGTGGTTTAACACCACTAGTATTGTATTTTCATAGAAGAACTGTGTGATAATAATGTGTGTGATTATTTATTTATTTATTTATTTAACGTCAAAAAACAGTTAAAAATTCGTATGACGTGCTATGGGGAAAACTAAATTGTGTGCACATTTTCAAAATTCTGTGATCCCTACACTAAGTCATATACTACTTAAATTTTGAAGAAAAAAACCTCCCATGTAATAGAATCTATTTTCAAGGATAAATAAGCAATAAATTTTGGCTCTTATCCATGTTGTCCTTCGAAGTAATACTTCCTGCCGCGACAACATGGAAACGATAATTTGAATAATTGTATTTCCCACTGAATTCTAGAAGACGTGCACAGAAAATGAAGTTACATTTATGTCCAGAAGCAAAACAAGGGGCCATCTCAGCATTTGCTCAATGGATCAGGGAAACTGGACGAAAAACCTGATCGAGATGGGGGTCATTGACCCGGAAGCTGTGTTACAATAGTTGTTACAGGTTGTTTATACTCATTTATACAGTCCAAATGGTAAATAATGCATTATGTATCATTGTTAAAATTAATGTTACTTTTCTTGTGATGCTCAGTATAGTCTCTAATTGTATAGAAACAGTTATGCAGCAGAAACGATTTCACTTGGGATTTAAACTTTTCTATTGAATTTAATCGTTTAATGTCATCTGGCAAAGTGTTGTAAAATAATGTACATGTATTGTATGTGAATTTTTTGTAATGAGCTGTTGATAGTCACCTGATGAATATGATTTCTACGTCGTGTTATAGTAATAGACTTCGGCATTTTCTGAAAATATATTCCCGCCCTTAAGCAAGTCATTTTTGACAAAAACCACTGATTCGTAAATAAAAAGACACGGTTGTCCCTCACAGGGACAAGAAAGCTGATTTCTCTGAGGATTATTTGACAAAGCGAGATCACTTGGGAAGCAGACACCGGTGCTCACGCGCTTGTGCCCTGCAACTCGAGGACAGTCGCGGGCAGAGTGAAGCCGAGATGAGTCTCCTTCTAGCAAGAGGTAACTTTTATTTATTTTATTTCTTTATTTTACGTCAAAAGAGGTTAAAAATGCGTATGACGTGCTATGGGGAATTGTGTGAACATTTTCAAAATTCTGTGATCCCTACACTAAGTCATATACTACTTAAATTTTGAATTTTTGAAAGGGAGAAAAAAAACTCCCATGTAATAAAATCTATTTTCAAGGATAAAAAGGCAATAAATTTGGGCTCTTATCCATGTTGTCCTTCGGAATAATACTTCCTGCCGCGACAACATGGAAACGATAATTTGAACAATTGTATTTCCCACTGAATTCTAGAAGACTTGCACTGAAAATGAAGTTACATTTATGTCCAGAAGCAAAACATGGGGCCATCTCAGTATTTGCTCAATGGATCACGGAAACTGGACGAAAAACCTGATCGGGATGGGGTTATTGACCCGGAGGCTGTAGTACAATACTTGTTACAGGTTGTCTATACACATTTATACAGTTCAAATGGTAAATAATGCATTATGTATCATTGTTAAAAACTCCGAAGACAAAGCGCGATTTTTATCGCTGCGCCATGTGGAAATAATATGACACATCCATTGTATCTACGCCACTTAATAAATTAACTGAAGCATTATCAACGAGGGGGGACTCAGCAGGAAAACTGTAGATGGATTTTTATAGGTTTCATAATTTTACGAAGCTGAAAATCACTGATATTGTGTATGGTGTGATTTTTGTTACGAATATGTGGCAATTTATTTACAAGTGCATGTTATAATTTGAGTTATTACAGTGCCAGTGGCTGTGTACAAAAAATTGGTATATACACTTTGTATCTACGCCACTTGAAAAACTAGACGTCCAGAGTGAAATTTGGAAACGTTCGTAGTATCTTAAGTCTTAATTATAATACAATTTAATACATTAGTATGATACGAAGATAAATGGTATTTATTTGACAAAATGTTATAGGTTTTATCATTAAAAGCAAGTATTGACATAAGGAATTCAATCTTATTCATTTGCAGAGCCAAAAATTGCATATTTGTATACTCGTGGTTGGCGAGCATGGTGCGTGAGTGTAGTAGGAGAGTGTGGAAGGTAATGTTCTGCATGTGTATTGTGGAGGGTAAGGTAGGCGAGCGTTCTTGGCGAGTATGGCGGGCAGTGCGGTGGGCGAGTGTGGAGGGACAATGTTGTGGATGTGTATTGGGAGGGGATAGCGTTGGTGGAGAGGGTGGGGAGTGCGGCGAGCGAGTGTGGTGGGCGAGCGTGTTTGGCCTGCATGGTGGGCGAGTCTGATAGGCGAGTGTGGAGGGACGTTGTAGATGTGTATTGTGGGGAGTAGGGTAGGCGACCTATCTTGGCGCGTATGGTGGGGAATGTGGTGGGTGAGCGGGTGGGTGAATGAGGGGGGTGAGTATGTGTGTTGGCGTGGCTGGCTCGGCGACCGCTCTTGAGCGTTATCGCCTCTGCTCCCGCGTTGAGGCACCACTTGTTCTTTCCGTGGCCGTTTTTCAGCCTGCGATAAGCCGACAAAATACCGCTCCGGGGGTCGCCGACCGCTGCCGACGCCTGGCGAAGGCGTGGAGCTCCCGTGGCGACGGGCGGCGGGCGGCAGGCGGCGGGCGGCGGGCAACGGCGGCGGGCGGCGGGCGGCGGGCGGCGGTGGGCGGCGGGCGGCGGGCGGCGGGCGGCGGGCGGCGGGCGGCGGGCGGCGGGCGGCGGGCGGCGGGCGGCGGGCGGCGGGCGGCGGGCGGCGGGCGGCGGGCGGCGGGCACTGACAGTTGTGGGAATAGTGGCGGGGCGACGCGGTGCGACGGGGGCAGCAGCGCGAGTAGAATGACGGGTGGGGGCAGTAAAGAGCGGGGGAAGGGGGCGCCATGTGGACTGGGTAGCAATGGCATTATGACGAAGCCAAAGAAGTTCACTACAGAAACATGGCGAACGATGTACTGATGATGGTGAATTGCGGCGGCATCATTAGTATCAAAGAGGCAATACCTTCAGAGAAACTACCAAGCAGAAAAAGCCGGGTGATTTGAAAGTGATCAAGATGGAGCAGTCTGCGTTGCGACGAAAGAGGAATTGAAGGAGAAAAAAGGAGAAATCTTGAGATAGGGTAAAAAGAAATCAAAAGACGATTTCGTTTCAGTAATAAAATAGGAAGAGTTGGAGGTAAAAAGTAGTAGAAGAAAAGAGGTCAACTAGCATGAGATTAGAAAGAAGGAAGTACAAAATGACGAAGAAATATAATTACGATAGGAAGAAATGCATCCCAAATCGACGAAAAGAGAAAAATGACAAAAGGTGTGAGACGTGATTATGGAGCAGTGGACGGCGTGCGCTGTGTCGTATTTTGTTTTCCATACCGTTGTGGACGCGCTGCTCCGGAAAGTCTTAACCGAACATCGTCCTAATCCTGTAATTTCCGTTCCGGAAGAGCGGAGCAACGCGGAAGGCTGGGCTTAGCGGGGGCAGCCGGGCACATGCACTTGTCGCAAGCGCGCGTGGGGACCCGGCCGGCGGAGCGTTTGGGCGGCCGCGAGGTGGGCTGCGCGGGGGCGTGGCGGAGCGGGACGGGGCGGGGTGGGGCGGTGGCGAGGCAGGACTGGGCGGGGGCAGGGGGTGGCAGATGCGTGGCAGAGGCGGGGGCAGAGGCGGGGCGTAACAGGGGTCGGGGCGGGGTGGGGTGGGGGCGGGGTCGTGGCGGGGTCGGGGCAGGGTCGGGGTGGGGTCGGGTCAGGGTCGGGACAGGGCGATGGTCGGGTCAGGGTCGGGGCAGGGTCAGGGTCGGGTCAGGGTCGAGCCAGGGTTGGGTCAGGGGCGGGGCAAGGGCGGATCAGGGGCGGAACACGGGCGGGGCATACACGGCGCGGAGGTGGCACACGTGAGTGTGGGTGAGTGCAGGGTTTTGGGGTGGGATGTTCGGGGAAGGGGGGCGTGGCGCTCAGGTGGCGTAGTGGCGCCGTCGCGCGCCGCTGCCTTGTCCGCTCCGCTCCGCCGCGTGGCCTAAGGAGCGCGCGTCCGCGCCGCAGCGTCCGCCACTCACGTCAAGCTGCTGCTCTGCTGCCTTCCACGTCAATTCCACACTGGCTCCCATTTCAATCCCATACCTGCCACGTTCTCCAATACTTTGAAACCTTAATAATACTAATACTAATAATAGTAATAATTAATATAATAATAATAATAATAATAATAATAATAATAATTTTAACGTTATTAATGGAATCATACTGCCGACACAAAATTTTGATGGAATGTGAACTGCCAGTATAGATATAATTGTAATTAAATCAGTTCATGTATTTTTTATATTCTCAAATACAAAAATTGGGAAAGTTATGTTAAGTAAAACGTTATGTCTGTTAATTATTATTCATACAAGAATTTTAATGAACCATTATTACTTTTGTATCTATTTTGTAGTATGAGACGGAAAAGAATTGAAACACCTCAACGATACGATCTCAAATATTCGGTCTTAAAATCCATATTTAGTATTCCTCTGAGCTGTAACTCTGCACACACGCCAGTATTAAGGAATATCAGTGCTGATACAAATATGGTTAAGCGTGGCGCAGGTGGCAAGATGATATAAGCAAGTTTGTACTCGATTATCGTGATGTCTTTGTGAATATGAAATAAATTAGAACAGATAGATATGAATACATTGGAAGCTTCTGAGCTAAACCTCGGTAAATGCGATAGGAGTAAGATCTAGTTGTGCTGCTCTGGAGATCATTATATTTTAATTTTGGGGTATCTGGAAAATGGCAGAAAGTTATTTCTTTGAATTTTTTTGTTCAATTACAAGAAAGTGCTTGTTAAAAGTTATGGTTCCGATTTTCATTTAAACCTCTAAAATTTTCCAAATTGCGAACATCTTTATCTTGGCATAGCGCGAGCAGTTTTGTGTGTGTGTGTGTGTGTGTGAGTGAGTGAATGAATGAGTGAATGAGTGAGTGAATGAGTGAGTGAATGAATGAGTGAATGAGTGAGTGAATGAATGAGTGAATGAGTGAGTGAATGAGTGAGTGAGTGAATTAGTGAGTGAATTAGTGAGTGAGTGAGTGAGTGAGTGAGTGAGTGAGTGAGTGGAGTGTGTGAGTGTGTGTGTGTGAGAGCGCGCGCGCGTGTTATATAATACCGAAGCAAAGCTAGCGAGTTTTTTTTTTTTAATTCGAAAAACGAATATTCTTAAATGAAAGTCTGGGCTTTACATTAAATGTTCATTTTACGCCTCGAAGTCTACATTAGCAATGCAAACGTGGGCATCAAATATATACTGTATATTAAGTGCAAATAAGATAAAGTTTCTTTCTCCAAGTAATCAAAGGGATCACCAAACCCCAACGGAAAGATGACCAGGATCCTCAAAAGAACTAGTATTTGACATATAACGTTTGGAACGAAACATTCTGGAAGTATGTTGGGAATAACGTGCGCACTATATTCCACAAAGCAAAATCTAATACAGATTGACGGGATTCTGTAACAGTTCTTTGTACTTTATCGAGTACAATCTAGGAATCTTTTATCCATTCTTAATATCTTTGTTACGAGATCGCAATGAAGTAGAATTTAATGTGAAATGTCTGGCAAGTTATTTGATAAGATAATATGATAAAAAGTGATGTGAGAGACCCCGTTCAATCATTATTTGTTCTTTTGTTCCTTCCATTCAAAACCTATCGCTATCTTCTCCCATTTTTTTGCAGATCAGGGCTTTTAATTATGACAATTATGAAATTGCCACATATTAACGAACTGCTTTGGTGTAGAAGTTGTCAGTTTTACTCTTGTCCTGTAGACTAGAGATATCTGAAGTTTATATCCTAGAACGTTTATCTAAACGAATAAATTTGTACAAATAACGGAAGTTAATTAACAGGTACACAGTACATGTTTATTATAAATAATAAATTCTAACGTCCACCCCATCTTATTTCCTCTGTCTCTGTCTGCTTGTCTGTCTGTCTGTTTCTCTCTCTCTCTCTCTCTCTCTCTCTCTCTCTCTCTCTCTCTCTCTCTCTCTTATATACTGAGGAATTTCATTATAACTGTAAAAAGTCAACGTGGCCCTAGTACCTGCGGCGTTTTACACAAAGTAATAGAGAAATATTATGCAGAACGGTACAGTCATTTTCAGTTTAGCAAGGGACTAAAATGTGAACTTCTTAAATTAAAAGCTCAGGAAAATAAGAAAGTCTAAGTTACTCAAGTTCTCCAATCATGAAATTGCCATTAAAAAATTCAGCCTGATGCAGGTTCGGTTGTACTGTTCATTACGACGTGCCAAATTGGATCGCTTACAACTCCAGCTTATTTTAAGGCATTTGGATAAACAGTTTCGAGTGAAGTAAAAGAAATCGGGCGTGTGGGGACTCCGATAGAGCGGGATGTTCCTGCGGAGAAATAACGAAAGTGAAGAACACGCTAAAACGGTTCCATACGAGACACAAAGAAGCCTGTACTAAAAGTAATATAAACTGGTAAGAGAGTAATGCTCATATATCTTCAATTGAAAAGAAATGAAGCAATTCATCAGATTATTATATAAGGATGATTTAAGTTAGAAAACATAAAATTGTAACCTGATGAAAGAACTCTCGTTGAAGAGACGATACCAGCTCATCAAGAAATATTTGCTAATGATATCACTGATCTATAAAATAAATGAGCAATAACACTTGTGAATCTACAGCATCCATCGAGAGTTAACAAAGTTTCAGTTACACAGAAATGCATTAAAATAAATAAAATCTACAATGGAACAAATTACGAAAAAAAATACAAATTCAGCAAACTGCATTAAAATATTCCAACCTCTTTTAACTTCTAACAAACTCTTCACTAAGTCGTAAAGAACAAGTTGTGCTTTTGTTAATTAGATCAAACCATTTTCAACTATCTCATAAATTATTTTTAAACTTCCTCAACGCTCAATCAATACCCTCCTGCAATACTGGTTTTTATATGCACCACACCGTTCTGGAATGTCTCGTATTCAAGAACCACGGACTTCATTATTTAGAAGCAACCGAATGGACTGTTAAGATCCAAATTTGATTTGATGAGAGGTGATGTGGTCAAGAGACTGATATTTTGAACTTGGTCTACAAATTGTAAAAATAAAAATTGTCAAATTGTAAGTCTTGTAAAGTTCCATAAAGAAGCGAACCCACAATGAAATGAGCTGTTGCGTATAATAAATGCTTGACTCACCGAAGACGATGACGAAGGTCATCTTGACCGTCTTGATCTTGGCGCGCGGGATGAGCCCGCGCGAGGACGCGCGTCGGCTGTCCTGGTCGTCCTGGCGCAGCGCGCGCCGCTCGCCTGCGGTGCAAAACAGAGCAACTGGACCAGGGGTGTCACCTGGGCCACAACTCAAATCTTTAAAATGGTTACGGGCCAAGTTTTCATTAATAGAGCGATTTCCACGTGACTTCTCCGAGTTGTTGGTTGGTTAATGATTCTGGGAGCGGCAACAGATTAGGTCATTAGTTCCGTACGTGTAGTGCATGTTTTTTCTCGGGAGATGGCGGTGATCTTCCTCCGCTGGATGGCGAGGTCCGGCGCCGACCTACCGTCGGCTAGCGGGGTTTCCCCCCAACTAGGACTCTCCCATCAGCGGGGCATCGCCCCAGCCGGGACAAGCTCGAAGCTCCCTACCGATCTCCCGGAATGTGTGGCAGTGTAGTGTGCGTTAGTGTACGTGTGTGTGTGTGTGTAAGAGAAGAGGATAGGACAAGGAAGAGGAAGGAAAGATCGTGCGTAGTGCGTGGCCCGTTTGTTAGGGTATTGCTCCGGCATTCGCCTGGCGTTGATCGGAGAAACCACGGAAAACTACCGATCAGAGCAGCTGGCAGCTAGAATTCTCCTCCAGACAGCGACTGAATTCGACCTAGTTGAAAAGCTAGTGTCGAACATCCTGCCGCCGTCAGGACTCGAACCTACGACCGCTCGGTCAGAGGTGCTGCAGTGACACTGACATCAGTTGATGCATTGAGCTACCGCTCCCGGGCCGAATTGTTGGTCACGGCAGTTTGCCGGGCTGCTCTGAAAGGGGGATGGAGGTGGAATCACGCATGGTATCATGCTGAACCATGCATAACGCAGTGAAACACATTGAGATGATTTTGAATTTCTGAATTTACTAGAAAAGAAAATTCTATAAATCTAAACTTAACCTACTTTTACATCGAAGCGGGCGCTGGCCTCAGCAGTGTGCGTGGGCTAGGCGCACAATGTGTTAACCCAACATGAATGAAAGAGATCTTCAGTTTTAACTAACAACCTTTCGCGGGACAATAAATGACACCGCGGGCCGCCAGTTGGACTGATATGAACTATGAGTGCTGTTGACGCGGAATAATTTGAAGGCCGTCATTGTAGTGGAAACGCGAGTACCTCATAGACACCGTCGCGACTGTGATGGAGCAATTTATTTGTTTAGAATAACGATATGTTGTTTTCGATGTGTGCATAGCGCATGTGTATGTAAGAAACGATAGGACAAGAAAGGGTGAATAAAGATCGCGCGCAGATCGTGGCCCATTTGTTAAAGTACTGCTCCGGCATTCGTCTGGTACGGAAAAGAGTATACGGAAAACTACTTACGAGAGCAGTCGGCGCTAAAATTCTCCTCCAGACAGCGGCTGAATTCGACCTGGCTAGTGTCGAGTAAGCCAGAAGTGCGCACTCACTGTTGCTAATTCAAAATCAGTTCCTGCGCATCACGAATACCCCATGGTACGTCTCCAATGCAAAACTCAATAAAGAATTCCAGATACAACCGATAACCAACCACATTATTTTTTTATCCACCCACTTCGTCCAAAACATACCAAATATACCCAAACTAACCCCGCTAAGACTCTGCCAACACTCGACTCATAGAATCCGCATTAAGAATAAGTTTCCTTTCCATATAATCCTAAATAAATTCTCAGATCTCGACCCAAAGTAGAGATATTGTACAAAGGTACCTCTACCACCCTAGTAGTAATGTAAGTTGTATTTTAAGATTATTTGTAAGATTATTGTAAGTTGTTAATTGTAAGTAGTGTGACATACCGATATGTCACATGAATATAAACTAACATTTATTTGAAGACAATATGGTGGAATATGCATTGAGAAGTTTAGACGATCGAAAGGTCAGCTACATCAAAATATAACGAACGCATGGATTGGCTGGGTGAGAGAAGGACGGTCAAATGTTATGAAAAAAAAAGAAGGTAGTTTAATACGAAGCTTCGAGGGGTGAATCATGCAGGAAGATTTCATTCTGACCGGCATCGCGTGTCTGAACGGATCGTAGGTCGTGATAGGGAGCGAGTGGAGTGCAGATAGTCAGAGTCGGGTTTTCAGATCGTGAAAGTTTAAGGACAGTAAATAATATTGCAGATATTGCATGTGGAAGTAATATTGATGCATAAATTGGAACTTTGTCGGGAGTGGTGATTGAGTTATAGGTTTCTGGACTATGTCATAGGACGTAATCGGGACTGATAATTTTGATAGTTTGACACCATCTTGGATAGGAGCAGAAGAGGATTTCTTGGAACTTTGGACTACGGCAAGCTCGCAAGATATTTCGACTGAGAAGTCTTTGAGGGACATCAACGAAGAATAGATAAGTTAACCGCGGTATAAAACTCTAAATTCAAAGATATCTTAATAAAAGGCCTAACATCAAAATCATTTATTAAATTCACTATATTGTTTGCAAAAAGGTAACAATAAACTTTGTTAAATTTTGTTCTTTAGAAAAGAAAGTGATCTTTCATTTAGTCAATCCAAACAGTAATGAACTAGGAATTAGAATCATTCTATTTCAGATTCCCAGCAGCGCTGTATAGTCTGCGGATCCTATAATCCCTTATAAAAGTAATAAGGATTATAATATATCGTGACCCATTGACCCAGCAAGCCGGACGCTAAGATCTTTGCAAGATATTAAAGTAGAGAGAAAATTTGTATATCTCAGTAGATATAAGGAACTATAACAAATGTAGAGTATATTAACACTAATTTTTGTATTTTTCTATCCAAAAGGAAATAAATAAATAAATAAATAAATAAATAAATAAATAAATAAATAAATAAATAAATAAATAAATAAATAAATAAATAAATAAATAAATAAATAAATAAATAAATAAATAAATAAATAAATAAATAAATAAATAAATAAATAAATAAATAAATAAATAAATAAATAAATAAATAAATAAATAAATAAATAAATAAATAAATAAATAAATAAATAAATAAATAAATAAATAAATAAATAAATAAATAAATAAATAAATAAATAAATAAATAAATAAATAAACTCACTGTTGCGGGTGGCCCCGCGCGGGCGCCCCGACGGGGTGAGCAGCTTGCTCTTGCTCCAGATGGTGAAGACGATGACGGTGTAGCAGAAGGAGATGATGATGGCCGGGAACACGAACAGCAGCACGGCCACCAGCGTCATGTACAGCTGCCACTGCCACTGCTCGGGGAAGTCGATCCAGCACTGCGTGTGCCCTGACCCACACACACACAACAAACGTAACTCCTTTTCTTTCAGTAAATCGATACAATTAACATCGGAAATTGAAAGGTTCAGTAGGCAAGGGTCTACACCAAATTTTTTGTGGTCATTGAGTTATTAGCATTATACAAAACTTCAAATACTGTTCTTTTATTGTAATGTATTATTTTAATTATACTATGGACTTGTACGCAACTGTACTTTGTTCAAAAGTTTAAAAATGTATAAGGTTATACGAGGGAAGTTCAATATTCAGGAAGGTTCATTATCTCATTACCATATCAATGTTGGATAGCCCCTTGTTCTCCTGAGCCCTTCAATTAGTATTCATACATTAAAATATATTAGGAGGATTTAAAAAGTGTTAATGTAATTCATAAACGGAGCCATTGAAAATTAACGCGAGATGCTGAGATTCGCACCTGGTTCATGCCATGTCTTTTTCTGTTCTCCAGCTGAATGTTCGTAGACGTTTAACAAGGTCTATGGTGAATCAAGTGGAGGTCGCTAAGCCTTCAAAAAGGGTTCTGTGCGTCCCCAAAGCGGAGGCGAAGGTTGAGGGAGGGGGGAGCAAACACCGGCACAGGTGAGGCCGTGTCACCTTCTGGGCGCCCTTCGTCGTTCTAATTTTTCTTCACAATGCGCCCCATTGACGTGCAAATTGCTTTTGGAATTGCCGCGCCCCGTCGCTCCCACTTGTGTAATTTGCGGCGGCCCTTGGCCCGAGCGCTGAGACGGCAGTTGCCGCGCCCACTGCCCGGCCCTTGGCCGCACTTGCACGCATTCAATGTCAGCTCTAGAGCAGGAAGGAAACCCCACCGCTTGGCTTTCTATCGCTGTTATTACCCGGCACACTGAGGTCTTTCAGAAATAAACATTATTATTATTATTATTATTATTATTATTATTATTACTATTATTACTACTATTATTATTACTATTGTTACTATTATTACTATTATTACCATTATTACCATTATTACCTTTATTACCATTATTACTATTATTACTATTATTACTATTATTATTATTATTATTATTATTATTATTATTTTTGCTCGCGAATTGGCCGTGGACCACGCATACATGCACTTGCACGGGCTCAGTTTCATTTATCACGTTGCAAGTCTTGCATGAAATCAATCAAGGAGATCAGCATTAGGCTGAATCCGATTTTTATACTTCAGGGTTGTTAGTCCCGGGGGGACAGAAGATGGAATGATGGTGATAATGAAGGATGACATTATTATTATTATTATTATTATTATTATTATTATTATTATTATTATTATTATTATTATTAAAGATGAAACATAGGCTGTCTGCTACTAAGTGTTTTTGTTAATGAAAGTTCCAGTATTTTTTATAGACAGTCCAAATTACATTTATTACAACACATATGATTATTATATTGAAAGTAGTATCCTGTAAAAAAAATCGTTTCATAAGTCAAGTTGTGCCTCCCTCACCAGGCATTTAACAATGTGTCAGCTATAATAGGAAAATAAATAATTCATATAAATAAAAAATTAAAACAATTTATATTAAGAAAAAGTGGGTGTGTTTAATATTATAAATAATTCACATTACATTTAAGATTTTTGATTAATACATACTTTACAAGAAATTAAATGAGAGAACATTATAATATTGACCTTAATTGTTGGTATCATTTCCTATAAATTTGAATGTAGATTGTGTAGTGTCCACACTATTGTATTGTAATTGATTTTGCCAAATTGTAATTGCCATATTGTAATTGATTTTGCCAAATTTTGCCATATTGTAATTGATTTTGCCAAAGCTTTTGATGTTGTTCCACACGATCGTCTTGTAAAGAAATTAATAGATTCGGGTTTAGACACTAGAGTGGTAGCGTGGATAAACGAACTACTTCGTGACAGGACACAAAAGGTCCGAATCGGAAATTACTTTTCAACTTCGCGAAACGTCACGTCAGGAATTCCACAAGGGAGTGTCATCGGCCCACTCATGTTTCTTGCCTTCGTTAATGATTTACCGACAAGTTTAGTATCTAATGTACGACTCTTTGCAGATGACTGCGTAATTTATAGAATTGTTAACTCGGAGGAGGACGAGAATATTTTGCAGCGAGACTTGGACAAATTACATATCTGGGCGGATACAAACGGCATGGAAATAAATAGTTCAAAGAGCAAATCCATCACGTTTGGTAGGGGTCGAAGTTACAATGAAACCGCATATAAATTGAATAATAATATTATACCTCGAGTCACGTCTTGCAAATATTTAGGAGTTCAGCTAGACAGTAAATTGACATGGGAAAATCAAGTAAATTTCGTTGTAGGGAAAGCATGGAGATCTTTGCATTTTATTATGCGGATTCTCAAAAAGAGTTCAGTGAGTGCCAAAGAACTGGCATATATGTCATTAGTGCGACCCATATTAGAATATGGCGCGATATGTTGGGACCCATACAGACTTTTGCAGCAAAGAAATCTAGAAAAGGTTCAGCATAGAGCTTCAAAATTTGCTTTCAGGGGTACCAGGAATAAAGTATGGGAGTCACTCGAAACAAGGAGAATGAAATCGCGTCTCTATGCTATGTATAAAGCGTACACAGGCTTTCGACCGTGGAAAGAAATTCAAAGTCGATTAGGGAAACCTACATATTTCGGCAGAGCGGATCACATGCACAAAATTCAGACAAGAATTCAGAAAACGGACGTTGGGAAATATTCATTCGCGAATCGAACTATTAGAGACTGGAACGACTTGCCTGTGACAATCTTTGATCCCTTCCCTCATGATGTCAGCAAATTTAAAAATAAATTAAATTCCTAGATGTTTATATGTGTCTTATTACCTCCTATGTAAAGTATGTTATATAATAACTATTATTATTATAACATTATTATTATTACTATTACTATTATTATTATTATTGTTATTATTATTATTATTATTATTATTATTATTATTATTATTATTATTATTATTATTATTATGTGCAGTGGCGTGTAGTGCAGTGATGTGAAGTTGAGGGAAAAGAGTGTGTCAGAATCACATTAAAATGTGATTTGCAGTATGGTGAGGTGAGACGAGGCGACGTGAAGTGAAATGAAGTGATGTGAAGTGAAGTGAAGTGAAGTGAAGTGAAGTGGAGTGCTTTGGAAGCTTGCACGGTGAAATGTTTATGTTAATTTGTAAAGTGTGTAAAATTTGTAAAATTTTGTATAGTTGTTAAGTTTTGTAATGTTTAGTTAGTGTATTCTGCCACCAAGTTCTGGAACTTATTTGCAGAATTAGTAATAAATCTATCTATGTAATACAGCGTGGACAATATTCTCCTATAGCAATGAACTGCATTCAGTAAGTAAATATATAGTCGCTTTTCTAGAATATTGTTGAAACTCCAAAAAGAGAAAATTGGTATTTTAAGGCGAAATGATAAAATAAATACCTTTTACGTGGAATAAGACTACATTTCTGAATCTATACCAATTACCGCCAAGTGACGTTATTTCGTGACGTTATTTATGAAGAGATCGTTATTTCATGGATAGCGACCAGCATTTTTTTTTCATGGTTTTTAGTTTGCTCTTACAAAGTCATTGGCGTACCGCAGAAAGGTATTTTTGTGATGTTTGTGAATTTTAGTTTTACACTTATGAATAATTTTTCAAGGAACACCTCTGTATTTCCAGTTGAGTTCCCGAAATGACTAACTCTTTTGCACCCCAATTATTTGGATAGTTTGTTCAAAGGTTCTAATACTTTAAAAATTACTTAAAATTCAATGTTTAAAAATAAAAATTTAATAAATTAAAAAAGCAAAGAGAAATATTTTTTTAATTTAATTTGCCGTATTAGATACAATTTGCTGTATTTGATGAAGTTCTGGGAACCACCGGTAATAGACTAGTGGGGCTCATAAAGCAAATATTTTCTCAAATTATTTTAAAGGTTAGGTAACGTTAGAATACTACATGAATCCGTGCAAAAAATATATACTACTTTACAAAAAAGAAAATAATTTCTTACTTCTTTTATTATCGTGAAATAATACCGACCTCAATTTTTTTTGTATTGGAAAGGCCTTCAAGAATCTTTTGATTCATTTTCTCTTTCTCAGTATTTTTCACGAATAGTGAATTTGTAAGTGAACTTATAATTCGGGCACACAACTGTATTATTGCGTTTCATAATTCCTTCGCATCTGGCAGTTAATCTAGCCAACAATGCAGCATCTTATTGTGAGTTTTTCTTTGTGGTGTTTGTTGTCCAAATATAAAAAAATCACGAAAATGTTCCTTACCCAAATATAAAACCTTCCACTAAAGTGTTCGTTGTCTTATTTATTCGCAGGTGGAACGGTTCGTTGACCAATTTACCTATTCTGTTCCGGAATCCATCTACATTTCATCCTAGTTCGAAACTAAAGTATGATCGTGACAACAGCTCGAGCGAAAGCAACGTCGCTGGCACTGACCTTGCACCGACTGCTCCTGGTAGAAGACGATGATCGGGATAGAAAAGATGGCGCTGAGGAACCAGGCGACAGCCACCAGCACGCGCGCCCGCCGCCCTGCGCACGCAACACAGCACACGCCGTAGCACACAAGCACAGCACCGCAGCACGCACGCACGCCACCACAGCACACAGATAGAATGTACACAGAATGGAAACTTCCCTGCACTCCGCGCGCCAAATTTATACTGCGTTCGGCATACGGCGGGCCGAGCGTACGGTTGGCCCAACGTCAAACTCATCTGTACTTAAACGGCAGTAGCTGGCTGCCATTGCTTCGTTGCTGCGTTCTGAATTGTATGGTATGTGTTTTTTGCAGCTTTAAGTTTGTAAATTTTGTGTAACCGATTGTTGACCATGATTAAAGGTGCTTCGTTTTGGTTATTAAATTTGTATATATTTTATAATTATTAATGAGTGTTAGTAATAAGGAAGGTGAACGACAATTAATTTATTATTTCCTATTCATTGATTTCCATATTATTTCCTGGTCGGACTATCGGTCAACCTATTTTCCTCATTGAAATGCATTTTAATTTTTTTTCTTTTATAGCGTACAATGCAATTGACTTTTTACTTAAATCTTGAATCGTCAAACACGTTTCATGGAGGTCGAGTATTCTCTATTTATTCCTAAGTACAATTATTGAGATTACTCGGTTTCAATATGGCAATCAGATCAACCTCGCCGCCTCTCTTAGACCAAAGGAATGACCGACAAGTTTCCTTTCTGTGTACTATCTATTCTGTGACTATGGCACAGCACAACAGCACATCGCCGAAGCACACAGGCACAGTACCACAGCACACTGTTGCCACAGCACACAGGTACAGCGCCATGGAAAAGCACCCACGGCGCATCGCCGTAGCACGTTGATCTCGAATGCTACTTATTTAACAAATTAAGTCGCACACCAATACTAGCAAGTTTGGGGTAAAATATTTTCAGTTTTCGAGCGGTGAAAAAGGCATAAATATTTTCAACATTTTCTGTACGTGTGGAAACAAAAGGCCAAGTCCTCTTTTGAAACTACAATTATGCTAATAAACGCAATTAAACCGATTATACTTAGGCCGATTAATCAGCGAATCAAATAAAATTTACGATTATACAGTTCAAACATTTCAATTATATTATAATATTTTGAATTTTTGATCTTGTATTTAGAGTTAATAAAAAAATGCTGCCATTTCGGCACAAATTGAGCCTCATCATAAGCACCCTATGACAATATGTATAATACACTGCTTATTTGGTTGTTAAAGAATCTGTCTCAAGGACCTGAGGGAACGAAGAATGATAGCAACTTTATTATATTCAATTACATTATAGAATTAGAATTGCATTATATTGAATTATGTATAATGAATTTTGGTGATAAATTGCGCATGTGCATACGCCAACGACAAAAATCGTCCTTCAAACCCTTCAAATATTCATCATACATCAGAGGTTCCCACTGGGTCGGTGCAGACCCCCCTGGAAATAAATGAACTTTTGTAGGGGGTGAATAGGGGTCAATATCCGAATATGAACCGATTGATATAATCCAGATTCCATTGATTACAAAAAGTATACTAATGAACTTGATAATTGTTTTCTCATATAAAGCTACATCTCTTATAATAGTAAATTGCAAATTCGGTCCTCTCTTTTCGTGTCTTTCATTCACCTTTAGGAAGAATATTTACAAAACTCAAGAAATTATAACTACGTATTCAAAACGTTATTCTATCAATCAAGGAAATACTCTCTGCAGTACGCAGTGGAGACGTGTTATCTAGTTCTTAAAAAGCACTTAAGGTTTTGTCAGGTTTGCACAACTATGAAGATTAGAAACTCAGAAGCAAAAACTTCTTCGATTATTAAAAATCAAAATATTGGTGTATGAAATTATCTTTCAGGCATTTATACGCAATTCTTTGCGATATGATTAGGTATGTGTTTAATTATGTATGGCTATCTTTGAATTGGTATCATTTTTATCTTTATTACAATATATTGGCCTTATACATAAATACAATCATGTTTAGAATTTGTCGTACTTTTATATTGTACCTTAATTATGTCAATATTGTATTTTAAATTACTGGTACTAATAACGTGTAGTACACATTGTACTTATTTGGTGTTAAAATTTACTTTATATTTATGTAAAGTGTAAATATACTGCAAACATAGCATCCTCACTATGTGTCGTCTCTGTTTAATCTTTCCGAACATTTCTTCTTCCTTCACTTCTTTACCTCTTCTCCCTCTCATTTTTCCTTCAGATTTCCCCATTTTTGCCCTGATGACCCCTTCTCCTGAACGTATTTTCTCTTCTCTCTCACTACTATGCATATCATAATATGCTCTATTGATACTTGGCCCTAAGCTGCCTTTCTGACAGAGGTTTTTCTGGCTTTACTGAATCACATAGGGCATACATGCCAGGATGATCCCTTGCTTTGCACTCATAAATGTACAGATTGTTCCCCTCTCAGTTCCTCTTTCTTCTTCTTCCTCCTTAGGATTTCTTCATTTTCATTTAAGTTTCCCTTCTACATATTTTCCTAATTTCTTCCACTTTTATGTATGGGTTATGTCCGGCCGTAAGCCACTATTCTGATTGAGGTTTTTGGGTTTACTCAATCGCTTAAGGCGTATTACTGGACGGTCTTTAGTTCTGCAGTCCCAGTTGTAAATGTGGACCTTGTCACTCCCCCTCTTAAATGTTTCAACTCTGTATAAATGTATATTCAATTGATTGTCGGAAGAGCATGTCCGATGGCCTGAGTCTGGCCACTAATACAAACATTATTATTATTATTATTATTATTATTATTATTATTATTATTATTTGAGAAAAATATAAAGGGGGCGATGAAAGAAAAGGTTGGGAATACCTAATCTACACTTTACTAGTTGTGCACTAGATAGCAAATAAACCGTTGTAGGTTCAACATATTAGAATGGTTTGCCTGGCACGTTGTTCGAAAACGTTCATCGCAATTTGCAATATCGATGGCAAAACACCAGCCAAAGAACCATGTTCATGACTGCTAATTTTGTTACAAGAGTACGGCAGGTTTTTCACAAAAAAAGCAAACAATTGTGTGTCTGTATATACCATCAGAAAGGAGACCAATTCCATACGACGTTTTCGCAGGGTTGCCATCTGTCCTCCTTTTGGAAGACATGTCTACCTTTTTAACATTGCCCTCCCTACTTTTTTTAATTGATGTGTCCTCCTTCTTGTTCTGTTGAATTGAAAAAATACTGGTATTTTAAAGTAATTTAATTAATTAAAAGGACTTCATGTTTTGAATATATACATTTTTACTCAAATAAATGGCCTGCATAATAAATCATTAGGCTTATTGTGATATAAAATTTATTTACGCTTATTGTTTGGTGGATAACGAAGGTGAGTGCGGGGGTGAACTTATCCAGCCGGAAGCTTTCATTTTTAATGACGCACAGTCTAAAATGATTTTCAAAGACTATTAATGGTTTGCAATTGTTGACTACATTGTCTATACATCGAGGACTCTTCAAATGTAAAATGTCCTCATTTTCATTGAAATGTCCTCCGCTGGGAAAAAAGTTTCTGGTAACCTTGGCTTTTGCCCATTCTAGAACCATCAGAGGAAGGCCAGATGCATTTACGAGAAATGAAAAAGGAGAATTCCGTTGATCCCAACATGGTAGTTCTCCCTCTTCTTCATATAAATCTTGGATTAATTGTTGGGGAACACGATGAGTATGCCAAACTCTGAAGCATTCTAGTATCTCTATAAGAAAGTTCCAAAAATAAGCTCAGAAAAAATGAATGAAGTCGCGGGGCCACGGATCCCCGGGATCTTGAAAGATGTCGCATTCACACGTATGTTAAATGGCTCCAGTAAAACAAGATATCTGGTCGTTTTCAGAGGGAGCGTAAACGTTCCTTAGGGGAAAACACATAGCAAACCATGAGCTGCAGCGCATCACGTTGCATTTTCTGCACTGCCATTTAGATTCCTTCCCGGATAACCTCGAAAATGTGAGTGATGTACGGTTTCCACCAATACATCAGAACAGCAACGCTACCAAGACTTCTGAAATTATTCCATGACAATTACTTCTGGATGTTATATAGAGATTAGTTCACAAACATGACGGTTCAACACATTTCTGTTTAAGTTTTACGAATTTTTTTAAAGATAATTGTATATGATTTTTTTATAGTAATAAATGTATTAGCTGGTGTAGAAAATGATGGGTGATAGCGCAAATCTCAATACAAAATCGAATTTAATGTTAAAATTGTTTTAAAAAATGCTTAGAATACTGATGATTACAACAAATGCCGTTTTGTAAATCTGTCTAATTTAAGGTTTTCCTGACGCCTTCTCTTTCTTTTTGTGTCACGGTTAGAATCACTCACCTTGACTCCATTATCCATCCTCCGAAAAAAACGTAGCTCATTTTTCTAAATGATACCAGTCAACATCAGTTCTTTCCCTTCTGCAATTGTTATCTTTGTCCTTAAATTCTTCCCGTCTAGTGGACTTTCTCTCTTTCAAGCTCTCCAACTTTCAATATACCTTTGACTCCAATTAATTTGGTGATAAGTCATTTTTTCCTAAAAAGAGGTTGCATATTACTGGGCTTCCTTCATTATTATCAATATTCGTGTACAATCACTAACGAAGCAAATTTATCGACTAATTGGTGCATTTGGATTTTTGGATCATACGCAAATTCCATATCATTAACCTTAACAACATAAATCAATTTGTCTAATTATTGACGCTATAACAATAGTTTGAGTTCATTAATTATTTAATGAACTTTAAGTTGCATTGTTGATTCAAATTAGATCAGTACCAATAATTACTGGATAGCGTTGCTGTCCTGTAAAATATAATTTTCACGAGGTATCCCAGCTTATTCACAGTGGTGAAAGATGAAAGCTCTCAGTTTTATTTGTCTCCTTTCTCATGAATTTCACAAATATATTTCCACTTCTTTTTTCTTCTTTTACTCTTCATTAATTTGTTTTCTTTTTGTGCAATTTTATTATTTTTGAATTACAAAGTCTATTTGGCAAAGCTGTTTTACTTCTTAAAAATAAATTTCTTATCTGTTGCATTGTAATTGATATTACCATTACTTGCGACACAGACATCACTTGATAAAGAGGACCTCGCTGCTATATCGCTTACAGCAATGGCAGGTTTGAAAACGTAATCTTCAGCGGCCCAAGTCATAAGATAGCTCTCGCTGCGAGGATGGCGTCGAGTCAAATGTCAATTAATATACGATCAGTTATTGTGCCTCTGAAGATAAATGTATGTTTCGTCAAATTGGGAAACGTTGAGTCAATGTCAATTAAAATTTTTAAATAGCTGTCGAAGCAGAAGAGAAACCCTTATTACAAGTATGTAGATACTTCAATTATACCATTATTTAATTTTCCTAGATCCGAGAACAAGTTTTATACTTTTATTATTGTCCTTTGTTCTTGTACTAAACAAGATAAGTTTCGATCTGACTCTTCGTAGCTATTTAATTCAAGTGATTGTAGCTAATAATTGTATGTGTCCGACGCCGCTGCTGAAGATAACGCGTTCCAAGAATATATTCATAAGGCTTTAATGTTAAAAAAGCAACTCGAGTTATCACAGAAATTCTTAGTCGTTTTGTATACTTAATACTTTGCAAACCGTTGGTTATTTGTTCTTTAAAGTTAAGGTGATGAAAATTGAAGCCGTCTGAGGTTTATTTAGTTATCCAGCATGCTTTTAGCAAACTTTAAAAACAGGCTTTAATTAATTTTGGAAAGGCGAAGCTTTATACTTCGTAAATTAACTTGTGTTTCCTCCTCCATGCATGCTAGCAAGCACTTTTACTTTATCTAAAGAGCCACACACTCTAGTACCCTCCTAGTTTAATTGACTCTTTGTGACGAAATTCATTTGTTATTTTGACTATCAACAGAAGGATATATTTTCACTAGTCTTTCTTGGAAGAAAAGGACTTGAAAATACTTTTATTAATGACATTACGTCGATACATAGCAAACTTTTAAGTTAATACACATTAAAAAAATTCGTATCTTTGAATTTCAAGTTCCAGGTCTTAATTAAATGAACGTTGAAAGTTTCGACTGAATTTTCTAGAGGGTTAAAGTTCAACTGCTCGGAATAAACTGTTACTCTGATTTAGAGAGGAGGAAACCTTTTTTTAATATTTTCAGTAACTGAAAAGATGAAATGTTGTTGCTTGTTTTCACTGAACCAATGACTTAACCTTTATTGATCAAAGGTAGCCATAATTACAATATGTTTCGTCTATGGAAGTTTCGTGTAGTTTCTTCACGTGAATAGTCCTGTTATCCCTAATACATTCCACCAAACATTATTCACTTTTCTCGTCTTTTTCATTTTTCTACGTTATTTATTTTTATTGCAGAGTCGCTTTACAACGAGAAACTGTCTGTGTATGTTAACACACCCAAAGTAACTACTTAAGAGTCAAAAAGGTAGGAGTAAGATAATAATTGAAACTCGTTTACTTCTTCAAATCTTAATCTCTCCTTTCAGTTACAAACTTCTTCTCGAGAGAGAGAGTCACCGAAAAAAATCTAAAACCCTCAACAACGTTAGCATCTTTGGAATGAGTGAGTTTGATACAAAAATGCAATGATTAGGTTAAACTGATTCCTAATTAAGTGAATCTATTATGAAATTATGTTATAAACGTCTATGATTCTACAGCAAGCTGAATACCTCTTTGGACCGTTTATCGCTGTTTGTACGCAGCATACATGAATCTGTTGGCTAGAAACAATCATCCCTCAGAGAAGATTTTTGTACCTATATTGAATAATAAAATGCATCCCTCTTGAATGTTTGAAATGCATTCCCAACACCTAACCTACCTTGTCAATGCAAGGTCGCGTTTCTGGCGCGGTGAAGGAGGGGTGGAGGGGTGTTGGGTACTCACAGCTGCCGGAGAAGTTCATGGGGTGCGTGATGGCGTCGTAGCGGTCGATGCTCAGCGCCACCAGCACGTAGGTGGACGAGTAGGTGACCACGGCCTGCGGACACCAGAGGATGCGCGTGCGGTTGGAACACACGTCAGCACAGCACACGTGCTCTCCATACTCGCTCAGCTCAACCCGCACAGCATACTCGCTCAGCACACTCGCTCGGCTCATTCACACAACACTCTCGCGCAGCACATTCGCTCTGCTCTCCCGCTTAACTATCTCGCACAGCATACTCCCTCGCCTCACTCG